>JAGFMF010012108.1:33419-79593 GCA_019455555.1 Galemys pyrenaicus
TCAGAAGGCAAAAGAAAAATACCAGATGGTTCCTCCCCTAGGAGGAATATAAGGGAACCAAAGGAGGATCAAGGAAAGGAATAAGAACAATAACAATAATAACAATAAAGACAGAAAAACCAAAAATGAAAAGACAAGGACAAACTGGGGACACTTGGTGGGGAGGGTTGAGGGTAGATGGGAGCACGGCGGACTGAGGTGATGGAGCACTAGTGATATGGTGATGGGAAATACATGGGGATTACAATTGATGTCAAATATAAATAAACAAACAAACAAATAAATAAATAGAAAATAAATATCCCTTGGTGAAGGGGAGCCTACTCCCTCATATGCTAGCTAGCTGTTTGTTACCACAGTTTGGGAGTTAAAAACACATATGAGTTTTTATTATATGGACTTATGAAGAGATCATCACATTATCACCTATAAATTATATAGTGAGTTGATCAAGGCTTGATCAGTTTCTCATGGGAAGGAAGGGGGGAAAAAACCTCTGTTCCATGACTGATCATGGCAAGATTCTAAAAGAAAATATAGCATCTTCTTGCTAGTAAGCCTTCAGGTGTGTGTGTGTGTGTGTGTGTGTGTGTGTTTGAGAGAGAGAGAGAGAGAGAGATTATTTTTATTTTTTGTGGGGAAAGGAAAGGGTATTTGATATCCACTTAAACGGTGAGGAAAAAACCTCCCAGACTGGGCCAGTGGTCTGTGGTTTGACCCGTTGGTCACAGGACAGTAGCCCTGTCCACAGGCTGAGCAGGCCTTATATTGACTGGGTAGAAACACAATATCCACCTCAGAGAGATCTTAACTGCCCTAGGAAAAGGGGGAAGGTAGAAGATCAGAAGATTGTGTACACATAATCAATTCAAACTGTAACTCAAGCAGAAATAGGAAGTGTTTAGATATTATCACAAGTCAATTGACCAGAACAGTGTTGCTCCAAGTTCTTTCACCTTAGAGAACTTTTGAGTAAGATCTGCTGGGGCCCAGCCCATTGTATTTCCAAGCTTTCATTGATGAAAAAAAAAAAGTAATCCTGGGCTGGGCATGCACGATTTCTATAATACTGCTATAAGCCCCAGAAACAGAGAAAGTGGGGGAAAGGAACAGGGAAAGGCAAGGGATATAACTTGGAGGTGAAGGGAATAAGTAAAGAGAAAGAACAAAAAGCCAAGGCATGAAAGGGAGGGAACAGAAGGAAGAAAACAAGGGGCAAGAATAGAGTTCAATAGGACGGCAGGAGTAGGTGGGAATAAAAGAGACTGGATAAAGGTGAGAGGAAAATTATAAAACACAAGTAACAGTGCTTGGCACATAGTAGGTATTCAATAAATAGCATGTAGGAAGGTGTCACTGTGATACTATTCATCATTTTACAGATGATGAAAGTGAGGTAAGGGGAGGTTTAATAATTTACCAAAGTCACACAGCTAAGATTCAAGGCATCAGAGAGATTAGCAAATGAATTAGCCCAGAGTCCTTGTTTCTCTCTTTGGGTCTGGGCCTCAAGTCTTGCCATTAGTACCTTAAGAAGACTAACTATAGCAATTAGTGATTTTCAACTGGAGAGGTATTAACTCCCTCATGAGTATTAGATATGTGTGGGCAGCTTTGGCTGCCAATGTGACTGGGATCTTATTTGTTATTTATTGTCAGGTGTCCAGGATGGCAAATATATTCCAATATTTAGAAACACCTTACACAGTGAAAAATTATTCCTTCCAAGTATGAGCAGCATCTCTGTTGGGAAACACTGGTTTAGATTTTTCTAGGGAAACTAAGAGCTCTAACATAGTGGTTTCTTATAAGCAAAAAAGGGGGTCCCTATTATTTCAGGAACCCTAAGCATCATGGGTATATGACCCTTACCCTATGGGGAGTCCTGTGGTTCCTTGTAATGAGATACATAGGATAGTCCAGAAAGCTTAGTGGGCTACCACATATTTACATAGAGGCAGAGAAAGGAATGAGGATTTAGAAAATAATTATCACCTAGTAAAGGTTTCAAGGTCTCAAAACTCTGAGTGGGTAGGGTGCTTATGTATCCAGGGAGTTGATTCAATCACTGAAGGGTAGCGAGAAGTGACTAGGAAAAGAACTTTGTAAGGCATGCCCTAGAAGATGGCATTATACCCTTTGAAGATCTCGAAAGCACAAGGCAGACTGTGCCAATGTGCAAGATTATTATTAGCTTCTAGCTACAAAGGTGAACTTGGAAGAAGGCAGCTAGGGACACTCATTTTTCCACACATGAAACTGGTGTCCTCGAAAAAAAAAATCACTGGCCTGAAGATTTTAAGGCTCTTTTGTGTTGGAGGACTAGGGGAGAGTAAAGGGCAAAGTCTTTGTTAAGCAAATGGATTCTCTGTGGTGAGACTAACTCAAGGTACATGGGAAGACTTTTTATCCAATTCCATTCACAATGCCATCAAGGGACCTCAAGCAGCAGACATGGTAAAGATTATCCTTATTGGGAAAAGATGGCATCAGAAAGGTATCCATTTTTTAATTTCTTGCCTTTGCTGACCAGACATTTCACACCCATTATCTCCCACTTTAGTCATCATAAACAACTTAAAAAATTCCTACTTAATCAACAGTTGAGGAAACTGAAGATCAGGAAAATTAAGAATCTTTCCCAAAGAAATAATGTAGGAAACAACAAGACTGAGATTTACTTAATAAAGTACAATTCCAAAACTTAAACCTTTCACTAAATTCGTAAGGATAAATAGAGTTGGCGGCAGAGAAAGCATAATTAAACCTGTTTTTCATGAGAGAGGAAGTAATTGGGTTAAAGAGACATGGCCAGAGAGTAGTGGAGTTACTCTTCCCCATCACTTACAACCATGAGGCAGTATAAGGAGTTCAACAGATATACTTCAAATTATTGCCAACATGCAGTAGCTGTGTGACTTTGGATGAATCACTTTATTTTCTTAAACCCAATTTTCCCTATCTATTAAAAATAATTATCGATAAAGTGGAGGAAATCAAATTATCAGGAGGACTCAAAAAGACAGATTTCAGAAAGTGTCTAGGATAGTTTGGCATAAATGGTGACTGGCAATTGGCCTCAGTGGTAGTAAATTGATCAAAGGAACTTTAGCCCACATAACGACCATCTTTATGTTGCTAAGAGTAGAGGGGAGGGAACTTAACATGGGATTCTGAGATATGTCACAGAGCAAGTCAGAAGAGTTAAACTATCAGGGTTGGGCCTTGGATGGAAAAGGGATGGCTTCAAAACTAACTCCCTTGCTTTCCACCTTTCATCAGCAGGTCATAACCACCTCAGATTCAGTAGACTTGTTGAGGCCTCTACTGCCTCACTGACAGGTCAAATGGGTTAATCCCCACTGTTACTATGATTACCAACCAATCTGTCTAGGAGGTTGTGTTTATGTGAACTCTGGGCCCATGAGCACTTACTCATTAAAAACCAGGTCAGGGGCGAAGTAGAGCATCCTGGAGTTGACATTGGTGAAGGACCGCCAGCCCATGGCAAACACCATAAGCCCCATCCAGGAGTACTGAATGACTGCCATCTGGTCGTCCACGTGCAAGTTGCGGAAGCCTGGAGGTAGGTAGGAGGCAGCAGTCAGAATGGGCATTGATGGGCTGAGCTAAATCTGAGCCTTTGCTGAACTAAGAATCTTGGGTAATAGGATAACCCCTGAGGAGCCTCAGGAACATCAACCTGGGGGACAGGGGAAAGAGCAAACTGTATTGTTGGGATAGATTCCTTGCCCTCTCTGCTTCATTGAGCTGCTCAAAACAATGGAGTCAAATGGGCACTACCGATTGGAGATGAATAATAATCTAACAGTTACTGTTTTGAATAAATAGACTCTTTTCTAAGCACTTAACATTAACTCATTTAATTCTCACAACAATACAATAAAGTAGGTGCCATTATTATCCCTATTCTATGAATCAGTAAAAGAGTCATGGGAAGGTTAAGGAAGATCTCTGATTATAAGGTTAGAAATCACCAACACCAAGCAGTCTGATCCAAAGTTCATGCTCTTGATCTCTGTATATTGCAGAAGATGCAGTTGAATAATTCATCTGGCATGAATAGCACTTTTCACTTCACAAAGGCTTTTTCTAGTTATAATAATCTTATTTGTCCCTTCTAATAACCCTAGGAGAATGTTATGTTATTCTAGAATCACTAGAATTGCCTTTGACTAATTGCCTTTTCTACACCACTTTCAGGCTCCCTTTCTTCTCCAACCCTCTTCATGCCTCCCACTTCTTCGCTACTATTCTTTGTTCAACATGTACCTTAACCTTACCTTTGCTAGTTTTCTGCTCTACCGCCATTGCTGTCCTACTATCACAAACAGGCTCTTTATGTTCTCCTCGGACTTATTTCTTATTACTTATTTTCTCATAGTTTAGGTTATCCTGAAAAATATAAGGTTGCTGAATGCAGCATCCTTTCTTTCACCACTATGTATCTGTTACCACTGCACAGGGAGTTGCATTTTTCTAGAAATTATTTCCCCTACCCCACGTTTTCCATCTGATACTTACTCATCATTCAGGTCTTCACTGAAAGGACACCACAGCTGTGAAGTCTTGTCCAACTCATACATGCAGAAGGCTTAATTATTTTTTTCTCACTGAATCATACGTAATGTCACTCAGTCATCCATTACATAGTACTGGAATTTTTCCATGTACACATCTGCCTCCCTCACAAGACTTGTGGTTTCTTAAAGACACAGACTATCTCTTCTTATTCATTTTCCTTCCCTAGTACATAGCACAATTGAGATATACAAGTAGGCATTTGAGAGAGATTAATTAAACGGACTTAGGGTCCTTAATAACTTTTCATTTTTTAAAACAAGAATTAGATAGCCTCTAAATTACCACCATTAAGCTTAGAGAACAGAGGATCCCAGATTCTGCCAATATAATACAATACAGCACAACACAATACATGCAGACTAGATAGGGCTATGTTCTCCTGGAGGTTTCCAAACATTTGGGTGCTTAAAGCATCACCTCAGAGTACATCCCCTGCCAGTATCCCATTTCTCTTTACCCTAACCCAGATCCAGAATTTTTTTAAAAGATTTATTTATTTATGCATATAAGCACTGGGGTACAGGCCAGAGGTGGGGGGGGGTTGAGAGGATTCACCACAGAGAGCAGGGAGCAGAACAGGCAGATCAACAGAAGTACACTGCTGAGGGGAGCAGCGGGCACAACAGGAGAGGTCTGCTGCGCCATATGGGTCCCCACCCCGGCCGGCAGCAGGGATAGAACTCATGCTGCAGTGGCTGCAATTTGCTTCATAGTGTGTTGCTTAACCCACTGCGCCACCAGGAAGGCCCCAGATCCAGAATTAAATGAAATTTTATCTTGCTAGACCTCATTAGGAATGTTTCCTAATTTGTTGTAATGTTTCTGATCTTACTATAAATGACTTCATGTAATCCTCACAATAAAGGGTATTCAATGATATGCTTGTTTTGCCAAGAAGGAACATGAGGATCAGAGAAATTAACTGACTTCTCCAAGATCATATAGTTTCTATGTGGCTGATTAGGACTGGAACCAGATGTTTTAATTATCTTCTCCATTGGATTTTCCCACTCTACTGTTTTAAATTCACACCTCAAGAGCTGCCAAGGTTGGCGTGGTATTGGTAACATGCATCTGAAGAGATTTAAACCTACACCCCTAAACCATTCACAGTGGGGCAATCAATGTTACCACAATAAAAAAATATAATTAAAAAAATAAAGAACTACCAAAGTCACCAGTCTATTCTATCTAGACATATTTTCTGCTTGGTTGGTCCTTGCCCATACATAGACACCTCCATTTCCCTTTCTCTTTCTTTTAGGCTCCAAGCTTCTCAGACATTAGGAATTCTATAGTCCTTCATAATAACACCTCTTGCTGCAATCTTAGTTTCCAAGCCTGTGCAGCCCATCTTCACTGTAATGATATGCTAACACATAGCCAGCACCTCAGACCACAGATAATTTCCTGCCTGAAGTGTTTCTGTAGCACAGAATGCCTGGGACTGATTCTTCCCTGTAGCAGACAAAAAACAAGACCTGAACATGTCTTGGGGAGAAGACCTGGGAACATGAACCTTGAAAATCTGGGATTGGAGGCAATGGTAAGCCTGTTGAGTATGTGGATATGAGGGTACGTAGGGGAGATGAAGGTCAAACCATAAAAGTACCAAAGAAGTTGTCAATGCTGTTTTAACCCCCTCTCTCTTAGATTCTAGACAACTAACCAAGAGAAGGAACTAAAGAAAGCTTAGTATGACTATGATGTTAATAAATGGTCCTTAGTGAGAGCTGCTTAAAATTAAAGTCCAATTAGCATGTACACATCAGCAACATGGTAGGTTAATTTTTTTGAGGTCTAATGTGATTACAATACCTAATTATATTCTCTAATGCCCATCTTTGAAGTAGTCAGCTCAGATAGCATTGCTTGTATCAAGTAAAGAGGTGAAGAAACAGTAGTTCCAGTCAACAGATTTCCTTTAGTACACATTCACCCAACACCTACTTGGCATTGTGTTAATCTATTTTGGAAAAATGCAGAGGAGTCATTCTCAGGTTTTGAACACAGCAAATATGCTAGGGAGAAGAGGCAGTTTCTCTGTGACTGTTATTTCATTACAAACCAACTGGCATAATTTCTTAGCAATCTGCAGTGGAAACCTGTATCTCATGTCTAGTTTGGGAGAACACGCCCAGACAAAGTCTTTAGGAAATCGTCACTGCTCTAGTGCACCTGACAGTCAAGGTCTTAAAAGACAATGAATTTGTCCTTGAGACATTTAGGGAAGACTGGTTGCAACTTAAATCAACTTTAGTGAAAGCAGTAGCTTAGTACTCAAACCTCATAATAATAACCAACCATTCACAGAGCATCTGCTATGTTTCAGCTACTCTATTAGGTGGTTTTTACAAATAATCCCTATGTTGAAAGCAATTTGCTAGGTAGTGACTCATCTAACATTTCTTCAAATGAGGGAAAAAAAGCACATGCAAACATTATTTTCCCAAGCTTACACAACTACTGTATAGAGCTAAGATTCCAAAACAGATATATCTGATTAAAAATATACTATGTACACACAGTCTGCTAACACACACTCAATTAATATGTATCCTCTATTAATGTACCAGTCAGTACACTAGGAAATTTACATGTCACAAAAACAACAAATTTATCTGAGTAGGTTCCTAACACAGTGTCTTAATAGGAAGGGACTCCATCTGTTGAATAAACAAGTAACTTGTAGTAGTATGTGATTACTGAGAATATGAATATTATGAAGGTGGTAATTATTTTTGAACCTATTATTTGATATGACTCAGAGTCAGAAATTATTTCCTTGAATGAGCTAGGTGGTGAACTGATACTGGGTATAATATATCCAGTCCCGATATATATATGTCCTGATATAACATACAGGAAAGGCTTCTTGAAGTTTCGGTTGAGGAAAGCCTGTGACCCACTCCTTCCAGTTATACAAATTATGCTATAATGTTTTGTACTATGTTGTTAAGAGCGCCAAATTAGAAATCAGAGGTAATGAGGTTGTTAAGTGACCAGATGAAAAAATAAGTAAATTAACCTGAGACTTGCCCTTTGAAATGGAGATAAGTTCCTATGATTCACAGGAGATTAAGTACATATATGTGTGCATACACACACACATACACATATATATATATTCTGAATCCTATAAAATGGCACAACTTAAGTACTTGACAACTGCTTGAAAAGATAAAGCAAAATGTTACACATATAACATCAACATCTCCAGGTGAATGAGTAAGTGGTAATAATTTTCTCTTCTTTTTTCTTGTTTGTGTGAGTTCTATGTTTTGTTGCAGTGCATATGCAACTAGAGTTCTTATTTCCAATAATATAATTATCTAGTAAGCCTCAGCTTCCCAATCAAGGGAGTTGTTAGGGATGGTTCAGTAACTGCAGCTAGGCCTTATGAGCTGGAAAGATAACATAGGAAGTCAATGGCCAACATGCATTTTCTTCAAAGGCAGCAAGTCTACACTGTGACCCAGGTGGCTTTGGATAAAGCCTCAGCCTCTCACTGTAAACGTCAGGGTTAAAGAACTACAGGGGGTACTATACAAACTAAGGGTGAATGAGATGAGTAGGAGATTTGGAATTGGGAGGGAATCTGGACTCAAATTATAGATCTAGATTAACCAGAACTTTGTGGTTGTATAAATATAAGCCAAGCATGCCACTTCTCAGAGCTTTAGGACCATTATCTAGAAAATACAGAAAAAAAATTCCCTATTTTAAAGGATTCTTATGAGAGTCGAATCATATAATATGGATAAATAACTACTCTGTTCACCATAAGTTTCCACTGAGTGGTAGTTATTATTACTCTGACTTCTTAAGAAGAGGTTTGGTTGTTAATGTTACAAAAGAATCTTTGAATCATAGAATTTTAGGATTATACAAAACCATAAAGAATATATGCTTCGTTTGTTTCCAAACTGTATTCCCTAGTGTCCTAAGGTTCCACAAGAGTGATCTGAACCTTCTCTGGGGTAGTGAGGGAGAGGCACTGGTTTTAAATCAATCAATTCCAAATACGTATGTGTATGATATCTCTGAGAAATAGAATTTGATTATTAAAGGGAAGTTTATGAATTCTTGAGTAGAGAATCTCTGAGGATTCTCTAACATTTTATTTTATTTACTGTATTTATTTACTTAGATCATTGTTGATCTTGGACAATATTTGATTTCTTCCCTATGGTATAGTCCTCATAGTTCTCCTACAATCATAGCACCCATGAATAATAATTAGATCTGTTCAAACAACAGATAGCATAAGAATAAAGTGAGTTCCCTATCACTGGAGATGTCAAAGCACATGTTAGACAAAAACTCTGTATTTATTTCACTATGATCTAGTATTTCCTTCTACTTTGATTCTTGAAGTAATTTAAAGAACACTAAGAGTTCCTTGAAACAAAATTTGAAAACCATTAATTTTGTGCTAACCGTTTCATATATTATACAGAAGGATAAACTGAAACCCAGAAAAGGAGCTACCAGTAAGGCTACCACTAGAAACTAAGTGTTCTGACCCCAACCCCATGTTCTTTCTACCATACCATAGGAGTTCCTATGGTATGGTTCCTAAAGATGACATTGAACTAAAAAAATCAGTAAAATTCAAGATTATTTTTAGGGTGTCCTTATGGATGCACATGTAGAATAAAGTGTCTTTAGACATATAAGGATGTGGCTGTGAGCTGTCATTATGGGCAGATTTGCTGATGGTTGAACAAAGAGGGAGAATACCAATCTCTCCCCCACATTGCTATGGTGAGGTCAGGAAAAGATCATTTATGGTACTTCATCTGTAGGAACATTCACGAAATATGATTTTCTTTACCCCATGCCCTCACACCGCTTTTTCTTACCAGGTAAGGCCTTGGCCCACTTCACTACATGTACAAGTTGTCTCTCGCCCAGTTCATTGAGGCTAGAGAGCAAGGCTGCGAAGGAGTCAGGCTGGTTGTTGTCATGTCCAGCACACACCACACCTGGCTCAATGGCTTCCAGGACATTCAGAAAGATGGGTTGACACTCATAGCCTTCAATGTGTGACACTGTCAGCTTTTGAGCTGGTTCCTCAGTGGGGCTAGTGGCGGTAGAGGACTCCCCTTCCTCTTGTAGTTTCAGATTACCAAGTTTCTTCAGTTTCCGGGCTGTTGGGAAGAAGGAGAACTTAGATTTATTATCAGTAAAAAATCACACAGTGCAGTGTCTCTGTTAGAAATGACTCCTGAGCTAAGAAAATAAAGATTTTCATTCTCCTTGGTGACTCTTAAGGAAAAGTACTCAGTTTAAACACTTGGTTGAATTACCATTCCAAAACCTAACTGTACTCAAATTTTCATCTTGCTTTGTCTGCCAGACAGACCAAGTATATATTTATAGGGCTCTGTGTAAATGTAATCTTCAGTGTTCAGAAGATGGACCTTCAATTAAATAACTTATTAATTTGCTTCTGGGTGCAGAAACAACCCAGGTCCCTTACCAGTCTGGTAGAAGAGAAATAAATGCCCATAAACAATTTTAGAAAATGTCAAACTGCTAATGTTACAATTACAATTATCTCTGTGTATATGAAGGGTCAGGAAATGCTTCACAGTAGCATTTAATCTAGACCTTGAAAAGAGAAAATGACCAAAAGTGCATACAAAAAGGGCACTGAGGGTGCTTGGGAGAAAAGTTTGAGAGCAGTGTGGCTAACATTGCACAAATTCACGGGCAAGGAATGTCGTTATTTATGAAGTTGGAAACAAAGTGGGGAATTTTATTTTATTTATTTGTTTTCAAATGCCAAAAAAACACACATTAAAGCTTTATAAATTCTCTCCTGAAAAATCTCCACAATCACCACAGATAAAGTATCTGCAGAATTTTTACTCCTTCTGTTGTCCAATTTTAAGCTCACTTTTCTCCAGCACTGACATTGGCCTTTGCTGTCCCCCTGATTTTCTTCATTATGTTCTTGTGTTCCTTTTACTGTTTTCTTGAGGTCTTTTTCTTCTCATGCAGGCCATGCAGTGTAAGTCTATATTGGGTTCACTTTTCTTTGTATAAGCCAAGGAGTCATAAACCATGCCAAAGACAGATGTTTTCCTACCTCCAAAATGGATTTGGAATACAAATACAAAGATGACATCAGGTATAATGGCCTTGAATATCCTTTTTCATCTTTAGGATACTAAATTCTATCAATCCATTTTGGGCTCAACAAGTGGGAATTTTATGGTATTGCAGCATTTCCCATTGAACACTATAACAGTCTCAAATATTGTCAAATATTATACCTATATATGAACTGTAACAAACATTAATTTTTTTCATTAGCAAAAGGTAATACAGATAGGAAAAAGGTTGAAATCTCCAACAGCATCAAAGAAATAACAAAATGTCTCTGCCTCTAAAATCTGTCTACCAAATGGAAACCATGTTAGGTGGGGCTAACATTAATTATATTAGCATTATTTAAAACAACAATAATCCCAAAACTCAAGCCTTAAGAACATCTTTTCCCTATGTTCACACACACAATTTAGAAGCTAGTATCCTAATGTTAATTTTGTGCTATCTCCCTAACAATCATATGGGCATAAATATAAATATTCGAAAAAGTCACAACCCTGAGGTCTAGTACTGACAGTGGCAATGCGGAAGACCATAAATCACTTTATCTCTAATCCTTTTAAAATAATAACAACAATAATTAGAAGTATAAAACAGAGTGAGAAGCAGATTGCTCAATTAAAATGAATAAATACAACAAGACCTGTTGCTCATCTGTTTCTCGCTCTGGCAAAATAATGTGCCTATGTAGAACCAACTTTCAGCTCTAAGCAGAGAAATAAATCCAATGCAAACTCCAATCATAACGTAACTCAGTAAATCAAGGCAAGAATGGGTCATGCTTGGAAAAACAATTAGGATAGAGGGAGAGAAAATGGTGGGGTTGGTGTTGCAACAGTAGCATTTCCAGCCCAAAGCCTAGAAAATCAACTCTGAGTTCAATATGACTTTATCAAAAGTAATTTCTGCAGGACTTGGGCAAGTTAGTAATAAGGACATATTCACACTCACTGTCAATGCCCATCAAGGGCACTGGTTGGAAGGTATGAGCTGGGCTAACCTCATCTTTTCCCAGAACTAGAGGGAATATCTTGTCTTGTGAAATGAGTGCTGACATGGGTTCTTTGTAGACAACTCCACAGGCTGTCAGTGTCTACTACATAAGCTTCCCTGGTATGGTTTCCAGAGGTAGAGCCTGACTTTCACATCACTGGTTCTCTCTGGCTTTGAGCTTATGAGTAGCCAAACCACGTACCTCATCCCGCTCCTTTCTAGTCTGGTAGAAGACAGAGATGTAATCAACCCTATGCCTGAGATAACTAAGAAAAATAAGGGGAACTATTTTCCAGGGCCTTTTATGTGCCTTACTCATGAGCACATTATAACATTTAATACCATAAGGAGCCTGAAGCCCTGAACTCTACCTCTAGCCTAGCAGTAGATTTGAGGAGTGGAGCTGGGTTTATATCCTCCTTGCCTTTCATTCTTACTTTTGACTATTTACTCCAGTATTAAGCATTGTCAGAAGGGAAAAAGCAGCAAACTATATGAATAGTGTAGAAACAGGTTTTGGGCACTACAGTGACCTAAAGATTTACAATATAATAAAGTTGAAAGGGTCCTAAGAAATAATCTCACCCAGGAGATTATAGATTCACTGTACCTTCAGAACATATCCAGGTAATACAGTGATGTGTGTGTCTATTTGTGTACATGTTTAAGAGAATGGTGGGAACTGTTGAAATGAAGTGAATGGCATTCTGCTTTCCTGCTATTGCCCCACATGCATATGTGGTACACATGTGCATGCACACACACACGTACACATCCTAGGAAGACATTCATACAGTATGTAAAAATTTGACTAAGGAGCCTCCCTGGTGGCACAAGGGGTTAAGTCACAGCACTGTGAAGCTATCCACAGTCACTGCAGCATGAGTTTGATCCCCGGCCATGGAGGGGACTCACATGGTGCAATAGACCTCTCCTGTCTGGCAAGCTGTTCCCCTCAGCAGTGTATTTTAGTCCATCTGCCTGTTCTGCTCCACACTGTCTCTGGTGAATCCTCTTACCCCCCACACATCTAGCCTTTACCCCAGTTCTTGTATGCATAAATAAATAAATCTTAAAAAAATTCCTAAAACTCATCTGTAGTCAAAGGTCAAATTCAGGGAGGGCAGACAGGAGCTTGTGGGATTGAGGTGATGGTGCACTGGTGATATGGTGATGGGGAATACATGGGGGTTACAATTGATGTCAAATATATGTAAATTAAAAAATATATATTAAAATAAATAATTTTAAAAAGCTCAAATTCAGTGTTTGGGACTTTTCAAATTAATCTCACCTTTCAAGTCAAAGGTGGGGAGGATGAGGCCAGATAGGTGAGGTTACCTAGTGGCAGAATTGAAACTAGAACTAGGGTTTTTCTTCTACTTCAGAATTCCCTTTGCCATAGGGGTTTTTATCACTAACTCATTTGTACTATATAAGAATGCCTGCCTCTTAACATTCCTTATAAATTTGTATTGTCAACACAGTTGCTATTAGTCACATGTGGCGACTTAAATTCAAATGAAGTAAAATTAGAGAAAAAAAGTAAACATAATTTATCGGTCTATTAACCACATTTCCAGTGCTCAAAGTCACTCTAGTGGCTAGTCACTGCTACACTGGACAACACAAATACAGAACATTTCCATCATTTCGGAAAGCTCTATGTAATAGTCCTGTGAATCTAAACTGTTCTCTGGGGGCAGCTGTCCATTTTGTTATGCCCTACTCATGTCACTGAAAAAGAATAAAAGAATCCAAATGAATTTTATACAGATGAATCTATGGGCTTTTTCAAAAGGTGTAGGGACACACAAAGCAATTGTTACTGGTGTAATCAGTGAGGTACGCTTTGTCACTTTGACTTTCCTGCCAATGACTCAGATCTCAGTGGGGTGATGACTCTTGGACCCAAGTAAACTCATTACAAGCAAGATCAATATGTGCAGAGACTGTGTGGAGAATCCATCAAGATGAAATAATTCTTCTTCTCTGCATAGTGCTAATGAGAACTTGGCTGGTATTTTCACCTCCTCCTCCTCTGGGGCTTATATGGCATGAACTTGAGGAAGGGAAGTCAAATTCCTACTTGCTTCTATGAACTAGGTAACATGTTGCTTCTGTAGCCACAGTGGTCCAAGCTGCACCAGGTGTTCTGGCCTCTCTGCTTAAAGAGAGTGACTGTAGCAAACGTAATTGAAATCAGATTCCATTCATTCTGCCATGGGATCCTCTGTTCTCTCTTTGCAGCAGAGGCCAACATGTTGTTAGATGACTTGGGTGCTGTACAATGAAGCTTGCTAGTCTCAGCTGTTACTCAATGCCCAAGGCCTTATTTTCTTCCACGAAGGTCGCCCCCATACCCCTCCTGCTGTCTGCACCTGAGCCCCAGAGGCATATCTAAATTTTCCATATGAGATACAGGCCTATCAGCCCCCATGTTATGGGAAGCACTCGTTGGTTTGTTTAAATTGAGTGGGGAGGCCAGGAGAATAAAGGACAGTAAAGATGAACTGCTCTAGGGGTTAACGAGTTGCTTTTAGTTTTAGCTAGAACAGTGACAAGAAAGGGTAACTGGAAAAACTTCCCTATCCCTGCATACCTACTATTTAGGAGGCTGAAACAGCTGACATAATATGTGAATTCTGTTCCTTGTATCTGACAGAGAACTCACTTTCAGCCTGTGGCATTAAACATCTGAGTAGGCTGTCTCTATAGCACTAGAGAAAGATTTTTCACATCAGGTTTAATGGTGCACCCCTCAGAAGGGGTAGACATGAGTATCTGTAATTGTTACAGCCCCCTTTAAGCATCGTTCCAGTCTCCTTCCTTGACACCTCAAGACAGAGTCCTTTTCATCCATGAGCAGGGGAAAGCTGGGAGGGGGGTAAGCTTGCAAAACCTTAGAAAAATTTTTCCCATGTCACCACAAAATTTGGAACATAAAATAACCACTTTCTGTTATTGGTAGATTTCTAAGGTGCCCCATCCCACACCAAATACACAACTCCAGTGTTTTTCCCAGTTATTTAATTAAAAATGAATCTAGGTGCTATTGTGAAAGGACTGGGCAGATGTCATTAAGGTCAAAGTTCAGTTGAAGGGTGGATGTCTTTGAGTGACCTGACCTAATTAGATGAGCCTTTAAAAAGAATAGGGCTTTTTCTGTAAAGACATTTGTATGGTCAGGGTGATTAAATGTTACATTTTCTGTTACTGACTTTAATGATCAGTAATTGGCAAGGGAGGAAAGGGGGCAGTTTCCAGGTGTTGCTAGATGACTTGAAGGCTGTACAATGAGGCTTGCTAGTCTCAGCTGTTACTGAGACTCAGAAGTAACTACTCAGTATTTACTCAGTAGTAACTACAGACTACCCAGGAGTTACTCAGCTGTTACTGAAGACAGCTTCTGGCTAACAGCTTGGAAGAAAATAGGAACCTTAATCCTAAACTGCAAGGAATTGAATCTTTCCAGTCATATGAAATTGAAACAGGGTCCTATGTTCCAGATTAGGATATAGCTTCACTACCACCTTGATTACATTTTATGAGAGATTGAGCTAAGAATCCAGTCATGCTGTGTCAAACTTCTGAGTTATAGAACTATAAGCTAATAAATGAGCATTGTTTGAAGCTGCTCAATTTGCATTATTTTTAATGCAGTAATAGAAAAATAGATTTTCCTATAGAAGTATGGTGAAGCTTTGAAGTCAGACAATCTTGGCTTCAAATCGCAACTCTGTCAATTACTAGCTTAACAATACTTTTGTACCCTTGGTTTATCATCTTGCAGAATAATTTCCCTCATTGTATAGATGAGTTCCACAGAGGAAAGAGGACTCATCCAAGGACTCATCATTCACTGTGTGCAGTGAATTAGTGCTAGGACTGAAAAAGGATTTAAATCTTGTAACTTCTAGCCCAGTACCTTCTCTGTTATCTGGGACTTGAACATTATTGTTCAGCAGAGATTTTCTTCCATATTCCTAACACCTAGTATACTGGTTAGTGCAAAACAGATACTCACTACATGCCAAATTAACATGCAGTTACATTGGTTATACATAAGGCTTTGCATTTATTCTTGGGTAAATTGTAAAGGACATTTTTGCTTCCGTTAGCTTGTTTTAGGCCAGGAGACATTCTGAGACAAGATAAGAACTATAGCTAGAGTAATGATCTATGTTCCAAACTGAAAAAAAAAAAATCAGTGTCACACTTTTTCTTCTGTAACCCCTCTTATTCAGAGTGATCATTCCAAAGGGAATGCAGATTTACTCTGGGATCCCTATTCCATTGGCCATGCAACCATTCCTTGGCAAGCTTGGGCCCAGGAACTAGTATTTTTCTAGGAAGATGAGATTCCTCAAAGAAGTCAAGCAATACTAATGTGACCTTATTTCACTAAGCAAGACAAACTCGACTTGCAGATTGCAGCAGTACCAATACTGCAGGGGTGCCTCAGATAGAACAGCCATTACTTTGGAAATAAACCCACTGAAATGGATATAAGGCCTAGATGATGCCCAAAGGCTGAATGGCACCATAGTGCCATCTTTTCTGTGCAATATTGCAGTCCTCAATTTGTAACAGAAAAAACCTGTTAGTAAGCCCTCCAAACTGACTGTGTTATTATCTTGGGCAAGGGGAAGAAAGAAAAGCAGGATGAATAAGAACCAGATACAGTACAGAAGGAATGGGAAGAATAACATATTATGAAATAAAGCAAAAGAGTTTCTTCTGCATGCCTATAAGACTGAATTCAAATCTTTACTGTAATTCTAAGTGCTAAGCAAAAATAAAGGTATGTTATTTACAGGGTTTCAAATTCTTTGTGAAATCAGGTAGGGCTCAGGCATATGAATCTATAATCTATGAGTGTATGTATGTGCATGTGTACTTGTAACACTTAAATGTAAGGATCACAAACTCAAATATTTTCACTAGTCAAGCAGACATATAATGAAAAAACAGCCTAATGACCATCAGTAGGATGAGTTGGGACAGTGATAGTGATTGATGCCCTGCGTAGGGGTAGTCTATGTACATTATCTAAGCAAAGAATGTGCTGGGGAAACAATTCTGTGGTGGGTTTTGGCAGTTTGTGGCCTCTGACTTAAGCCTTGTCAGCCATTTTCCCATTCACTAGGATTAGAATCAAGGAATCTAACTGTATATATAACTTTTGGCTTAGTAAATCAGGGGGGCAATGAATTAGGATATGGGGGTGTTCACTGTGTGACTACTGTGTGGTCAGGAACATCCCTTTCCTTCTTTTGCTGTTAGTTTCCTCTTACATGTATAAAGGGTAGCAATCTAGAGCAAACAGTCTTGATTCAGACTGTCTAAATGATAAGCCTGACTCTATTGCTTTTAGTTGTATGATTTGGAGTAAGACTTAGACTGTACCTCTGTTTCCTCATCCATAAAATGAGTATAATGGCAACCTAATTCTTAAGAGTGTTAAAAAGGAATATACAGACACTGTGTTAATGTCTGAGAGTAGAGAGAAGATTCTATACCACCAGAAGGACTCAACACGTCTAAAGTATGGTGAAAAAAATTATTGAATTTAAGGAAGAATGCAATGATAATGTTTAAGTTCTAAAATGGTTTTATACTTTTATTTACCCTAAACCTCAGTTTTGTTATCACTATAATGTTGACAATATGACTGGAGTAGTACATAATGATTACTGCTAGGAGAAAATGAAATGACTTCAATGAGAGTTCTCTGAATCCTGTAAAAGTGTGTATCAACAGGCAGACTATGGTGTTTTCAATTGCGGATCTATAGCTAAAAAAATCCTGGAAATCTGCTTAGGGTAGAAAATCTGTAACAAGTACGGTCTTTCCATCTTGGTCATTTGGTTTCCAGTCAAAGGCTTAGAGCTAAAGGGACAGGCTTTAGAATCCTAAGATCTGAAAGATCTATCTCAAAGAGTTCATTTTCTCTGAAAGGATACATGCAAAGTGTTCAGCACAGAGTAAACTTTGCAGGTTAATGAATGATGCCTCTTACTCCCGCTAATTGCCAAATCCCACAAGGCTCCATTTCATTTCCTTTATCTCAAGCAGTTCAATTTCCTGAAAAACTAACTGATGAAATACACTTTTCACACAGACTGAAACCATATAGGGGTGAGGATCAGAATTAGAAGGGTACCCAGACATCAATATAGCACATTTGTAGATTCCTAAGGGTTCTACAAGTTTCATTAAGGACCACTGAGTCTGAGTATGTGGCTCCAATCACCCCACCTTCTTTCAATAAAGCAGCAGTGTTTTTTCTGTATTGATATGTGGGACTGCACATCAAATTATGCTTGAAGAAAAGGATCCAGTGCCAAGAAAATGTTAAAAGGTCCCAGATCTTGTTTATACTTTTCTCTCCCACCCCAATCAATTCCTGTTTTAAAGATGAGTAGACTAAAGCCAAAGCTAAATCACACTCAAGGTCACACAATTAGATGGTAACATAGAGGCATTAGAACCAGGTATCTTGATTTTTAAGGTGGTATGATTTCCATTTAATTAAACTGAATAGCAGACTAATTAGAAGGTTAGTGAGAAGGATCTGCTGGGAATGAGTGAAAAAGAATTAGGGCAGAATAAAGAGATGGAATAAATTAGTCTTTATCAGGGATAGAGTAAGAGTGCACCTGAGTATAAGTGTACACTAATAAGTGTAGGCCAAATTCTCTCAGGTTAAGGTTCCTTGGTCCGTTCCTTTACACTGCCATAATCCCAGTCCCAACTCTGAGTCAGAGGAATAGCCAGAAAAAAGAATATCAAATTTTATCTTTCAAGGTTTATGTTGGAATATTTAGTCTAATGGTTTTTAGTTCATGGAGGAGTAAACATAATTAATAATAGAATGATATGCAATGATGCACATCTTTGCCAAAGCACAAGATCTGGCAGAAACTATTTCCAAGTTTCCTCTCACTAACTACTGAGCCAAAAGAAAGGGGTTCACTGTTCAGATGCCATCCTGGGTGAGGGGCACAAAGTAATTACCAAAACCTGCTCATGTGAAATTGCAGAGCCTGTAACTGCTTTCTCATACCAGACTTTTCCACTGGAAAAAGTAACTGCATTAATTTAGAGCATACATGCTTTTACAATTACATTTAAACTAACATTAAAAACAAATGTGAACAGTCCAAGCTGAACAGGTCAGCCTGACCTGGAAAGCAAACGAGAGGGGGGGAAAAAAAGAAAAAAAGGAAAAGACCCAATGTTAACAACATTAATTCTGTCAGTCTGTTGTAAATAAGAAAATACCACTGGTGTATTAATGGTTTTATTAAAGGAAAATTCACTGGCAGAACTATGCAACATCCAAACAAATAAAAAACAGTTAAAAAATATAAACCACATTGGCCTTTAAATCCACATTAGAAAACCTCTTGTTGGCTTGGATATTAAAGTTCTGCCCCAAGGAGGGCAAAACTTCCCTCACTCCTGAAATTCTTCTTTAGCTTTTCTCCAGATTGTTTCTGGGTGTGTGTGTGTGTGGGGGGGGTGTAGGCAGAGACTGAAGAAGGTGAAAGGAAGAAGATGGAAATGCAGGTCCTTAGCAAGACAAGAACAGTGCTTCTACCCTCACATTTGTCTGCTCCTGAGATCAGAAACTCCTCATTCCCTAGAAAGAAAGTGATTTCAATACAGAGTCTCTGGAACAGAGACAAAGCACAGAAAAATATTAGAAACTCTTAAGTACTTCTCTTATATCACTGCAAAGTTTGAGACTGGCTTGGAAGGTCTCACACCTGATGTAAAAGCAAGCTTATGACATAACTGATAAGTGGGAGAGCATGGAGGCACCAAGGCTAGAAATAAGAAGTAAAGTCTGATCCACTTTCCTCCATTATCTTAACTTCAGTAAGAAACAAGGAGACATTTTTTTCTTAGATTTTTCCTTTCTCTCTTTTTATGAAATGTTCAACAGTATGTGCACTCCTGAAAACAGAGACACCTTGACTTTGGGAAGAGAGAAAAAACAGGTGTCTGATAATAGTCTCCTGGTGTTTGAAGAGAAATTGACTGGCTTCTCGTGGCTCCTCTTCAGGAGTAGCAGAAGTCTGGTCTTTGTTTAATGAACTTTTGTGGATCAGATATAACTTTCAACTCAGTGATGAGGCCTATAATTAGGACAGGTCTTTGGCAGTGGTCCAGCAGAATGGAGTAAGGGGGAACTCATGAGTTGCTTAATAACTGAATGAAAATGGCCATAGAAACCTCAAAGTGGCTTTTTATTTAAAGTAGCACCTTGAGTCTGTCCCATTAGCAATATTTTTTTCCATTCAGCACATCATGGAATGCAAGCAACTAAATGAAAGCTTCACTTCATCTGCCTGAGTCAGTACCTATTACCACAGATGATCAAGAAAATTAAAAAAAAATCACTCTTGCTAATGCTAAACCAGATTACAGGAAACAATAATAAAGATACACATTACTACAGAAATGGTAACTGCTACTGCTTCTAGAGTTTGTCCTTGTGGCATCCTTATGAGGTAGGGAAATACCACTAGTCTCATTGGGGGGTTGTCATCATTCATGAGTGGTCTCCCAGCCCAAAATCAAAGCCTGTTTTGAGGAGTAAGGGCTTGAAACTCTAAGTTTCAGAATTAGGTCTTTCTAGGATATCTACTAGAGAACCCTACAGAACCCTTCTGAATAATGCAGGCCAGCTTTTCTTTATTGTTTTGTAGCTTTGAGATGTTTGTAATTTCCAGACCAAAATTTTTCATATATGAAAGACACCAAGTTGAATGAAGCAACTTAAAAAAAAAGGTTTGAACCTTGCAAGCCCCATAGTTTGACACCTGCGTTGGTCTTGTGACATGTGTGAAGTAGCATACAAAACTGGGGAGTGGGAGTAGATGCCTTTTTGGAGTGAGGGTTTCCTGTTCTTTTTTCTTACCTACCTCTAAGCAGAGGTAAGATAGGGAAGTGGAACGTTCTTTACTTTGAGATGTTTTTATTCCCCATTTTACCTTCTGTTTTATTGACAAATATACTTAAGAGTTTAGATATACGTTTGTGTGTGCCTTTCTGGACACAATAGGCAAGAATTAAGCAGGGAATGGAAGATGTGGAGGTGAGAAGGGAAGTGGAATTTAATAGTCTCATTACAGCCACTCAGAGCCCAACAAAAGCTTCCTATTCTCCCTTCTGAATGTCTTGTAGCAGCAAAACTATCCCATAATATTACAAGCATTATTATTCAGCCTGGAGATGAGAATGATTCAAAATTAATGTCTGTGTGCCTAACAGCTCACTAATCAAAGCTTCCATACCTAATTTTTTCATCCTGGAGAAAGACCTCAGTCTCTTACAATTTCACTGTCACCAATATGACACACCACACTATGCAAGCCTAGGCGTGTGACTTTTTGTCTTAATCAAGATCTTTATTTTCTTCTGAGGTTCAAATGCCACTCCAAGTTTTCTGCAGGTGATTTTTTCAGGACTAGTTTTTACATTTTTAAAATCACTGACTGCTAGAAGTCTGAAATATCCCTCAACAATATTTTTTCACTTAAGTCACAGAACCATTGGTTCAATGGGGGAAAATAAAGGACATTTCCATGCCTAGCTTAAGAGATGTAAAATGCCTAGCAAAGGTTTAACTGGACTGAGGAGAGTGAAACCTGATTCCAAAAGATATGATCCAGGATGAGATGGCATTTCCGATTTAGATTTTAGATATCTGTTTGTCATGGAAATATTAACACTAGTAGACAACTGGAAGCTCTCCTGGTTTCTAGGTGGCTCCAGTTCTATTTCTACCCCCAGTTCTACTTCTTATAAGCAGGATACCAGAAGACATAGTAAACCATACAAGAATCTTGCTTTGGTCAATTGTCTATGTATGTGTTCAGTACAGTAAGAAAATATCTTAATCACTTTCATGATCTTAGAGAATACTTCCTAAAATTTTAAAAAACATGTTTCACTCTTCTTAACTCAGAATTAACTGTTTTAAAAGAAGCTGATGTGTTATCAGTTTTCAAATGATTTTTTTCCTGAACTGCCATATTTGAAAAATACTTGTTTTTGTATATATCACCTATTGTGTGCTGTGTGTACTCTTAGCTTTCTGTATACTACTTTAGAAGAATAATGTCTGTCATCATTGTACTCTCTCAAGAGTAACTGAGAGATTATGGAGTACTCATATGAAAAATAAACAATAAAAATCTTTCTGCTGCTTTTAGACTTTAAAAACTCAAGGACTTTAAGTGGAAATTTTGTAAGTGAGATACTGATTCAAGTACTAGATATAAGGTATCATCAATTTTGATGACTAGAAAAAATGACTTATCTCTAACATTCAGAGAAACAGTGTAAAACACATATGTGCTCTCTCCTAGATAATTTGGTCTAGAAGAATTAAGAGATACATTTTTCTGGTCTCTCCTTATGCAAGTTCACTTGAGAACTAAGAGAGAAGTATATGTTTTTAAACAGCTGGAGGATGTCAATGGAGAGAAAAGATTTCCAGGGTTGATTCAAGTGTGATTCAGACACCAGAGAACCAAGATACCAGTACCTAAAGCCACACTGCAATAGCAGAGATAAGTAACAGGCCCTAGTGGTGCCTGGGCGCACAGAGACTAACTCACATGTAAAAAAAAAAAAGTGGAGGGCACAGTGACATTTATTGTATACCTACGATTTACCAATGACAATTTTATAAGGAGGATTTTATTATACTTACAAGGTAGGTGATCTTACACATACCTAATGATTTGGCCAAAGTTATCAAAATATTATGTGGCAGAGCCAGAACTAGAAACAAGCTCTCTATGCATCTGAGTCCACGATGCTATTTCCACTATACCTTAAGGCCTCTTAAAATTAGAAAACACATAATAAAAAAGGAAGTTATAAGAGTTGAGCTACATGTTGTGCATGCTGATGTCAAACTTAAAGGGCAATTCTGCTCCTCTGTGCATGCCACAGTTATGAGAGCTGTAGGAACACTCGGGTGTATGAAAATAGCATGTGGGGAGTAACCTTTCTAAGAAATGAAATTTATCACTTATAAATTAGATGTTTACGGCTCTAATTTAGAGTCAAAGGAGAAGTGAGAAAATCTTAGTAACTGATCACCACATTATTGATCCTTTATGATACTCTGCTATCTGCTGAACAGGATGTAGAAGTTATCAATCTTTGTGTGGGAAGGGAGAACTGAATTCTCCAAATCTGTCATTGCCAGGCTTCCTGCTTTAGCAATGACAATGATTATGTGATAGCACCATTATGACTTTCTAGGTAGCCATTGGAATACTGATCAGTCGGTGCACAAAAGAACTGTTAAATTTTAGAGATGTCTAGATATTCAAAATATTTAATAATCACTCTGCATGATGCTGGGATAATTATATTTCTCAGAAGTAACTTGTCTTGCATGCTTGTGGGATCAAAAATATGTATCTTTAGCTATTTGATGACAGATAACTTGGCAAGAACTCTGCTTTGGACTGGTTACATCTTATCCTTTCTGTATGGCAATAATATTACAAACCAAAGATGGCTTATTTAGTGTCTTTTGTAGCCTCTGGCACATGCTCTTGAGATGTATTGAGGATGGTTTGTTCTTGTTCATGAAGGCAGTCTTGATTGATTTTCCTGGTAAGCAATGGCATGCATGTCCACGCACAGATATACTGAGCTAGGGGTGTTGTCTACCTACAGGACAGAGTATTTGTCTATACTCATTTTTCCCAAAGTGTATTCCAGAAAATTATAGTTTTCTAAGATACTGAAAGGTATTATATGAATAAAAGGTTGAATTAAATATGAGAATCTTGAGTTACCAAGCTTCTCAACTACTTTTCATAGTATTCACTAAGGTCTGTGATATGCTAACATGCACTGTTAATATTCAATAATGTATATTCCTCTAAATACTAGGTGGTATTATATACCACTGTGTTCTCAATAAATAGAAAATTTTACCTCAATATTTTTAATAAAATGTAAAAATAATAGATAAAATTGACTTAAAAATTTTAAGTCTATATTCCTGGGAGTAGGAGATGGACAATCCAAATGAAAAGATGAATAAACTTTAAGTCTCTTCTCTGTTATTTTAGTCATAGAATCACAAACAATGGCCAAATGGTCTTTGCTAAAGCCATTTGTTGAAGCCATACAAAGCTATCAGCTTTATAATGGGAACACTTTGCTGCAGATGGGAGAAAGGATGTGCCCAAGGCGACATTCCTAGTTGCCATTTTGGAATATAAAATTTATAAATGAACAATGGGAAGAATAAAGAAAAGTCAAATGTATTTTCCTTCAAGGTGATCAAAATGTTTATGCCAAGATCCAAATCCTGTGAAATCTGTTGTTTGAATGTCAGTAAGGAACTCCACATTGATTCTTTCTTTTCTGCATTGCTTGAGCAGAGACATGGTATGCACTGAATTTGCAAGTAAATAAATTTGGGAAAGGTTCACAGCACCTGGAGATATGTTTAGCAAAATGGATAGGTTAGTTTCAAACAGTGGAGTCTAAGAGTATAAACATTTAGGTTTTTACTGACATGGTGCTTGAACAAAATATATGTTTCCCTTAATTGCTAGACTTGGCTTCAAAATAGGATCTTGGTACTTCTGGTTTGAAGTGACCAAGATTGACTTCTGTTGATGCTTTCCCTTTTGGGGCTGTTACAGAACATGCCATAACTCAGGTTAAAAGCCAACTGGGAAGCACTACGAACAGTCTTACTAGCTACATTATTACTGACCCCATTGTCATAAATCCTCGCATTTGTCTTACATTTAGTCACTTACTAAATATGCTCATATACATCCTGTCATCTGATCACCCATATAGTTCTCTAAAAGCAGTATCTCTAAATTACAAAATAAGAAATTGAGGTTTGGCAGGAGGCAGTAAATAATAGAGCTAGATCTTTAACTCTGGTCTGCCCGAATCCAAAGGCAAGACCCTCTACATGACTTCAGGAATCCTTGTATATTGTGGACATTTCTTGAAGTTTCACATCCTGAAACTGTATTGCCTAGCATGGTCCCATGTACATGGCAGATACTCAGTAAATATTATGGGGACAGAAATGCTATGGCTTTGTTTCAGATGGGAGAAAGGATGTGCCCAAGGCCACATTGCTAGTTGCCATTTTGGAATATAAAATTTATAAATGAACAATGGGAAGAATAAAGAAAAGTTAAATGTATTTTCCTTCAAGGTGATCAAAATGTTTATGCCAAGACCCAAATCCTATGAAATCTGTTGAAAGTCAGTCACAGCATTTCTAAGCTACTTTCTGTTATGTTGATGAAACTTGTTCAGATTTGAGCACTATCCAACAATTCATTTGAAAACTTACTGTAACACTCTCCTTAAGAATTTAATCTATAAATTTATGCTTGACTACAATATGGAATAGTGAAATTACCTGTTATAAATATATATCTTTTAAAAGAAACTCTCTGTAATCATGTCATAGACTGCTTTATAATGGAGAATGTTGGTTGAGACATGAATCTAATTTTAAAGTTTGGACTCAAAAGTTGGGGGCACTTTGTTACAATTAAACTTTACCTGCAATGAGAAATTCATATCAGCAGATGGAAATCTAAGGGTTCCTTACTTATGGGCCCCCATCTCTTATACATAATTCAGAGAGGGATACTTGAGTGAAAGTTGAGTAAATCAGAACTCAACCATGAGGTCACAACATTCATATGGAGAAAACACCTTACTTGTCAAATCGTTTTTCACCTTTCTTGTTTTTTTTTGTTTTTCTGTACTTCCCCCACCCCATTCTTGTTTCTTTTCTTCTTCCCATTAAAAACAACAATTGTAGAATTTCCTTAGGGTAAGTCAAGCAAGGAATAACAAGTTTGCTTTTTTCACAGATATTTTAGTCTCATTTGATGTGGCTACTTGGGAAACCACTTACAGAACATCTTTCTGTGATTTCAGGTACTACTTGAGAGGCTTCTGTTGAAACTGTCTTAAATTGAGCTTGGTTCAGTTCATTTGTAGTACTTGATCTGTATAAAAACTGCTAGTCTTTTAGGAGGGGAGGTACAGTTATCTACACGAAACAACTTAGTTTCTGTAAATATACACATAGACAGCAAGGTATTGAATACCTCACAGAGAGCTAGAGATAGATAAGTGTTCTAAATTAGCCTGAGTGTGGGGAGGAGACAGAGCAGGATTCTAAGCTTTTGTGATTTCCAAGATGATAATGAGCAATCAGATATGAGGTTATAGTTTCAAGCATTTAGAAACAGTCTTGCCTCTTTTTTTCAAATTCCATTATCAAATCAAAGTAGACTAATGAGCTTTCTTTCTCATGAAGGTGAATCTTTTTGGAATTGGCAGGCAACAGGAAGGACCCTGGAACTGAGCAGATGTAAACATGAAGAAAGGAAGAAGTTGGCAGGGAAATGTATGTGTCATTCATTTATCTGTAATGATGACAGAATTCATGGTTGACACAGAATAGGGGACAGAGAACCTTATGATTGGGGCAGTCGCTCTTAAAAAGCTGTATCTTCCAACTGTCAAGTCACTGTGCTACAGGAAAAAAAAAAAAAACGGTTTTGGAAATGATCAATAGATTTGCAAAGAAAAGGAAATGATTAAATGGGTGCTCATCCCTGGGAGATGTGTGATAGGAAATCATACTTGGCAGTATAATCATAGGTTCCAAAGAGAAGCAGCTTCTCATTCCAGGTGGCCAGCTTTATACGAGAAACATTTAACTGAGGGATATTCCTAGTTATTCAGGGTTAGACTGTGCCTGGGTCATTCTGCACCTGTGATTGTTCTGGACTCCTTGGTTCTCTCATCCTAGACACCATTTAACAACATAAGGTCAGAATAATTTTGTCCCTTGCAGAACGAAGGAATCGACATTCATTCAGTCTCTGATAGGTCTTAATCTCTGCTTCACACTTCGTGCTCTTATACTGAGCCCAAGAGCAAGGTGTAACATAGTTAACAATAAAGAAAAGTACCAACTGACTGAGGGTCATGTATAGCATAAAGGGGTCAGCCTACATTCAGAGCGTGGCTGGCCTCCATGGACACACCAAAAAGTATACTCTGATTAAAAAAGACAATTAGGGAGGGAGAAAGAGTAAGACAAAAAGGTGGAAGAGTATCATACCTCCCAGAGTCATCCCTGCTTCATAGCATTTCCGTAGGCGACAAGATGGGCAATTCTTCCTTCGGAATTTATCAATAGTGCAGTCATTTCTGCTCGCACACAAGTACTTCTGTTTTCCTGAGAGAACAAATACAAGAGTACACAGTTCTGTTAGTATGGTTTTAGAGTCTCTTTCCTTGAGTATTTATAGGCATTAAGGGCATGAAGATACATCATGATAGATGAGAATACATCATGACAGATGAGAGAAGCAAGTCGAAAATGACCCCAAACAATCAGACTGTTTTAACTCATATATATATATATATATATTTAGTGTTATTATGTATAATTATATTTTACTATCATATGTCATATAGAATTATATATAGGATACATTATATATATAATAGAAGCAGACTGAAACATTTCCTCAGAGATGTTCTTCATAGGGATGAATATGTCATATTCTACTTATACTTCATTTTTTAGGACTACTCACTGTTTTTTGTTCATTTGTTTGTTAGTTTCTGGGGAGTTGGAAGGTGAGAGAAGGAATAAGAAGCCCAGGATTTGGTCAGGGAATGTGGAACACTAATGGTTGGATAGGGTTCTGGATGTTGGGTTCTAAATAGAGGGTGATGCTGCTCGGGACCTTCTGAAAAACCTTGATTGGGGAAGAGTATAAGCTTTCAGTGAGGTGGAATGAATGCTTAGACATCCCCCCATGTTGTCTGTTTTTTTTTTTTTAAATAAGATGTTCTACCTTTACTGAATATGCCTATGAGAAAATGTTTAGTGGTGGAAACTGTTACTCCTTTAGCAAAGTATAGCAGACTTGTGCTCTGGCAATGTTTCCTCCTCCTGACTCCTGCAATCTATAAGATCATACAGGAGCTAAAATGATGCTTATGTTTCACATTATCAATGAAGCTATAACTTCTGTAAAAATAGAACTCTGGGATTTCTGATTTTTTTTTTTATTTCTAGTGATCATACCTCCAATCCTACTATTATAAAAATATAGTCTCCCCAATCTTTGTGAAGTAAATCACAATAAATGAAAAGAAGTCCTGTGAAGTCCAAAGAAAAAAGCATATTACTGGAATGCAAAACTGGATTTGTCACAGATACACAAAAAGATACACACAGACACATATACACACATTCACAGCCAGAGATCTTCAGGGTCACTGCTGAAAGACACCAAGATCCATTCAAAAATATATTTTACCCAATACTTTGCTCTCTTGTTCCTTGCTCTTAACAATGGCCTGGCACATAGGAGGTCTTCAATCAACAATGAATGACTGAATGTACAAATGGAACAGAAAGATTGAAAGAAAAAGAGTCATCAGCAGACATAGAGATATATACCCTGCTGCTTTGAAACATACAGAACCAACTTCTCATGCTCACAGACCTGCTTCAGCCCCAGCCCCAGCTTGTATATTTCTTCATTCTATTTCTTTTTTTTTCTCGCAGTCCCTGGTAACTTTTTGTCATATTTACAGTTGTGCTTTAGTTTATTGGCTGGATTGGGGCCAATCCAGGAAACTTTTTTTGGCAGAGGAGAAATTTTTGTGGTAGGTAAAAGGAAGAAAAATTGTAGAGCATTTGTTAACAGGAAAACAACCATAGTTCAGCTTTCTTTTCCCTTTGTTCGGCCTAAAATGTACAGCTTAGGCACGGAAAACACATCTACCATAGTATTTTATTTTATATAGGAGATTAAGTGGCAATCACATCAGCAAAGCTTTTCCCTCTCTTTGTCCATTCTTTTCTTCCCCTTGCCAAAGGACTCTAGAAATGATCAGCTTAAAGCAACTGTCAAAAAATCACTCCAGTACAACCCCTTCACTCAAAGGATGGGTTCTGGGGAGGTGACTTTCTTGAAGAACCATTGATTGGAGGCTCTTAAAGGGAATAAATCTCCACTTAATAGGCACCTACAATGAACCAGGCCCAATTTGGGGGTTTTACTTATGCTATTTAAATGAGCAATGCTTTGAGCTAGGTACTATCATCACCTTCATTTACATTTAGCAGAGAAAACTAAGGTTTATAGGCCATATTCTTTCTACTATACCACATGATTCTATTTATATAAATAGAACACATAATTTGCTAACAGCTTTTTTTCTGTTGTAAATTGAGGACTGCAATATTGCACAGAACAAAAGTGATGCTATGATGTCATTCAGCCTTTGGGTATCATATAAAAGGCAGGCATTGTATCCATTCCAGTGGGTTTATTTCTGGTATAATAAGTATTCTATCTGGGACACCCCTGCAGTATTGCTGCTGCTGCAATCTGCAAGTCGAGTTTGTCTTGCTTAGTGAAAAAAAGTCACATTAACATTGTTTGACTTCTTTGAGGAATCTCATTTTCCTAGAAAAATACTAGTTCCTGGGCCCAAGCTTGCCAAGGAATGGTTGCATGGCCAATGGAATAGGGATCCCAGAGTAAATCTGCATTCCCTTTGGAATGATCACTCTGAATAAGAGGGGTTACAGAAGAAAAAGTGTGACACTGATTTTTTTTTTTTCAGTTTGGAACATAGATCATTACTCTAGCTATAGTTCTTATCTTGTCTCAGAATGTCTCCTGGCCTAAAACAAGCTAACGGAAGCAAAAATGTCCTTTACAATTTACCCAAGAATAAATGCAAAGCCTTATGTATAACCAATGTAACTGCATGTTAATTTGGCATGTAGTGAGTATCTGTTTTGCACTAACCAGTATACTAGGTGTTAGGAATATGGAAGAAAATCTCTGCTGAACAATAATGTTCAAGTCCCAGATAACAGAGAAGGTACTGGGCTAGAAGTTACAAGATTTTAATCCTTTTCAGTTCTAGCACTAATTCACTATGTGTTCTTGGAAAAATTCTCTTTCCTCTCTGGCCTCATCAATACCATGAAAAAGTCTGAATTGTGAAATCATTAAAATCTTTTCCAGCTCTGAGTCTTGAAGAATATTTGGATTTTATTCAATAATATATTTGCAGAGTCTTCCACATAAAAAGAATAAGTATTATTGATTAGTATGAAATAACCAAAATTATGATTCACTGTTCCTCCAGTACTCTATCCTTTCAGTATAGTAACTTACTATAAAATTATCTCAGATCTGGAGTAAGTTGGTCTCTCTTTTTTTTAAAGCCCTTTGAAATATCAAGACCCTTTATACAGTGCTAGAGAGGTAGTTATTTACAATCATATGCAACATATGCATAAGCAACATGCTTATACAACATGAATATCCATGTATTTGTGAAGCACGGGTGTGGGACTATATACACTTTCTGAATCATCTTTGTAGGTATGTGTGCATGTGTTATTACACAGAGCATACAACATCTTAAAATATACAAATACATACATATGAAATATGTTTCTTTGAAGCAAAAGTTTTAAATGTCACTTAGTTATTTGAGGTTTCCAAAGAGATACAGAAGAAATATGAAAAAAAGACTAACTCTTATCTGTACAATTTGGATTAGGAACAGAGACAGGAGATGGAACAACCTCTTAAATTTATTTCCAATCCACATCTCTCACCTGAATTTTCTACTTCCCCAAATAATAGAACCAATGTACAATCCCTGATTTGTAAGAAAGAAGTAATACTTTTTCTTACACATAGATGGTATTCTTACAATAATATGGTTGAACTTATCAGTGCTCTGAACAACAACAAATTAAAATAAAATATAATCTATACTATATTTATTTGTGCATAATAAAATTGGAAATAATATATAATTAAAGTAACAGGGAGCCTTTCTGGTGGCACAGTGGGTTGAGTGCCACACTGTGAAGCATCCACGACACAGAAGTGCGAGTTTGATCCCCGGCCAGGAAGGGGACCCACATAGTGCAACAGATTTCTTCTACCTTGCCTGCTATTCCCCTCAGCAATGTATTCCAGAACAACTCTGTCTGTTCTATTCCCTACTCTGTCTCTAGTGAATCCTCTCACCTCCTGCAACTCTGGCCTGTTCCCCAGCTCTTTCATGTATAAATAAATAAATCTTTTTTTTAAAAAAAACAACAAAGTAATAATAATTTGAAACATAATAAAAATAAAGTAACAGAATTAAAAGCCCCTCCCATTTGATTAGCTTACAAAGTTCAATAGCTATCTTATACACCATTATACCGCTTAAGAAAATTAGGTTAATTAAATTAACCTCCTTGGCACCACACCATTAGGGTTTGTTCCAAAACACAGACCTTAATTCTATGAATCTCATAGATTGGAAATTACTTTAAACACTATTTGATCTCACCCATTTTTCCATATAATGCTTGAATCCCTCTGTAGTTTCCTACTTTTACTCCTCAGTGATGAAAATGAACATATGAGTTGAAGTGATATGCCCAAATTAAAAATGAAGTTGGTGGTCCAACACAAAATCTGGCAACTGTATCCAGAGCAGACCTGGTGAAGATGAGTGTAATTTCAAGACAGACCATTTAGAGTGTGGTAGGTATCTTTGTTCATTAATCTAGTAAGTGTATGGCCTTTTGGATGCCTTCTCAGTATACAGTTGAAAGAAGTATGTAAGTGGGTTCTCGATGTTCTCAGACTGGTCCTTGAAGGTCCTTTGTTCCCATGGTATAGTGAATGTGACAGAATAATTAACACAGACAACACACATTCCTTCTCCTTATATTCTACCAACAATATACCTAGTTCACAAACACTATTGACCTCCAATGGCAAAATTATTTCAACACCCTCTAATCAAAATTTCACAAAACATGTCATTTTGAAGCTTTTGGCAACTTTATAACTGCAAACATATTACACATTTAAATGATTGTTACCACACTTATTAGAGCAGCTCCCAAATTTTAACTGCTATGAACAGTCACATGATGGATTGGGAAGAGGTGCTCTGAATGCTAACTGGTCCTGAAATCCTTGACTGTCTATTAGTCTACCTCAATTTCTTCATGGCTTTATCATTCTATCATAAACTTTAAGTATGATCCAAGGCTCTAATTGGAAGTGAGTGTGAAACACCCATCAGCTATTTCTCCAGACTCCCTATTTCTATTGTTCCATGTCAGTCTCTTTGGTACTATCGTTTATCTAGAGTAATGTGTTGAGGCTAATAGTTGATTTGACTTCTTACAATTTGCTCATTCTAAAAATCCTATTTGGCACAGATATATGTCAGTGATGTAACACATCCTCTGTGGCATTATATCACGAAAACGATAGAAAGGACTGAAGATGTAGCACTCCTCACTCTTTTTAAAAACAGAGGGGACCTATACAAACAAAATTCAAATTTTATTGGGATATGAAAGAGAAGATCTGAATTATATGGAAAAATGACAAACTGTTTGTGGACAGGAAAGTGGAATATTGCAAGGTGTCAGTTTTCCTCCTATGAAATATTTGTTTAATGCAACCCAGAACACATCTTGACCAAATAGTCTGCAAGGTGCCCTTCAAGAGACGAATGTATAAACAAACTATGGTATGTGTACTCAATGGAATACTACTAAGCTACTAAAAAAGATGAAACAGTGATGTTTTGGAACAAAATGGATGACCTCGAGGTGATTATGTTAAGTGAAATAAATCAGAAAGTGAAAGATATGAGATGTTTTCAATCATCTGTGGAATATGAATTTAAAAAAAAAACACAGAACAAATACATAGGAAATAAATCTTGGACATAGCCAAAAAATTTAATGGTTTACCAGAGCAAATAGTGGGGCAGAATGGAAAAGATGGAGGGTGAAGGCAGAGAAGAATTGGCATGGGTGTTTCATGGAGAGTGAGGAGAACATTTGCACATATGGAGGAGCAAAATTGTAACCCCAAAGTTGAAGTTAAAAAGAGAAAAATCAAAACTGAAAAATCTAAAAACTCAGTTTATCTGAAGGAATAAAATGTGTGCGATATGAAGATACTTTTATAAAAAACAAATAAGACTTCTCCTACCAGCATTTAAAGTATTATAATGTCATCAAATTACAACAGTTTGGTATTAACTCTAGCATAAAGCAATCAGTGGAAGAGACCAAAAACTTTTTAGAGAGCAATTTTGTAATTAATTAAAAAGTTAAATATACATAAATGTTATTTAGTAATTCCACTTTTTAAAGAGCTCAGAATTATCAGATAAGCACAAAAAGGTAATTCAATGTAGCATTGTTTAAACATGGTACATGGGAACATTTTAAATGTCTAATGCTAGAGGAATGATTAAATAAATTATTCCATATTCATGCAAAGGAATGCTATGCGATCAATGTCTTTATTTTAACTTGGAAGGATGTTTCCCTTATACTGTATATACTGGGAATCTATTGGAGTTTCAGAATCCACCTCGGTGTTATAAGTGACATTCATTTGTGTGTGTGTGTGTGTAATTATTCTAATTTGCTTGATGTAGGAATAAAAATCTTAGAAATTCTCCTTCTAGAATTCTGTAGTGGACAAAGAATGCTCAGAGCTTCTACCTTCTAGGAGTTAGCAATCTAATATTGTAACAGGTTTGTGCCCAGGAAAACCGGAGTTTCAAGATTCCCTGCTCTACCTAAGGGAGTGTAGAGCTAAGGAGAGAAGAAGAAACTAGACAAAAGAGACTGGAAAAGAAGCAAGCAAAATGGAGAGCTAGAAAGAGACTGGAGGAGGCACATGGAACAGACAGACATGTGAATAAACTGTGCTTGCTTTTTGGTTCTAGGCTTGTTGGAACAGATATGGGTGAAAGGTCCATGGGGAGGTTAACAATGACAGTTTTTATTTTTATTTTTATTTTGCTCTTTTCCTCCCAGACTTGTCTGGCTGTTTCTTACCCTTTTCCATAAGTCCCTGCCGGAAGGTGTTTTAGACCTGCAGCAGGCTTTCAAGCCTTGCTTTGGGCCAATCCCATTTGGGTGGACTTTTACCCATGAAGGGTTAGGTAACTTTGGGTGCTTGATGTAGTAACTACATCCTTTTTCTTTTCTGTATTGTTAGCTAATTGTATTAAAGTTCCCTTCCACTAAAGGTCTTATATGTTTTGGGGGTTCTGGGATGCCCCTCTCTCTGCCCTGTAACAGTATGAGATAAAATAAATACACACAAAGGAGTAATAATACAAAAGAGCATAACAGAATTCTGGAATGCAGGAAAGAGGTATAGGTAATGGTTTAGTTCCAATGGTTTGCCATGAGGCCTTAAGCAAGTTATTGCTTTCCTTTGAGTCTCAGTTTCCTCATATATAAAATAATGGGGGAGCATAATCAAGTAAAGTCAATAATTTCTGAACAAATTAATATTCAACTTAGAGACTGAGAGGTCAACCACCAGACTAAGACTGTGAAGCTTTTATTATGTCTCCTTAGCTTTTTACTAAAAAAAAACAAAGTATGATGTGATGGCAGGAACATGGATTTTGGAGGGACTATGAATCACAGCAGCATATTTTACTAATTGTAGCTTAAATGATATCATTGGGAAAATAAAAGACCGTATCTGAATGTTCCCTCCTTTGTAAAATGTAGGTCTTATTGTCTATTTTTGCAGAGTTATGGGGATTCAAGGTGATATATATGAGGCATGACACATGTGCGTTCTTGATAAACAAGAGATACTTAAATGGTGTATATTCTCCTGGACTCACTTGAAACCTGAGAAGAGCTGAGCAAGACTGCTGCACCTTTATAGTGCAACATTAAAGAACTGTACTTACCAGTACCTACTATGTTCAACAATAAAGAAATTTAATAATTCAAATCATACTGGTTATATAGTTCTAAAAATAGTCACTGAAATCAAATTTGAAAACTGAAATGTTGTCTGCATTTTACACATACATATATCATGCTCTTATACTAGGTGACATTCTGATTTGATTTCCTGAAAATTCAAAACTACTTACCAACATGATTATAGTACAAACCTCAGGGGAAAAGCACTTAATGTAAACCTCACCAAAACACTCAGATGCAACCAGACAAACAAACAAAATCTCAACAAGATCAAAAGATCAAAGATAAACCCAAGGGACCACAGGGGTGGGTGGTGGGGGCAAAGCCAGTGATGAGGGCATAAAGAGCACAAGGAATTGAGGTGACGGTGCATGGAACCCCATGGGGACTACAAATTATGTCAAATACAATTAAATATAATAAAAAATAAAAAATAAATTAGCCATTCAATAAAAAAAAAAAGAAGAAAGATTATGGTGGTGCTGGGGAGTGGGGATGAGACAGAAAATAAAAGACAATGTGAGAAGAAAAGCAATGAATAGGAAAAGTAAAAGAAGGTATGTAGGAAAATACCCCTGAAATCTGTGCCTCACAGGAGGGGTCTATTGAACTATGTGAACAGCTTCAAGAAAAGGTAGAGAAGCTATTATTATTATATACACTTTCAAGTGCTCCCCCACTGGGCTCAATCAATATTGCTTATGGTGTCACTGCAATACCCATTGACGGGTGGAAGCATTCCTGACTGGAGAATAAAAGTGTGAGCCTACATCCCAATTATTTCATATTCATATTCATATTCTGCAAGTATCTCTCAAGGGTTATTTTGGGTGACTCCCCTTTGGAGAGTCACACTGATGGATCCAGAGCAGTAAGAAGTCAAAATTCCTTTCTAACTAGGAAAGCCCAGTAAAGGTGCAAAAAGATTGGGATGAGACAGTCATAGAGGAGTAAGTTGAAACTACAAAGAAAGGAGCTAGTACAGCATAGAAGGAAATAATGAGACGTTATGGTTCCACACACTCTATTCAAATTCTTGTTCTTCCTCTTAGTAGCTGGAACTTGAAGCAAGTTATATGACTTCTCTGGACCTAAACTTAGTCTGTTGTTAAACAGAGATAAGAATTCATAGGTTCGCTGGGACTTTTAAATAAAATAATGTATGCAAAAAAACTAATGCAACATATATTTAACCCTCATAAACATTTACTAAATATTGAAAGAAATAGAAGCAGAAGAGTCAATAAGTGAGTCTGTAAAAACATCTAAGAGATCTACAAAGATTTGGGGGGGAGAAAATAATTGTTTTATCAAGAATATAAAATTATAAGATGATAATAATCTGTGCAGCAAGAGACATGCTATCAGCATGCAAATGTTAAATTCCTAAAATTAAATTAAAGTTAGGAGAACTTTCATAGTTGTAGTTTACAGATGGCATGATCTCAATGGAAACAGAATTTTACTAAGTGAAAAAAATGTAGAACATTAAAAAAAAAGAGTATAATACTTTTGAAAAGGTATGGAAGTGGGAAAGTCCAAATTTGATGTATAAAACAGGTTGTGAAATTAGTTCTTTTTTTATCAATGAAAAGTGAAATAGTCTTGACCAAATACATTGACTCCATAGATTTATATTTTCTACTAAATATATTTTCTTTCTTTTTACATTTCCTATCAGATAGCTAAGCAGATTGACAGTTCCTTTCCCCCAACCACTGCTTTGGCCTACATTTTGGTGATTCGCATCTTAAGACCAGTTACTGAAACTGAGCAATAAGAAAAACTAGGAAAGATGATGTCACCAACATGGTGGTGAAGGGACTCTAGAATTGAACTCTCCCCCAAAAACAACCCATAGGGAGAGTAGCAGCAAATTCCTAGCAACTCCCTTTCCGCCAAGGATGAGTTGAAAAAGTCAGTGACCCAACCTAATCAGAGAGAAGGCGGAAAAACCAGGGCAAGAAAGAAGAGATGTTTAAATCTGGCTCCCTGCCCCCACCCACAAAGCTGGCACACTTCACCCTGGAAGAAATAAGGAGAGAAAGTTTGGATACCACGAGAATGAACTGAAGATAATTGGAAGGCTTCACGCAGAATCAGGTGGGCAGGCAAGGGTAGCCTGCCCTGTGTTGAAAAGGCAGGAGTAGGTTGCAAGGGCAGCTGGAAGAGCTCTCTAGGTATGAAGGTCCCCTGTACCCACTTCCCTTCCCCCAAGAGTCCTGCAGGAATAAACACAGTACTGAAAGCTTTTTAGGAGAGATCGCTGGTGACACCTAGTGATCAAAACAAAATCACCAACTAACTAGGCCTGAAACAAAAGGCTTAGGGGAGGTTACTCCAGAAAGACCATAAAATTTAACCAGCAGTAGGAAGGGCATCTGGTGGAGCCTTGAAGGGCTGGTCCATACACAGGGGGCCTCTAGATACCACAAGTCCTAAAGTAGGAGACCTACGGAGCTCATACACGGGCCCACCTACTACAGGGTACCAGAAAAAGCGCCAAACTATTCTAAACCTACAATGGCAGTGGGGACCTTCAGAGACTGTTAGGCACTCTACAGTTAACACCACATAAAAGGAAGTGCTTTCTATATCCTCCCTCAATATACCACAAGGGAGATAGCAGACTCTGGGAAGTCCAACAGACTAGACTAAGAAAGCAAGGTCCAGCACATGGGGAAACATCAGTGTCTCCTCCAGTTCTCCTCTTTCCTCGTCAACATTATTATTACCACTTTCACTTCTCTTTCTTTCACTTCTCCTCCCCATCTTCCTCCTGGTCTCTCTCATTCCCTATCTAACCTTAACTTTTTAATATTGCTTTGGTTCCCTTTACATTTCCATACCATCCTACTCATTCCTTTTACCCCTTCTTTCACTCCTCATTATCTTTTATGCCAGCATTCTTCTGAGACATTTCAAGAAGGACCTATCAGATCAACAGAGAAAAACATCCCACCTAGTTTGCAGGCACCTCCCAAAGACTTGGCATCACACAGTGTCTGGAGTCATCCGGACATGGCTGTCCTCGGGTTTCGCCCTGACGTGGCAAGATCAGGTGCTTGGTGCCCGGCCCAGCTGTGCCCAAATAAGGCTAAGCTTCCTGTGCCCAAATAAGGCTAGATTTCGGCTCTGACCTTGACCTTCCATTTCCCTGGTTTGATGTCACGCTACCCACCCCATGATCTGAAACGCCATGATTGGCTGCTATATGTCACATGCCTCCCTGTTCCCGCTGAACTTCTACACTATATATACAAGTAACTGCCTTAGAATAAACAAGACTTGATCAGATCCTTGTCTTGTCTCCATTCTTCGCGTACCCCTGTCCCCCTAGCCCCTGCTCTTCCCTCAGGTCCGCCGTTGACGATCCTGCTGGTTTCAGACACATGGCGCCCAACGTGGGGCCTGAGTATGAATAGATTCCCCAGAGGGAGAAGACACCGCTAATGCTAGCCATTATCCGATAGACCTGTCGTCGCGGGAGTCTGCTGCGATTTCGACAAGGTAAGAGATTTGGCGTCTGAATATGGGACAGGAATTAAGCCAGCATGAATTGTATGTAAGACAGTTAACAGAGGTACTCAGGACGTGTAGAGTAAAGGTTAAAACTAAGGATCTTTTAAATTTTTTTTATTTTGTTAAAGAAAAGATGACAACAGGCACCCTTCGCTTCAACCATCAGTAGTTAAACCGCCTCAACAACCAGCAGTTAAGCCAAAAGACCCCTCTAAAATAGGTCTAAACCCTAAAGGCCCTCCTCAGGACACAGACAGACCCTCCTCAAATCATTCATAAGCCCAAAGATTCCCGTCCTCCTGTCACAAAAAAACTTTTACCCTTCTGTCGATGAGGCCGCTGACTCACCACCCCCCACCTCGGAAGAGGAGGACGGTGTCAGTAAAACAGCACCCTCGATAATAAAATTAAAACGGGCCAAATACAAAGAAAAAATGTCCTCTGAGACATGCCACCTGTTCCTAGCGCGAAAAAATGATCCAGATCCCTCAGAAGTGGACGGGGATGCTCTTGTGGAAGAGGCAGCACATTATCACCTTCGCCTTCCATCCTACCATGTGGCCGCCACTGCTACAGCTCTGCCACAAGCTCCCATCGACCCCAATCAAGATCTAAAAGTCCAAATTTCACAATTGGAAGAAAGAATACACCTACAAGCACTGTGCGATGCACTCACCCTACAACTAAATAAGTCCAGATTCGGCCCAGGTACTGGCCCGCCCTCCTCTGGGGCATGATCCGCCGCCATCTTAGGCTATCCTGGCGCCATTTTAGATCAGGCCGCCGTGTGAAGTGTGGCCCCTCCTTCTCCCTTTCCCCCTTTCACTTTTGAAACCCGCCCACACCGGCGGACATGTTCCCAGTTACAGAGGCACCCAATGCTCAAGGAAAACCTCAACGCAACCGTCTACCACATAACCTTCAACATTTAAATGAATTTAAAACTGCTGTGGGTTAATAGCAGCAGCGACCTTATCAGGAGCTCTTTCAGAGTCTAAAGTTTATTTTCTAGGCAACCCTTGGACTTATGAGATGCTTACAGGCACTGGAAATTATTCGGATATGCACACCCAGCTTCAGCTAGATCCTAGTCTTTTTGCTCAGATCTCTGCCACCACTAGGGCTTGAAAAAAAAATCCCCTCAAAACATTATTAGTTTTTATTAGTTTTAATATTAGTTTTTATTAGTTTTAATTATAATATAAAATATTATGATATAAAATATATACTATATATTGTATATGATATAGGATATATAATATATAATATAATAATATATTAATATAAATTTTAATATTAGTTTTAATTATAAAATATTATGATATAAAATATAATATAAAATAATATATATAATTGTGATATATATCATATAATACTATATATGTTATATGATAATGTATAACATATTACATGATTAATATATATTCATATATTGTATAATATATAATAATATATTAATATAAAATATGAATAATACAATATATAATAACAAATAATATAATAATATAAAATATTATAATATAAAATATTAGTTTTTATTAGTTTTAATAATAACATTATTATTAGTACTGCTGAACTAATAAAACAGTTGGCTTTTGAAAACGCCAACCTGGCCTGCCAAGCAGCTATCGGATCTATTCGCAGAAAGGCTACTGATATTTCTGAATATATTCACATTTGTGCTGACATAGATCCCTCATATCAACAGGGACTCACTATGGCTGCGGCCTTCAGTGGCCAAACAGTCTCAGACTTTTTAAAGGCCAAATCTGAGACTGCTTGCAGTTGTTTCCGATGCGGAAAGTCTGGTCATTTCTCAAAAAACTGCCCCCAAAATGCCTCCATCCCCACACAAAGAACCCCAGGCCTCTGCCCATGCTGTAAACATGGCAGAGACTGGGCCCATGACTGTAAATCTAAAACCGATGATCAGGGCCAGCCTTTACCACCGGCTTTGGGAAACGGGCAGAGGGGCCAGCCCCAGACCCCGAAACAAGTTCTTGGGGCAATTCCCTTCATGCCTGCCAGCCCCACCAATCCTTTTCAGAGCTCTTCCGGGCCACCCCAGGAAGCTCAGGACCTCTGTGCCTCCTCCAACACAGTATTGACCCCCGAAATGGGATATCAACAGTTAGGGATGGGTGTCTGCAGTCCTCTACCACCACACACCTGGGGGTTAATTATAGGTAGGAGAAGTATGGCCCTACAAGGCCTTAAGGTCCTCCCAGGGGTAACTGACAATGACTATTCAGGAGAAATCATTGTCTTAACAAAAACCAAACAGGTCCTTTCTGTTCCTAAAGGTCAAAAAATAGCTCAGTTGGTGCTACATCCTATGGTTCAAACGCTTCACACCCACTTGCTTGAAAATAGAGGCTCTAACAATTTTGACTCTTCTGATGCTTTTTGGGTACAGCCCATTATCAGGCAAAAACTGTCCCTCACCCTAGTGCTTGACAATAGATCTTTCTCAGGCCTCATTGATACAGGGACTGATGTAACCATCATAAAACAAGAAGATTGGCCACATGATTGGCCCACAGTGGCCACCCTCACTAACCTCAGGGGCATAAGACAAAGTCAAAACCCCTGTCAGAGCTCCAAATACCTTACTTGGGCAGATAAAGAAGGTAGTTCAGGACTTATAAAGTCCTTCATCATTCCCAGTTTGCCCGTTAATCTATGGGGCAGAGATCTGCTTTCCCAAATGGGGCTTCTTATGTGCAGCCCAAATGACATAGTAACAGTTCAAATGTTAAGACAAGGGTTTTCTCCCAGTCAGGGATTAGGCAAACAGAACGATGGAATAAAACAGCCCATCCCTGCCTCTGGCCAACAAGATAAAAAGGGCTTTGGAAATTTTTAGTTAGGGCCACTGACTGTCCTGCACCCCTCAGATGTGCCGACCCTATTGTGTGGAAATCAGACAACCCTGTATGGGTAAATAAGTGGCCCTTACCCTCAGAAAAGCTCCTTGCTGCCCATCAGTTAGTGCAGGAACAATTCTCAGCAGGGCATGTTGTGCCTAGCTCTTCTCCATGGAATATACCCATTTTTGTCATTCGAAAAAAAAATCAGGTACATGGTGTCTTTTACAAGACCTCCGTGTGGTTAATGCCACCATGGTCCTCATGGGGGTCCTGCAGCCGGGACTCCCCTCCCCTGTTGCCGTCTCTCAGGGCTATCACAAAATAGTTATTGATCTTAAGGATTGTTTTTTTTTTTTTTACTATCCCTCTTAATCCTGCCGACCAAAAGAGGTTTGCATTTAGCTTCCCCTCCTCTAACTTCAAACTACTTTTCCAACCTTACCTCCCCCCTCGATCTGGGGATGATTTCCTTTTTCAATTGTTCCTATACTATAGAAGTTAATGGCACCACCCTCCTCTGTCCTCCAAATGGCAGAGTTTTCGTATGCGGCAACAATATGGCCTACACTGCTCTGCCAGCCAATTGGACTGGTCAATGTGTTCTGGGGATTCCTTTCCCTGACATTGATATTGTCCCCAGAGATCAACCTATGCCCATTCCGGTAACTGATCATTTCCTTACATGCCAAAAACAGGCAGTTCAATTGATTCCCCTATTTGCTGGACTGGGAATTGTTACAGCCACAGCCTCTGGAACTGCTGGCCTAGGAGTCTCCCCATCCCAAAATACTAAATTGTCAAAACAACTCATTTCTGACATCCAGGCTCTTTCAAGCACCATCCAGGACCTTCAGGACTAGGTTAATTCCCTGGTTGTGGTCACCTTACAAAACAGACGAGGCCTTGACCTACTAACTGCCGAAAAAGGCGATTATCTGTTTAGTTTTACAGGAAAGATGCTGTTTCTACGCTAACAAATCTGGAATTGTTCGCAAAAAAATCAAACAACTTCAGGACACTTCGAAGAAAAGAATTGGCTGATAATCTGCTATGGACCGGTCTGCATGGACTCTTGCCCTATCTTCTTCCTCTTCTTGGTCCCCTATTTTCCCTCTTGCTAATTGTTACCATCGGTCCTTGTGTGGTCAACCGAATCATAGCCTTGTAAAACATCAGATCGAGTCCATTCAGGCGAAACCCATTCAAGTCCATTATCACCGTATGGAGATGCGGGATGAGGGTGGCCCCTATCTGTTGTTGGACCAAGCATAATTGGGCCCTCTTTTCCCCCTGTGTGATGGGCTGGACAGCCAGTGACGGGTAAGATCGGGAACTGGGCTGATAAACTCATCCATATTGCCTGGCTTAAAGGCGTTACCCTGATTCCTGACAACCTAAGACAGGCACAGTCCCCTAGGGGCGCTGCATTTCCCAAGACTGGCTTGATCCTTTCACAAATAATACAGAAAGGGAGGACCTGTACAGAGCCATCCGGACATAGCCATCCTCTTGCCCTGACGTGGCAAGATCAGGTGCTTGGTGCCCGGCCCAGCTGTGCCCAAATAAGGCTAAGCTTCCTGTGCCCAAATAAGGCTAGATTTCGGCTCTGACCTTGACCTTCCATTTCCCTGGTTTGATGTCACGCTACCCACCCCATGATCTGAAACGCCATGATTGGCTGCTATATGTCACATGCCTCCCTGTTCCCGCTGAACTTCTACACTATATATACAAGTAACTGCCTTAGAATAAACAAGACTTGATCAGATCCTTGTCTTGTCTCCATTCTTCGCATACCCCTGTCCCCCTAGCCCCTGCTCTTCCCTCAGGTCTGCCGTTGACGATCCTGCTGGTTCGAGACAAGACAGGAGGCACAGGGCTCTTCATGTGGCTCTTTAATTCCACTGGCTAAGATATCAGATTCCATCCTGTACACTGTGGGCAGGAGAAACAGTGAGTCCTGGTGCAAAACAAAGCTCAGAGCAACATCTTTTACAATTGAAGAGTGCCAGACGTGCAGTGGCTTAGATACCAGGCAGACACATACACACCTCAACAAGAGAAAACAGAAGTCATGCCCACCAGCAGCAGTGGTACATGGGCACATTTTCCTCTTCCATTAATCATTTCAGATCCTGAAATCCAGTTATTTTCTTATTATAAGTTTCTGTGATTTGGAAAGTCAGGGTAACTCAGAGGTACATGTTGTTAGGTTTTCCTTAATGGGATAAAAAGTATCCTGGCCAACTTGAGGAACATTAGTTAACATGCAGGTCTAACTTCATCTTTTCTTTTTTCACTTTCCTAAGGATCTATACATAACTGAATGTCTATGCACTTTGGAGTACATTTCCAGCACCAAAAGTACCAGAGATTTTCCTGGAAAACACAAGTATCCCTGGATCCAAAACAAGCAAGACGGCAATAATTCATAATAATCCAGACTAAAGCAACTTCCAAATTTCCAGTAAAAAGAGATCTACTATTGAACATCAGTAATGCAAATTTTTCTTCAAATAATGCCAGTAATGCCAGTATGATTCAGGCTTAGCCATTCCTACATTTAATATGTCCCTTGCTGGTTCCCTAAACACTCTCTTTGAGGATTCAGTTAATATGTATACGGCATCTTCCCAAATCATAAACATTATATCAACACCTTGAATTTTTTGGTAGATTTATAATGTACAGATAGTATTTTCATGCATTATTTTCTTTGATCCTTACAATAACCTACGAGCTATTCAGAGAAGTTATTATTACCATTGTATCAATGATGAAACTGAAACTCAGAATGGCTAAGAGACTTACCAAAGTTCAATATGATACAGATTGAAAAGAAAGATATAAAACTTTATCTATTTGTAGATGACATTATCTTTTAATCAAAAAATCTTTAAAAACATGGACAATAAATAGAGCTAATAAATTAATTCACCATTTGGGCAGCACAAGAACTCAAACTTCACCAAAGGCCTCCAGCCTCCCTTCAGAAAGAGCAACTATTCTGGCATTAAGTGACCAGTGCCTCAGGAGAAGAGAGAAGTCCTAATCCATGCTGCGTAAGACCTCACCTTTCATTCCTGGTCCCCGTCAACCTTTGGGAAGTGCAAACATTCCAGTGCTCAGAGATCAATAACTCCAGAGCAGATGCACACTATAGTATGGGAAACACAGAGCCTTGCCTTTCACCACTGGCCTCCAGTGACCCCCAGGAAGTTCACTGACACTGCCCCCAAGCCATTGTGCAGAACCACTAGCATCTCAGGAGCAGATGTGCAACAGTCTGGCAATGTAGGTCCCCAATTAACATCAGAACCACCAGGCAACATCCAGGAGCACCCCTGAATTTGTGACAAACTATCAGCATCTTGGGAACCATTTGTAGTCCCCAATTCAGACCACAAGGCACCTGCCTGAAAGTGTCTGCTATCTGGATAAAAAATATACTTAGTCCTCCTGTCATCTTTTCAGAAACAAGTCCAGAACCAATGCTCCAGAGAGAAACAAGTTTCCAGCAACTAGACCATTCAACATAGCATTGATTGTTCAAACTATCAAGGTCACCAGAACAAGGTCTGGGCATCATTCAGGGGAGAGCCCCAGCACTAGCCCAGATCCTGCAAATCCACAGAAACTGGACGCAAAACCAGGTAAATGCCTACAGGGAGAGAAGGACTCACACAAAAACAAAACCCCCAACTACAGTAGTGCAAACCCAAAGGACACAATGCGCAGAATGAAAAACATAAATGGCTAATCAAGTTCACAGGGGAACAACACACAACAGAGAAAAAACAAAATCAAGAACAAAACCACAAAGACATGGAAGAGCTTTATTACCTATCATATAAAATTCAAAATTGTTATGAATAAGAAAATGAACTACTGGAACAATAAAAAGGGAACTCAAAAGAACAGGTCAGAGATAAAAAGGAAAATGGATATGAATGTTATGAGAAACACAACAAATGGAAGATAAAAAATGAAACTTATAATAAGAAAATAACTGGATTTCAGGATGTGAAATGATTAATGGAAGAGAAAAATTTTTGAGAAAAGGTATGAAAGTAAAATAAAACAAATAGAAGAAATAAATCATTAATCTTGACATGTAAAAGAGGGGAAAAGATAGAAAAAGAGAGAAATGAAAGAATAAGAAGGAACAAACATTTCAACAAGTCTCCACACCATGAGGAGAAGAAATGTAAGAAAAATAGAAATCCCAGAAGAGAGAGAAGGGAAATAAAAAAATATTTTAAAAAATAATGAAGTAAAATTTCCCAAACTTAAAGAATGAACTGAATACAGAACAGGCAGCAAAAAAGAACATGAACCTGCCAAAGAAAAAGGAGACCTTACAAAAAGACACATAGTATTAAAGCTTCCCTATGTCCAAAAAAAAAAAATGAGGAAGCTGCTGAGGAGGAAAACACAGGTCACATATTACGAAACAACAATTAGGTTAATGTTGGACTTCTCTGAAAAAGTCTAAAAGAAAATATAATGGCACGCTCAAAATACTCCAACACTAAATACACCAGCCAAGAATTTTTTACCCTGTAAAGCAATCCTTTCATATGAGAGAAATAAGGTCTTTCTCAGAAAAGGAAACATATAGCCACTAATCACCCCCAAAAGGAAATATTAAAAGGAGTTTTAAGAATGAAACCACATTGAAACCAAAAGCTGGTTCTTTGACAAAATAAACAAAATAGACAAACTCCTAGCTAGACTAACAAAAACAAAACAAAACAACAACAAAAAAAATGGAGACTACACAAGTAGGATAACAAATGAAAGAGGACAAATCACAACAGACACAGCAGAAATTGAAAGAATAATTAGAGAATACTATGAAAAGCTATATGCAAACAAGTTCAACAACCTAGAAAAGATGGACAGATTTCTGCAACTTTACAATCACCCAAAGGTAAAGAAGATATAGACTCTCTAAACAGTCGAATTACAAGTAGTGAAATTGAAACAGTCATCAAAGCCCTTCCCAAAAACAAAATTCCAGGTCCAGACGGCTTTACAAATGAATTCTACAAAACATTCAGAGCTGAACTAGTACCTATCCTACACGGACTATTTCAAAAAATCAAAAAAGAAGGAGTTCTACCAAACACATTTTAGGAAGCCAACATCACACTAATACCAAAACCGAACAAGGACAACACAAAAA
>JAGFMF010012108.1:88211-100336 GCA_019455555.1 Galemys pyrenaicus
CCCTTTCTGCATTGTCTCTTAACTCTTTGATTGTGATCCTATCCCTTTCTGCATTGTCTCTTAACTCTTTGATTATTCTCATCATGGCCTTTAGAATTTCTTTGTCTGATAGATGTACATATTCCTCTGTGTCTATAATATCAGGTTCTGGATGTTGACTTTCTTTCTGCGGTGTATTGTTTTTGGGTGAACCTGCTTGATCATTTGTATTTTGCTTTCTTCCCTTTGTTAACCTTTGGGTTAGAGTCTGTTGTGTCCCGGTCCTGCTGGTGATGTTGGGTATGATTTCTGATTTCTTTTCCTGGGGTTTTATGTATTTCTGCCTGATAACTGTTCCTCTGTGGCCGGGTACAGGTTCCAGTAGTATTCTGTTTAGGCAGATGTTGAAAGAACAAGAACAGGGAAGAAAGAAAAGAAAAGATAACAAACAAACATACCAAGAACAGAATCAGCAAGAAGAAGAACAGAAAACCTGAACCAATGAACAAGCACAGAGGGAACAAAGCAGAAACTAAACAGGAAGAAAAAGAAAAGGGAAAGTGAGAAAATGAAGAAGAAATAGACAGACAACTAGGAATAAAGCAAGAACAACAGAAAAGACAATCAAACCAAGAAAAGGGGAAAAAAAAGGCTAGGACAAGATTCAAGGGAGACAAAGGAGGGGAAAGGAAATGTAAAAATACCAAAAGCTAAAAGCAACTGGAATAAAACAATCCAAAACCAAAACCGAACAGAACAAACAAACAATCAAAAACTAACACACAACCACAACTACAGCAACAAATGAAAAAACAAAAAAAAATGAAAAAACCATCACACTAGGGTGGAGGGGGATACAGGGGATGGTGGTTTTGATTGACTCGCAGCAGCAGATAAGGGCCCATGTGGTAAATGGGTGGGTGATGAGGTACCTGAGAACTCCCTCACCTGAGGTCTAGAGTTCCCAAATGGCCCCTTATATAGGGACTAGTTCTGTATGACTCCCCTCAATATCAGTCTCTGTGTAGGGGGAGGAAGCAGCCACACAGCAGTTGGCACACCAGCTGTGTCTGTCCTAAACTCCATATGCCCGTCTGACTTCCTCTGGATGTCCCTGGGCTCTGGATTTGGATGTTGGAGATGATTTTCTGCATATAGAGTAAGGCCTCTTTTTTTTGACTGACTTTTAAAGCCTGCAAGGGCCGTTCCGTGACCTGTGGTTCCCCCGGCTCAAAAAATCCCAATATGGCGTTCCCAGGGAGCCAAGCAAGCCAGGATCCCGAGTTGGGCTGCAATGGCGCTCCAGCCCAACCCGCTCTGAATGTCTGCGCCAGCCCCAGGCAAGCAGCTCCTGGCTGTGGCATTTTCCAACTGACTTTTAAAGCTCAGGTCTCAGCCTGCAATGATGGCTCCACAGCCCGCGGTTCCCCCAGCTCGAAAAATCCTAATATGGCGCTCCCCTGGAGCCGAGCACGCCAGGATCCCGAGTTGGGTTGCACTGGTGTTCTAGCCCAACTTTGCTCTGTCTGTCTGCACCAGCCCCAGGCAAGCAGCTCCTGGCTGTGGCGTTTTCTGACTGACTTTTAAAGCTCAGATCTCAGCCTGCAAAGGTTGCTTTGTGACCTGAGGTCCGTCTGGCATGAAAAATCCCAATATGGCGCTCCCGGGAGCCGGGCACGGTAAGATCCCCACTGGGGCTGTACTGGCGTTCCATCGCAACTTTGCTCTGTCCCTCTGCGTCTGCCCCCGACAGCAGCTCCTGGCTGTGGCATTTTCTTACCGACTTTTACAGTTCAATTCTCAGCCTGCATGAGCTGCTATGCATCCAGCAGCCATGCTGCCACTGTCCGCTCTTGGAGTGGTGCCCTTGAATCGCAGGGGATTGCATCATGCTTACTTCAAACAGAGTTCATTTAGAGATTCCTACCGCTTTCCATTGAGCTGATGTTTCCTGTATGTGAGCTGACAGTCCTTTTTCTGGCTTTTCTTTTTCCTTTTTTGGCATTCACTGATATGTGTATGTGGACACGATGAGTACAGCGTCTTCATTCTGCCGCCATCTTCCCCGAATCATCCATTCACATTGTGTTATATCTTCTTAAAGTATTGTGCTCTTGATCATTATATAGTGCCCTTCTTTGTCTTTTTTACCTTTTTTATTTTGAAGTCTATCCTGTCTGATATAAATATGGCTGTTCCTGCTTTCTTTTTTGGTTCATTGGCTTGAAGGACTGTTTTCCATCCTTTTTTTTAAAAGATTTATTTATGCATACAAGCACTGGGGTACAGGCCACATGTGGGGGGGAGGTGAGAGGATTCACCACAGAGAGCGGGGAGCAGAACAGGCAGATCAACTGAAGATCAACACTGCTGAGGGGAGCAGCAGGCACAGCAGGAGAGGTCCGCTCATGCTGCAGTGGCTGCAGTTTGCTTCATAGTGCGTTGCTTAACCCACTGTGCCACCATGGAGGCCCCTGTTTTCCATCCTTTTACTGTCAATCTATGCTTATCTTTTGTGTTCACTATTTTCTATTTTTGTGCTATGTTTTCCCTTGTCTTATAGTTTTCCTCCTTTTTATTCTTCTAATGATTTTGGCTTTACTGTACAAGCATTTTTTGAGAGGTTAACAGGTACATGAGAAAATACTCAGCATCCTTTAAAATCAGGGAAATGCAAATTAAAACCACTATGTGGTACCACTTTACACCAGTAAGAATGACACATATAAAAAAACCACCAACAACAAATGTTGGCGAGGATGTGGAGAAAAAGGAACCCTAATACACTACTGGTGGGAATGGAAGTTAATCTATCCATTATGGAAGGCTGTATGGAAGTTCCTCAGTCTACTAGGGATGGAACTACAATATGATCTGGCAATCCCACTCCTAGGGATCTATCTACCCAAAAGACACTAAAACACTGATCCAAAAAAGTACCTGTACCCCATATTTATTGCAGCACTATTTATAATTGGTAAGACCTGGAAACAACCCAGATGCCCAAAAGTACATGACTGGATCAAGAAGATATAGTACATATACACAATGGAATACTATTCAGCAATCAAAAAATGATAAACTAGGGCAGCTATAGAAACATCGATGGAGCTAGAGGGAATTATACTCAGTGAAACAAGTCAGAAGGCACTAGAAAAATATTGGATGGCTTCACTTTTGGGAGGAATGTGAAAGAGGAACAACTTCAACAACAAAAAAAATAAGAGTAAGCTCAAGGAAATGCACAATTACAACCAAATACAAACAAACAAAACTAAACAAGACCAAAAGGTCAAAGATAAACCAAAGCTACTATGGCGGAGGGAAGGTGAGGGCAAAGACAGGGATGAGGGCAGAAGGAACACAAGGGACTGATGTGATGGCGCACGGGTGAAATAGTGGTGGGAACTCCCTGGGGAATACAAATGATGTCAAATATTATTATGTAAATCTAATAAAAAATAAATTGATGAAGATGATTTTTTCAATGACATTTTATGAAGCCAAAGTCAAACAAAGACAATACAAAAAGAAAACTATACACCAATATCTCTAGTGAACAGAGACATAAAAATCCTCAATAAGATCTTAGCAAACTAAATTCAACAATGCACTGAGAAGTTTATAGACCATGACTGTGTGATATTTTTACCAGGATCATAGCAATGATTCAATACTCAAAAACCAATCAATGTAATTCACTAAAAAAACAAAAAGGAAAGAAAAAAGCACATAGGGCCATGTTAATAGATGCCACAAAAATATTAGATAAGATTCATTATCCAATTATGATGAAAGCCTTGAAAAATTGGAAACAAATGCAACATATGGTAATATTATAAATTCCATGTATCATAAGCCCACAGATAGTAATGTTACAGGGCAACCCTAATATAAAATGGGTTTGCCTGAGTGGGTCCTTACCTGCGCCCTACAGGCAGTTATAATGTTTTAATTGCAGGCACACACAACAAAGGTTAATAAAGGGTTTTATTTACAAAAGAAGCAGAAATAAAGTAGTGAATAACACCAAGAGAAGAGACCGATACAAATCCGTAAATGTCCTACCCATTCCTCCGAGCTGGAACCCAATGGTACACTGAGAGCTGGCTCCAAATGAAGAGAGCTGGCTCCAAATGAAGAAAGTCCCTGAGGTCTACATGTCTGGTTTTATACCCAGCCTGGCTGCTTAACTCCACCCTCAGGTCCCAGTGATTTACTCTTTGATAATGACCTTATAGTACTTGTGGTTTTGGGATATTGTTGGTTTGGAGTGGGGGTTGGAGTTCATAAACCTATTTGTGTAATTCATTCAGGACTACCTTTCCCCCAACAGTATCATTCTCAATGACTGAAAACTGAAAGACTTTCCACTAAGATATGGCACAAGACAATGATGTCCACTCTCACATCTAATATTCAAGATAGTGTTACATGTCCTCATTGGAACAATCATGCAAGAGAAAGCAATAAAAGGAATTCTAATTGGTAAAGAACAAGCAAAGCTATCATTATTTCCAGATGATGTGGTGATGTACATAAAGAATCCCAAATCTCCATGGAAAAACTAATTAAAACAATAAGTCACTTCAACAGACTGGCAGGATAGAAAATTAATAAACAAAATCAGTTGTCTTCCTATATCAAATAATGAAATGGAAGAAGAAGCAATTAAGAAAGCCAGAGCTCACCAAAATAAATTAATACATGGGAATAAACTTAACAAAGGAGGTGCAGAACTTATACAAAAAAATATAAAACATTTAAAACAAATAGAAGAAAACACAAAGATATGGAAAGATATCCCCTGCTCATGCACAGGAAGAATCAACATTGTTAAAATGGACAACATAACCAAAGCAATTTACAGATTGAATGCAATCCCAGTAAAAACCCCAATGACATTTTTCAAAGAAATAGAACAACTATTAGTGAAATTCATATGGAGCAAGAAAAAATCTAAAGAGTCAAAGCTCTCCTGACTAAAAAAGTAAAAACAGAGTTATCACACTTTTGGTGTTCAAACTATGCTATAAAGCCATGTTAATTAAAATAGCATGGTACTTAACAAAACCAGACACAGAAACAAATGGAATAGAAATGAGGGCCTAGAAATAAAACTGTATGTTATGGACAACTAATCTACAACAAAGGAAAAAAGTATATACATTCACCAAGAAAGCCTTTTTCGATAAACAGTGCTGGGAAAATTAGACTGACACTGTAAAAGATTTAAACTAGACCACTATCTCATGCCATATATGAAAACGAACTCAAAATGGATAGAAGAGTTGCATGTAAGAATTATATGAAATAGGCTTCAGATATGGCTTTAGGGATTTGTCCCCAGCAGCAAGGGAAATAAAAGTATATATTTAAAAAAGTATATAAAAAGTAAAAGAAAAGTATATAAAAAAGTATACAAAAGTAGTGCAACAAATGGAAAAGGTCTGTACAGTAGAAGAGACAGTGACCAAAACAAAGCAACATCCTACTGAATGGGAGAAAATATTTCCACGTAATACATCTCAGAAATTAAATTCAACTAAAAGAAAAAAAACAACCCAATAAAAAAATGGGTAGGAGAGCTAAATAGGCATTTCTCTGAAGAAGATAGGCAGTTGGCCAACAGGCATATGAAAAATATGTTCATCATCATTTATAATATGGGAAATGCAAATCAAAAACACAATTACTGCCTCAGACCTGTGAAAATGGCCCATATAAAAACAATGTAATCAACAGTGCTAGTGAAGGTGTGAAGAAAAAGGAAACCTCTTATAATGGTGGTAATGTTGAGTGGTCCAGCCCCTATGGAAATCAGTGTGGAGACTCCGCTAATGACTAAAAATGGATTTACATATGACCCAGAGATTCCACTCCTAGATATTTACTCAAAGAACACAAAAGCACTAATTTAAAAAGAATCCTACACCTTATTTTATAGCAGCACTATTTACAATAACCAAGATATGGAGATAATCTACATGCCCCAGAACTGATGTCAAAAGTATGTGGTGTACACACACAGACACACAATTTCATACTACTCAGCAATCAAAAGTCACGCCATTTGTGGCAGCATGGATGGAACTGAAAGCTGATCATATATCTAAAGCATCCAGGAGGAAAGGGGGGAGCACAAAGGAGAAACAGAGAAAACTCCCCTCTATGAGTAGGGAGAGAGCACAGTGGACTGTGGTGGAGGACAGTGTATGCTTTGCTGGTTGGAAAACTATGGAGGCAACATCTGAGGAGAGAAAGCCTATACTGTGAAAAAGAACCAAGTATGTAAAATAATGGTAAATCATTAATAAAATAATTAAAAATAATAAATGAACTTATCATGGAAAAAAGTATAGTAGCTCAATATATAAATATTAATTATATTTTAATTTATTTTTTCTTACAATCTTTTGCTTTCTTTTCTAGGTGTATTTTTATCATCTGAGAAAGGGTAGTCAAAAATGAGATTAAGGAAATAATTCCACTTAGAAGATGAGAAAATATTTCAAATAATTTTAACAGGAAAACCACAAAAGGCATCTAAATAAAGAACATCTATGTTCATAAATTTGATGAATATTGTTAAGATGACAATACTCCCTACATTACTGTATAGAATCAATGCAATCTGTGTCAAAAACTGAGCTGTTAAATTTCTGGAAATTAAGGTGACCAAAAACTCAAAAGTACATGTTCTAGATAAGCAAAAATTAATTTGAAAATCAAGAACAAACTTGGGGCACTCACACTTCCCAATTATTGCCTTACTGTAAAGGTACCATCATCAAGATTTTTAGTTGTATAAGGATAGACATATAGTTCAGTGAAACAGAACTGTAGGCCCAAATATATTATGATGAATAGTTTAAATCAGCAAAGATACTAAGACAACTCTATGCGTAAAGAATTTGATTTACAAGTGGTTCTTAGGATAGTAGGATATCGAAATGCAAAGAATGAAGTTGGACCCCCACCTCACATTATATACAAAATATCAACTCCAAATGGATCACATCCAAATGTAACAGCTAAAATTAGAAAATTATTAGGAGATAGTTTATACCACAAAGGCATAAACCTTTGTGGCCTTGGGTTAGGCAATGGATTGTTAAAGTATGATGCCAAAATACAAATCAACTGGACTTAGTAAGTACAAATATTTTGTTTTCTAATTGACATTATACTTAGAAGTCACAAAGAATACATGCAAGTCAGCAGTAGAAAGAAAACAAATAATCCCCTGCAGTGAGGACCCAGAAGCACCCACAGCAAGGCCCCCACTGAGAGACCATAGTCATATTTCCAAGATCATTTGAACCTACAAGGCCCATCTTTCTATAGAAGGAATGCCCATAAAGCCCCAAATAATAATAGCACCTCATAGAAGGTACTAATGTCCAGCAGCTCAGCAACCCCAGCTTACCACCTGCAGCCCATCAAAGCCCAGCTTTAGCTAGCTGAAAGGTAGCTAACTGCCATCTTCTGGGTTGGTGCTAACAGGCAAATTTTTACTGGCTCAGTAAACACCACTATGGCAAGCAGGTCACACAGACAAGCTCATATTCTGCAGCAACTTCAGGTAGCCACATGTCAAGGCTTGACCACAGCACCATCCATTAAGTACACCTAGTCCAGGGTGGAGACCAAACACAACCACAGTGTTACTGCTTGGCAAGATTGACAGACAAATCTATATGGCTGTCCCAACACATCAGATCAGTGGGTACAGCCCACAAAGGAAACACATATTTGAGCAACCACCTTGTGAAGGCAGGGAACTAGTGCTCTAGAATACCACATTATAGCACCTGTGTAAGAACAAACCCGCAGTACTTGAACAGATGGTAGTGTTGCATAAAACACAGAAGTAAACACAAAGAACCAAGCAAAATGGTGAAACAGAAGAACGTGCTTCAGTTGTTCAACAAAACTCTATAAAAAGAACATAATGCATCAAAAGAGAAGCAAACCTCTTGAGGAAGAATTCAAAGTAATGGCTATAAAGATAGTCACTGACCTTAGAGGAGAATGGATGAATAGAAAAATTAAGAAATCCCCAAAAAGAAGTCATAGTGATGTATATAATAACATAATTAAAAGATATCAATAGAAGTGTCCAAACATAGAGTGGATAAGGTAGATGAAAAATAAGGAGTTGGAATACAAGCAATAGAAATCACCTAGACAGAACAGCAAAATGAAGAATTTTAAAAGTGAAGATACCCTAAAAGACTTTTCAGAAAGCATTGAGAACAGTATTTGCATTTAAGGGATACCTGAAGAAAGTAAGAAGAAAGAGAAAGGGAAAGAAATTTTGAGGAAAAAAATAACTGAAAATTCCTAATCTGAGATTATGTTACATACATCCACACAAAAAGTCTAAGGGTTCCAAGTGAGAGGGAATAAAAAAGATCAATACCAAGATGTATTACTGTTAAAATGGCAAAAAAATAAAGCTAAAAAGAGGATATTAAAAGCAGCAAGAGAAAAGTTATGTGTCACATACAAAGGAAACTTTATAAGTCTATCTACAGACTACTCAGCAGAAACTTTACAAATGAGAAGAAAGGGGTATGACATGCTCAAAGTATTAAAAGAAAAATATTCAACTAAGAATTCTATACAATCTATAGAAGAATTCCATACAAGAACTCACCTAAACTTAAAATATACTAAGTATAAAAAAAGATGACATACATAAAAGAATATATTCATAGTATATTCTATGAAATATATTCATAGTAAATGTAGTGGACTGACCATCTATGAATAGGAGTGAAGATTAAAATGTGAGTGGAGCAAAAAATAATTCAAGTTACAATAGTCAAGAGAAACATTTAACATTAACATACTTATGTAAAATGAGACAAAAACTCAGAGATCATGGTGGGGATAGGGTGGGGAAGTAAAACTGCACATTTCAGGAACGTGTTCAAATATAAACAGCTATCAAAACAATGCATACACATGTGCATGTATATATAAGATTTCATGTCTGAAGCCCGCAGTAACTACAAAGTAGAAACCTATAGTAAAAACACAAAAGATGATAGAGCAATCAAAAAATTTCATTAAAGAAAAAAATTAAGAGAAAAATGGGGAAAGGGACAAAGAACTAAGAATACAACAGGCAGAATGATCATGAATGCACACATTAATTACTGCCTTAAATATGAACAAAACTAAACTCTTCAATCAAAAGAAAGAATGACTAACTGCATAAAAAATGCAAGACCCAACTATATGCTTCTGTAGGAGATTCACTTCAGGCATAAGGAATCTCACAGACTGAATGTGAAAGGGTGGAAAAAAATATCCCATGGAAATGGAACTGAAAATAAAGTTGTGACAGCTATACATTTACCAGACAAAATAGACTTCAAAAGATAGAGTGCAATTTTTAAAAAGGATGAACATTTTGTAATGGTAAAGAGGGTAATCCATCAGGAAAATACAACAATCACCAATACATATGCACCTAACACAAGATCCCCAAAATATATAAAGCAAATATTAAATGATTAAAAGGGAGAAACTGACAGAATCACAATAACAGTAAGGCACTTATACAATAAAGATAGGGAACTTTAATATGGCATATATATCAATCAATGGATAGATTCTCTAGACAGAAATTCAGTAACAAACATTGATCTTAAGTGGTACGTTAGACTAGGTGGACATAAACAGTCTATCCAGTACAGCAGAATATACTTTCTTCTCAAGCTCACATGAAACATTCTCAGAGACATATCATGTATTGGTACACAAAACAAATCTCATTACATTTTGGAAAATCATATCATACCAAGTATCTTCTCTAATCACAATATGAAGTTAGAAATATGATACAAGATAAAATGCAAAGAACATAAATATGTGGAGAATAAACATACTGAAAAAATAAGGCCAATGAAGAAATCAAAGGAGAAATCAAAATTTATATGAGGAGGAATAAGGATGAATATACCACATAACAGAATCTTCAGAATGAAGCAAAAACAGTAGTAAGGAAGTTTGTATCAATACAAGCTAATCCCAAGAAACAAGAAAAAGCTGAAGTAATCTAACTCACACCTAAAGAAATTAGAAAAAGAACAAATGAATCCCAGAGTTAGTAGGAGACAAGTAATAAAAAATCAGAGTAAAAATGAACCAAGCCAGAAAATTTAAAATAATACAAAATATAAATGAAATGAAGTCCTGATTTAAAAAAAAAAGAAAAAACTTTGGGACAGACACATTATGAAGAAAAGACTTCAATATAAATAATCAAAAATGAAAAGAGAGGACATCACAATGAATATCACAAAATTACAAGAAACCGTAAGAGACTACTATGAACATTTTATGCTAACAAACTGGATAAATTAAAGGAAATAGATAAATTTCTTGAATCATACAACTTTCTGAGACTGAGTTATAGCGAAACAGAGAGCTTGAACAGATCTATCAAAAGTAATGGAACATTAATTATAAACCTCCCCAAAATAAAACCCAGGACCAAATGGCTTCACTGGTGAAGTCTATCAAGCACTCAAAAAAAAAAAAAAGAAATCTAATATCCATTCTTCTCAAAAGTCTTCTAAAACACAAAAAGTAGGGAACAATTATTAATTCCATTCCTGAGGCCAGCATAACACTGATAACAAAACCAGGCAAAAACAGTGAAGAAATGAAAATTACCCTCTAATTTCTCCAATGAGCATAGATGAAAATAATCCTAAGTAATATTAGGAAGCCAAAATAAACAAGATATTAAAAATATCACACTCTACAACCAAGAGAATTTGTTCCAGGGATTCAAGGATGATTAAATGTACACAAATTTATCAATGTACTTCAGCAAATCAATAAATTATATAAAACATATGGCCAACTCAGTAGATGAAAACATTTTTTGATAAGTTCATCATGCATTTATGATAAAATCTCTCAATAAAGCAGGCATAGAAGAAACATGCCTAATGGTAATAAAGACTGTATATGAGAAACAAATAACTAACATCATATTCAATGGAGAAAAGCAGGAGTCTTCTTCTGAGACCAGGAACATGACAAAGATCCTTACTCTCCCTCTTTCATTTAAAATAATATTGGAAGCCCTGGTCAATGTAGAATATACGTATATTTTATTTCTTTTTCTTGTCTAACTTCTCTTGACAAAGCTTTCCAATATTATTATATGTAGAATCACCAGGAAGAAATAAAATTGCCACTCTATGCATATGAGATATTAAACATAGAAAACCGTAGAGACTCCACAAAAAAACTATTAAAATGATAAATGAATACAATAAAGTTGCAGGCTACAAAACTAATGTACTCAAATCTGTTGCCCATCTATATACAAACAATGATATAACATAGAGAGAATTGACAAAAACAGTACCATTCACAATCATAGAAAAATAATAAAATGTATAGGACTAAATTTATCAAAGGAAGGGCTTGTATACTGAAGACGATAAAGGACTGATGAAAGGTACTGAAGACACAAAGAATTGGAAAGACATTCCATGCTCAGGGATTGGAATAATCAATATTGTCAACATGGCCATTCTACCAAAAGCAATATACAAACTTAACACAATTCCAGTAGCATTCTTCAAAAACAAAACAAAAAAGGACAAAAAATCCTAAATTTGAAAGTAACCACAGAAGAAGACTTCAAATAGCTAAAATAATTCCTATAAAAACAGAACAAAAAAGAGCAGTATTATGCTCTTTGACTATGAATAATACTACAAAGCTACAGCAATCAAAAAATATAGTATTTAAGTAAAAACAGGTAAACAGATGAATGGAGAGGAAACAAGAACACAGAAATGAACCTCACATATCCTGGACAACTAATTAATGACAAATAAATGAAATGCATATTATCGAGAAAAGAAAGTCTCTTCAGTAAATGCTATTAGAAAAAACTGGCAGGGAGAAGCGAAAAAAGATGGCGGTGATGAGAAGTTAGGATTGAAGGCTCTCTGAAGAAGTGGACAACAAGAGACTTTATAGCGTGTTCTAGAGAGAACTGGGACTTGGAAATAAATCTGAAGACACCGACAAAGTACTCAGTAGGGAGGAATACATCGAAGGCAAGCAAAACAGAGAGAACACCGTAAGCCTGATACCCCTTATAC
>JAGFMF010012108.1:129042-146463 GCA_019455555.1 Galemys pyrenaicus
ATTTGTTGTTGCTACTTTTTTTGATATGTGCCATTCTCACTGGGGTGAGGTGGTATCTCATAGTGGTTTTGATTTGCATTCTCTGATGACAAGAGAAGTGGAGCATTTTTTCATATGCCTGTTGGCCATTTGCATGTCCTCTTTGGAGAATAGCCTTTTTAGCTCTTTTGCCCATTTTTTTACTGGAATGTTCCCTTTGTTTTTGTTTAGTCTGGTTAGTTCTTTGTGGATCTGTGTCGTTAAGTCCCTTGTCAGTAATGTTGTATGCAAAAATTTTCTCCCAGTCGGTGGGTTGTCGCTTTGTTTTGGTTAGCGTGTCCTTTGCTGTACAGAAGCTTTTAAGTTTGATGTAGTCCCAGCTGTTTATCCTTTCCTTCACTATCTTTGCTTTAGGTGTTGTGTCTCTAAAGAAGTCATTGATGTGTATGTCATGTAGGGTTTTGCCTACCTTTTATTCAATATATTTTATGGTTTCAGGTCTTATGTATAAGTCCTTAATCCATTTTGAGTTGATTTTTGTGCATGGTGAAAGGCAGTATTCTAGTTTCATTCTTTTGCATGTAGCAGTCCACTTTGCCCAGCACCACTTATTGAACAAGCTGTCTTTATTCCATTGCATCTTCTTTGCTCCTTTGTCAAAGATTAGTTGTTCACCCCATTATCTATCTCAAAATCTGCATATTCTTCCTCCACTCGTTTCATTTTCACCCCAACCTTCCAGTATGTGGGACTATCTCTTCTTCCTCCTCAATAGGAAACCCTGGCTAGTTTACAATTGACTGAACTGAGCGCTCAACCACTGACAGCATTTAAACCTCATGCTTTATGAACTACCAAACTAGAAATGGATTTCTGTATGACGTGCCAGGCTTTTAAATATTGTACCTATGCCCAGTCCAAATATTTCTGAAACCATGAGTAAAATGGTAATCAACAGTCTGAATTCTCAGCCTTAGTTAACTGACAATGACAAACAAATGAGAAACACAAAGATTTGTGCTCCCACACTCTCTAGTACAGATAGAATTCCTGGTTTTGACAAGGCAGATTCAGAATAAACATTTAGATGTTAAATACACATTGTGAAAATTGAAAAAAAGCACAACAAATCAATAAATGTTCTCTGTCGGTAATAAGACATAACCTTGCCTGTAAATAGAGATAATAATGACAGTAAACTCCAACCACCCAGAATTACTGATGGGGGAAAGAAAACACCAGTAATTTTTTTTGCTCTTTTATTCTAAAACCACCTACTCCTTTCCCTCAAATGGGTCAGAATTGGAACTTGAGGTCCATATTCCAAAGGAACCAAGAAGCTTAGGAAGAAATCCACTGGTGATTTTTCTTGTTTTAAATAGCCAAGAACACTTAGTCCTTGAGTTCACTGAAGCTCATTTTTTTCAAAGTAAACAGCACAGAACCAAGTTTCCTTAGCTTAAGTGATACTAGGGTCTGGAGACTTTTGAGATTTTGTTCTATAAGTTGAGTGATTAACCTTCCCTATCTCCTCTCTTCCTTGTTCTCAAATAGCCAGACACATCACAGTAGCACTCCTTCCAAACTATCTCACCAAATTTACCTTCTGCCTGCCTCCCTTCTTCAGTTCTAACTTTCGCCAAAAACTCCCATGTGGAATATTTTCTGACCATATAATCTTCCCTTTTAGAGTACCTTTGGTCATTTCCTCTGGTTTCTGAAAACAACAATTTTGTGACCCAGATTTATAAAACCCAGAGACAAAATACACTATAATATAATCTATTGAACTTACTTGTAAGCTTGTTTACTCAGACTGTTTTCCCATCTGATATGTCTGCTACTGCTGTGGTGCCTAGGCTTGTTGACACAGTAGCTCTAATTTGATGTTCTGGTTCATTCTTGATTGTATAGGCAGGACCTTCTAGATGATAAGGTATGGGGAAGACACAGGTTTTCACTGGGGAGGTTAGGGTGATTTGAAGTCCTTGGAGACCAATTAAAGGACAGTCACTTTTTTCCTTTTCTGAGTTGCCGAGAACTCTTTTAGTGTCTCTGATATTCCCTCTCTAGGTGTTATCACATTCCTGGTGAAGGCCTGCTACCTTTAAGACTGTCCTCAGTGTTTGTGAACATAACATATTGAAAGTCTGATTGGGTTCTGGCTTGGAACTCAGCAATTCTAAGATAGTGAAAGGAAAGGAAAAACTCCTTAAAGGAAGTACTTACTTTGTAGAAAATGGGGGCAGGAGTTGCAAATAGGTCTGCCAGAAGAGCAGAGGACCCAGAGTCCCTTAGTACAGTATAGGGAGTGAAGTGGGTGAATATGAGGTTTAATTCAATGGTTACTGGAAAGGAAGGAGGCAATAGCATATATGTGAGGTCTGGAAATGAGAGTGCCTGCTGCAGTATACAAGCTGAGCACTTCTAAGGGAGGGGACAACAAGGAAACTTGAGTTGCTCTTGAGCCCACTTATTGAAATGTAAGCTGCATTTTAGCTTATGGTTCTGAACCAAAAGATGAGTTATAAGGGGTTGCCTCTGGAGAGAATAAAAGTGTTTCATCACTATGGGTCCTCATCTAACTAGGAGTTATTAATGCAAAGAAGCCCCAAGGAAGCAGCAACAGGAGGGAGCAGGTGCATAAACTAATGGTCTACTGAACAGCCAGAACTCTTCCTTTTTGGGGCAGAGGCCAGGAAGCCTTCATTAATGAATAGTTTCATATTTACCACAGGGAACACACTGAAGACTCAGGATTTACCCACTATAAAACTCTCTAATAAGGGTGATTTTTTTCCTCACTAGGAAGCAGAGTGGAACACAAGCAAAAAGGAATTAAATCTTAATAAATCATTAGTAATTTTTCTGTCATTCTTCAGATTTTCCAAGCCCCAAGCACCAGCTGGGACCACCTTCATTCTCTACTTAGCCTGTATGACAATACTGCTTAAGCCATGGACCTAGCCAGTATGGAAACTTCCTTCTTCAGGCTCTTAGTTTCTTTGAGAGGGCTCTTCAGTGTGAGCATATCCCTGATATGTTAAAATTCTGTGGCATAGAAGACTGGTATGTCTCCTTAGAGGATAAAGAAGAAACAAAAGTTGAGCCTTTACCTTCAGCTGCTCTTTTAAAGAAGACTTTGCAACTTCCACAAGTGAGGGCTCCATAGTGACAACCAGAAGCTTCATCTCCACAAATCAGGCAGGTCTTCTGGGGTGGAAAGTAGTAGTCAATAGGAAGAACATGGTCTCTGGCAGTCTCCAAACTAGAATGACACAAAAGAAACAATGCAACAAATGTCAGCAGTTAGCAGAAATAAGATGGTAGAAATCTAAGGTTTTTAGGAGTAAACTACATATGTAAAGTATTATTTATTTTTTGCTAAATGGAGTCAGTGTGAATTTAAATATTCCTGGGAATTTTTCTAAGGATGATGTTTGCAAGGGTTCCCTGTCATGTGGACAGAACATTTTGGGATTCTGCTAAGTGATTATAAAAATGATCTGGATTCAGCCAATCTCACATGCTAAGTCTACATAAGGGAAGGAGAAAGGCATAAACTTCAAGTTAAGTTATCTAACATAAGGTGGTGGTCAAATAACAATTTTAGAGCAATTAAATGGTTTGAACGTAGACCTATAATCTTACCTTACCAAAGGGAGGTCTATAATCAAACTGACCAAGTATCAAGACAGTTTTATGTGCTTTGTTTTTGTTCTCTGAGCCTCAACCTCATCTGGAAAATAAGGATAATGTCAACCATCTAAAGAGCTACTACTGTTGTAAGTGGCGGTATAAATCTTCCAAATGGATTTAAAAACCTCTGAAATGAATACATAAAGGATTGTGATTAGTATTATAACACTAGTCTTTGTATTTTTCCATTCTCTCATTTTCCTTAGGTGTATCTGTAAGTCACAAAGATACTCTGCCCACTCATTCTACAACATAAAGTAGTAGCAGAAGTAGCCAAATTTCCAAGCTGTTGGTGAAGAAATGATATAGTGATGTCTGAAGTTTCTCAGACTACCATTTCAAAAACTGGCCATTAAAATACTCATTGGTTTCTTGGGGTTATATGAAACTTCAGAGATCACATTGTCTAAGATGCTGATCAGCATCTGAGTCTTTCCAGGTATATTTCAAGGAGATAGGCTAGAAAGTAAATATTAAACCTTTAATGGAAAGGCAACTCTCATTCTCTATAATAATTAAATCAAGCTTAAACAAATGGAATATAGTTCTTACTACCAAAGGGCAACCATTTTTTTTCTTACCTACATCCTATGACTAAGCATTAAACAAAATTTAAGTGATGTGCTGGGTTAATCTGTCTTAGGTAGACAATAATCACGCTCATCCACAGAAAAGATGCCACTATATATGTGTGTGGTGTATATACTATATATATTATATTTACACACATATATATGTATTAATAATAAAGATTTGTCTTCCCTGTCTAACACTAAGCCAGCCACTTATCCCAGGTTGCCTGATGAGGTACAAGGAAAACTATAGGGCAGAGGAGACACAGGATAATGAACTATGGGAGGTAGAGATGGCTTCTTCACATGGTGAATGGGAAAAAGATCTTCAAGCTCTGAGAGGGCAAAGCCCAGCATGTCATAAGAGAACTGTACTTCAGACAAGGGTTCTTGGCACAGCCAGTGATGAGGCTACCAAACACATTCCCAAATTCAGCCCTGGATCCAGCCACCCCTAGTATGTCAGCTCCAGCCCCCGTGAACTTGACTGTAATGTCAATATCCCTTGGAAGGGTGCTGGTTTGGAAACTGTGGCTAGGAAGTAGTTAGGTCTGCAGATACAGGGCTGCCAAGCTGCAAACACTCTCATCTGTCAGTGTTTGATTGTTTCAGCACCAGAGTAGTCAGTGATCTACTCAGAAGCTGAAAAATGTTCCTGAGCAAGGAGGGGATGTAGATGAGCTTGGCACAGGGATACATTTTCAGGGGATGAGGAAATGTAGCAAAAGAATTGCTCCCAGCTCAGAGAAGACAGATTGTCAATATATTTTATAATACTTCCTTACTAAGAAAATATAATCCTGTTTGCTGTGTTTGTTGATTTCAGCACCTCAAAACAATTCTGTGAGCCAAAATTGCTCACAGAAATGAAGACAGTCAGGCTCAGAAAGAAGCCCATAACTATTTGCACAGGACTATCTGACTACACATTCAACAGTTTATGTTATCCTGTTTTCTCCTTGCCACTTTCTAACTACGGCTCTTGTTATCATGTCTAGCCCATTCATCCGAGTCTGAAAACAACAATAAAAGGCTTGAAAGTATCTTCTTTCCTAAACTCTTAGTCATCATTTAAGAGGGAAGACGCAAATGAAAACTTCCACTGAGGCTACAACTAACTAGAACTTTATCTGTAGACACGAATATTAACCTTTATCAAGCCCCAAGTACAACAGAAACTATTTAAAAACTTCTGCTAGCATGCAAACCCAATAGAGTCTGCTATAGTGGCCTAACTTTTTTTCCTTAAGTTTTCAGGAGTCTTTCCACAAACCAATACAAGAAAAGCCACAAGTTTCACAAGAAAATAACTTACTTCAAATATACAAATGGGTCAAATGCTATGACCATCACTGTTGTGGCTGAAAATGTTCTTTGACTAAAAATTGTGCTGTCATATTCATTTATGAGACAAAGAGAAACAGAGAAGGTATTTTGCAAATGTCTTCTTCCTCTCTTCACTTTTTTGACTTTTTTTAATTAACACAATTATTTTAAATTATATCAGAACATTAGGTACACTATTTGCCAGGTCATTGCATACACATCATCTCATTTATTCTTACCAACAACCCTGCTGCATACCTTGAAATCATCACTATGTTGTAGGAGAGGAAACCGATACTTCAGAAAATTAAGTGAACTTACTCAAAATAACTCATCTAGTAGGTGGAAATCCCAGGACCCCATCCTAAGTAAATCTGATTCCAAAGTGTAGATTCCTAACCAATGACTAAACCATATTACAACACTGAAGGTTGATTATTAGATAGATTGATTCAACTCAGTTCCCCCCACAAAAAAAAAGCTAGGACACTATAGCTGACTCTATTGGGTTTGCATTGGGTTACTGGCCTTATATACCAGTCACAGGGCTAGGTGATGGGGATATAATGATGATCAGTATATTATCTTTGCCCCTAAGCAACTTATTGTATAATAGGAAAGAAGTATAGCAAACAAAGAATTGTAAAATGATACAGTAGATGACATGATAAATCAGAATGCAAATTGCTACACATGAGAAAATATTTCAAAGACAGAATGATTTTTGAAAGATGTAAACATACATGTGGGTACATGAGATCATGACAATAATGAAAGTATTAATAAATTATTACAAAATAAATACTGATAAGTAAACAAGAAGTCTTTTTGGAAAGAACTTATTTTTTATTTTATCATTTTTATTGAGGTAATACTGGTTTACAACACTGTCTGATTTTGTGAAATAGGTTCACACCTCTTCAGATGTATGTTACCACACCACACATACCACTGAAAACATCCATAATCCTCCATCATCATCCATTGGATCCCCTTCCACCCTTACTCTGTATTCCCTTGTCTTCCCTTCTGGTAGACTCAATTCTTCAGTCAGATTTCTAGGGTTGCTTTTGTTTTTGTTTTGCATGTCCTTTTGTTTTATTTCTTTATATTCCACATTATGAGTGAAATCATCCAGTATTTGTCTTCTTCCTAGCTTAATATGATTAGTATAATCCCCTCCAGTTCCATCCATATTGTTGCAAGTGATAAAACTGCATTTTTAAAAAGATTTATTTATTTATGCATATAAGAAGTGAGATACAGGCCAGAGGTGTGTGGGATGAGAGGATTCTCCAGAGATAGAGTGGGGAGCAGAACAGGCAGATTGACTGAAATACACTGCTAAGGGGGCAACAGGTGACACAGAAGAGGTCTCTTGCGCCATGTAGGTCACCTCCCTGGCTGGGGATTGAACTCCTCTTGTAGTGGCTGCAGATAGCTTCATAGTGCTTTGTCTTAACTCCCGGCACCACCAGGGAGGTCCAAGATTGCATTTTAAAAATATTTTTCCATTTAATTATTTTTATATATTTTACATCATTCGGTTTTTGTATAATATATGCTTTCTTCTCTCAGGTNCTCATGCACCATCCTCATAGTCTCTAGTTTGTTTATTTTTGTGTAGAGGAATTGGGGTGTAGACCAGAGGGGTGGGGGGTGGAGGGGAGATGGGGGCTGTATTTCAGAAGATTTCATTTTTTTTAACAATGAATACGATTTCATTGTGTGTATAGATCACATTTTTATCTACTCCTCTGTTCTTGAGCACTTCAGTTGTTTTGGAAAGAACTTTATTTTTTTTAAAAGACTTATTTATTTATGCATAAAAGAACTAGGGTACAAGCCAGAGATGTGGGCAGTGAAGGTTTTACCAGAAACAGATTGGGGAACAGAACAGGCAGATTAAGTGAAGTACACTGTTGAGGGGAGCAGCAGGCGAGCCAGGAGAGGTCTTCTGAACCATATGGGTCACCTCCCTGGCCAGGGATAGTACTTGTGCTTCAGTGGCTGCAGTTTGCTTCATAGTGCGTTGCTTAACCCATTGCACCACCAGGGAGGCCCCTGTTTAGGAAAGAACTTTAAAGGGAAACTGAACAAAGAATCAGGAAAAAAAGACAAAAATGCAGGTAAAACGTATATCTATAGATCTGAGGCATAAAGCAGGGGAGGGGGAAGGGTCAAAACAAGGACAGGAAGAGCACAAAGGTGATTACTGATGGATCCTTGGTGCCATTTTGATGGAGAACTCTGGGGAATACACAAGGGAAAAAATCAAATATTGTACGAAAATAAACAATGATGTAAGAAAATAAAAAATAAATATAATTTCTCATCCATACTAGAACTTAAAATACAGTTAATATTGTTTAAAAACTAATCAAATTTATAATCAATGCTTAAAACTGAAAAAAGTCATCAACATTTCACTTATTAGTATGAGTTTAATAAAATATACCCTGCACAAAAATAACTATAATAGAGAAGGGAGAGGAAAATAAATGAAGATTTAAGAATCTGAATTTATATTAACTACAATGCAATTTGACTAGAGTTCTGAGATATCTCCTGACTTCACCAGGCCAGTCTCTGCCTACCTCCTACCTCCTCTCTCTAGCAGAATAGTTTGGACAGCACTTCCACTGACTACCCTATTGTGGACAAAGGACAAAGTTTTGGCTCATGGGCTGAACTTTGCGCACTGAAAATAAAAGGTCTACTGCAGTCGCTCTCCCAGGTTTATGTCCTGGAAAAACCGCATGAATATTTGTACCATGAGGCATCTGCAGGAACTGCCACTGCAGCTTTGTTTATAAAGCAAAAATTTAAAAAAAAACCTGAAAATGGAGAGAAAAAAATCATGGCATGGATATATAAAAAAAATACATAAAGCAACAGAAGACAGCTATATATAGGTGAATACTTTATGTAATGTAAACACATTATACGTGTACTATAATGAGTTATGTCTTTTACTCAACATTATATTGTAAAATTCACCTATATTAGCTGTATTCTGTTATTGCACAACAGGCACCATTCTAGGTTCTAAGGTTACTACAGCAGTGAACAAAAAATGATGTTAATGCTTTTGTCCTTTAATCAGCTTTATGCATGTTCATTTAATTATTATGTTTTAAAACTAACTTAAATATTACATATGTTCTTTACTATGACTCTAACAACACACAATAAACAAAATTAAAGGAAAGACTTCATAGTTCCTAACATCCTCCTAACTAACATCCTAACAGAACTGGTTTGCTTTGAGAACAAGTAAATATAGAATTTGCATGTGCCATTGTGCTTCTTCCTGCCTCCCCTGGATTATATGCTTGCTCACTTATTCCAACAGAAGACATTTAGTTTCATGAGACATAAAGCAAAAACACTGCTGCAAAGAATGAATTTTTAAAAACTAGAACATGACTTGCCATTCTTCAGTTTCACAATTAATTAAAAATGAATTAGTAGAAGTTGAAGGTCTAGAAACATGCAAGATCAACCATGGCCACAAAATTCCTCAGCATCCAGTTGCTATTCTGAATCTGACTCCATCCACTACCCCTACCTCATTTCTGAACTTAGGATACATTAAAGGTTTTGACACATTTAAGCAAGTTCCCCTATGATTATTGGGCCAAGGTAAAAGGCCTAAGTCGCAGACTAGTTTTCAATGTTTGGGAGAGGAATGTCAACTCAGTAGGTCTTTGGAGCCTGCCACAAACCAGACTGAAATTCTGAGTCCACCACTGAACCGTACAACAGGTCATTATATTTCTCTGAGATCCATTTACCTCATACAGGAGTGATGATATTTTCTACTCTAGCAGACTTTTGTGAAAATTATACTAAATAACATGTTAAGACATTCCCTCTATGTCTTCCACATGATAGCTAAATTTTAAGTCTAGGTTATCTTCACCTTCTGTCCTTTTTTTTTAAAGATTTATTTATTTATGCATACAAGCACTGGGGTACAGGCCAGAGGTGTGGGGGGGGTGAGAGGATTCACCACAGAGAGTGGGGAGCAGAACAGGCAGATCAACAGAAGTACACTGCTGAGGGGAGCAGCGGGCACAGTAGGAGAGGTCTGCCGTGCCACGTGGGTCCCTCCCCTGGCCGTCAGCAGGGATCAAACTTGTGGTGAAGTGGCTGCAGTTTGCTTCATAATGCGTTGCTTAACCCACTGTGCCACCAGGGAGGCCCTTCACCTTTTGTCTTACAATAAAAAGGGGAGACATCTAAAGAGCATTCTCTTGACTATACAGTGTAAGATAAATATAAGTGAAGGGAGGAAGAACTAGATGTATAAACCTGCATCTTTTTTCATATATATCTTTATACATTTCAAATAAAAAGACATTTAGAATACTACCAAATATCTTTATAAGGGATCATGTTTCCTGATAGTGTTTTGTAATTTAAAATATTTTTACTAATCATTCTGTCAGATATAGTGAAAATTGTGAAGTTTTAAGATAAATATCAAAAAGTTCAAAGTTACTGTCGCCTCACAGAACTCTTATTCTTACTTTGTTGGTATAAGGGAGAGTTTGGCAGAACAATGGGCAAAGTAACAGCATGAGACCCAGGTAGTTTCTTTAGAACTACCCCTGGTAGTTTCTTTTCCCCCTGCAAACCTTAGATTTCAAATTTGATTGACTTTCCACCAAAAGGACAGTCCTGTTTTCTTATTTAAAGTATTACTTGATATCATAGCTTTCTAGTTCTTTAATAACATCTTTCATTGAGCGGAAATGATATATATTATAGAAGACTTGGTTTTCTCAACCTTTTTCTAATAGAATGACTTTGAATAAGAACTAGGCTATATTTTCTACATGTGTAAAATGAGTAGACTATAGACCTCACAAAATGTAAGGGAATCCATATAGTTGCAGGCACAGTGCTTAGTAAGTGAACATTATTATACTAATGTCATGAGAAAATGGTAGAAGGAACAATGGGAGGAGAACCAGGTTCTAAATATTACTCTGAAGTAGGTATCACTACACCCATTCTGAAGATGCAAACTGAGATTTAGATAAGGCAAATGACTTGTCTTCAGTTTATATAGCTAGTGAGTGGCAAAGCTAGAATTCACACCTGGGTTACGTCTCCCACACATCCCCCCAAATAGTCTCCCACAATTCTAAAATTGACAAGATCATATGATATTTATTATAGCCTGATTTTAAAATTTAATTGGGATATTTTAAACAAGTTTATTGATAAGTAATTAACCTACCATAAAATTTACCCACTTTGCATATTTATATCTATTATCATAAACTAATTCTAAAACGTATTTATTACCCCCCCCAAAAGAAACCCCATACTCATAATCAGTGAATTCCCATTCCCTCTTCCTTCCAGACCCTGGAAACAGGAATTTGCTTTCTGTCTCTCAAGATTTGGCTTGCTTCAGACAAACCTCTTACCCTTTCTGAGATTTGGATCTGAGAGGGGAACTTTGGACTAGGCAGCCTGCGGTAGCACTAGGAATGCACTCGCAAGGCACCATCATCACAGAGCAGGGAGCTGTGGGTTAGGGACCCCATGAAGCCACTCTGTGGAACTATGAAAAGGCAATTTGAGTAGATGGAGGTGTCCTGGAAGGTGCTCCAGGGTCAGGATTTGCATGTGCCTGAGATCTGGATTCCCAGAAGGGATCTCACACCCTGGAAACTGCCAGGGTGGTGTGAGAGCACACACCAGATGCCATTACCGCAATGCAAAAAGCTGCAGATCATGTACCCCACAAACCTCTGAATTTAACTTAGAGAAAGCAGGTTAAGCAGACAGAGGTGAGCTGTGGAGCACATGTGGCAACCAAACCTCTTGCCCTGCCTGAGATTTGGAACTGAGAGGAGAACTCTGGACTAGGTGGGTTGCAATAGCACTGGAAAAGTGCTCGATGAACGCCATCATCACAGAGCAGGGAGTTGTTAGTTAGAGGCCCGTGAAATTTCTCTGTGAAACTATAAGGCAATTTGAGTGGACAGAGGTGAGGTAAAGATGCTCCAGGGCTAAGATCTGTTCATGCCTGAGATCTGGACCCCCAGAGGGGATTATTCACCCAGGAAGACTACTGGAGCACTGAGAGAATGCACATCAGATGCCATTACCACAAGGCAGAAAGCTACAGATCAGGTAGCCCACATGACCTTTGAGTGACTCTGAAAGAAAGCAGGTTAAGCAGACATAGGTAAGCTGTAGGGGCATACTGCAGCCAAATTTCTCACAGTGCTTGTGATTTAGAACTGAGAGGGATCTATGAATGGGTGGGCTGCAGTTGCAATGGGAAAGTGCTCACTGGGCACCATCATCACAGGGCAGGGAGTTGTGGGTTATAGACTCCCCCCGAAACCTCTCTGTAGAACGAGAAGGCAATTTGAACATATGGAGGTGTACTGGCTTCAGGGCCAGGATTTGTGTGTGTGTGCCTGAGACCTGGGCACAAGAGGGGAAACCTCCCCAATGGTGGCTGCAAGAGGACTGAGAAAACACATGATAATTACCATTTCTGCAAGCCAGGAAGTTTGGGTACTCCGTAAAAGCTCTGAGTGTAACTAGGGGAAAGCATGCTAAGGAGACAGAGAGAGAGAATGAGCACCAACAAGGAGTGTACAGGAGTGTAACTAGGGGAAAGCATGCTAAGGAGACAGAGAGAGAGAATGAGCACCAACAAGGAGACAGAGAGAGAGAATGAGCACCAACAAGGCAGGATTAAAGTCTCCTGTAAGACGACTGATAAGGGATAAATTACAGCAACTTCCCAACAAGATGCAAATGGTTCAGAAACAGTGACTCAGCAGAAGCAGGGGGAAGGTGAGAGCGGCAGGAAAGAGGGGAAGGGAGATATCAACCCTGAACCCTTTTCCCATTCTCCACTTACAAACCTGGAACGCCAAGCTCAGGAAGAAGGAAAAGAGAGGATAAATATTGGGAGAAACGAAAACACTGACACATATAAAAACACCACAAGACAAAACAGAGTGTTGAACACAACCTGACACCAGTTTCTGATATTCCAAAAGAACACCCCAAAGAAATGCCTGCCAATACCAGCAACAAATTGTCCCAACGAATAAAATAACTAGAAAACAGACATAAGGGAGAAGAAAACATAAATAACCAAGTAAGTCCCCAGGTGAAAGTCACACCACAAAAATAAAATCAAATACAAGAACCCAACAACAATGAATTGGTAGAACTGCTCAGCCTATCAGAAAGAAAATTTAAAATCATCATGATTAAAAAACTGAAAGAAAATGAAAAGAGGATGATATGATAAAAATAATGAATGAACTGAAGAACGAAAATAAGGCCCTAAAGAAGGAAATGAAAGAAATGCAGGAAACTAAGAAAAACAATGAAAACAGAATGGGTGAAATGGAAGAATGAATTAGTACTCTTGAAGATACAGAAATAAAAAGGATCAAAACAGAAAAAGAAAGAGTAGTGCAAAGGAAAAAGAATGAAGAAACACTTTGAGAACTTTCAGACACCATGAAGAAAGTAAATATAAGAGTTATAGGAACTGAGAGGGAGAGGAGAAAGACAAAGGAAATGTAAACCTATACAAGGATATAATCGAAGAGAATTTTCTAAGCTTACAAAAGGAGATGGAAATAGAAATACAAAAAGCGAGATGAACACCGAACTTCTATGATGAAAGAAAAAACACAGCATGACACACACTAGTAAAGCTCCCAAGAATCCAAGACAAGGGAAAAAAATGAAGCTGTCAAGGGGGAAGAAACAGATAACCTATAAAGGAAAACCAATTATGCTAACATCAGACCTCTAAGTAGAAAAACTACAGGCAAGAAGAAATTGGAGGGATATATTTTAAAAAATTCAAGCCAACAAATGCCAACCAAGAATACTTTATCCTGCAAAGGTTTCCTTCATATATGAAGGGAAAATAAGGACTTTGTCAGACAAACAGAAACTCTAAAATTCAGCACGACCAAACCCCCACTCTAAAAATTACTACAAGAAGTTCTAAAACCAAAATCAAATGAATAGTGAATAAGAGAAACAGAGCAAGTCAAGGAAAAACAAACTACAAAAGGACAAAATGGCAAATACAGATGCCAGCATTACAATTTTAACTCTAAATGTAAATGGACTAAACACATCAATAAAAAAATCAATAAAAAGAATAGCAAGTGGGATTAAAAATCAAAATCCAACCTGCTGTCTAGAGAATGCATTTAACCACACAAGACAAAGATAGACTGAAAGTAAAGTTTGGAAAACAATTCTACAAGCTACTGAACCAAAAAAAAAAAAGAAAGAAAGAAAGAAAACAGACAAAGATGGACACTACATTATGGTTAAAGGGACACCACATCAAGAAGACATAACACTCATCAACATATATGTACCAAATGAAGGAGCACCAAAATATATCAGACAATTACTATCAGATCTGAAATAAAACATTAAGGAAAACACTTATATAGTAGGAGACTTCAACACCCCACTCTCACCAATGAACAAGACAATACATAAACAAAGTTTCCAGAACCCTAAATAAAAACCTAGACCTCATGGGCATAACAGACATCTATAGGACATTGCACCCCAAAAAATAAGAGTACACATTTTTCTCAAGTGCACATGGATCATTCTCCATATCAGATATTGGGCCACAAGACTAACATCAACAGATACAGTAAGACGAAAATCATTCCAGCTATATTCTCTGATCATAAAAGCAACAAATTAGAAATAAATCATGAAAAGAAAACAAGAAACCCACCCACTTCATGGAGATTGAAATCCACGCTACTGTAAGGCCAATGGTATATAAAGGAGATCATAGAGGAAATTAAGAAATAATTTGAACTGAATGACAATGAGGACAGCAAATTTCAAAATGCAATCCAGGCAGGGATGCAGCAATCCAGACCCACATCAATAAACAAGAAAGAACAGAAAGAAACAACCTAATCTCCCATCTCAATGAACTATAAAAAGAAAAACAAAAGAATCCAAAAACCAGAAAAAGAAAGTAAATAATGAAAGTTAAAGCACAAATAAATGAAATAGAAATTTTTAAAAGTCCGAAAGATCAATGAAAACAAAAGTTGTTTCTTTGAATAAATAAACAAAATAGACAAACCTCTAGCCAGACTAAAAAAGAAAAAGTAGGAGAAAACAAAAATAATAGGATCACAAGTAAAAGAGGAGAATCACAACAGATTCAGTAGAAATTAAAATAATAATCAAAAAATACTGTGAACATTTATATGCTAACAAGCTCAACAATCTAGAAAAGATGGACAATTTCCTAGAACAACGTAACCATCCAAAGCTAGACAAAGAAGAAATAGAACACTTAAACAGACCAATTAAAAGCAGTGAAATCGAAGCAGTAATCAAAACACTCCCCAAAAACAAAAGCCCAGGACTAGACGGCTTCACAAATGAATTCTACCAAACATTCAGAAATGAAGTAGTATCTATCCTACACAAACTCTTTCAAAAAATTGAGAAAGAAGGAATACTACCAAATACATTCTATGAAGCCAACATTACACTAATACCAAAACCAAACAAAGACAATACAAAAAAGAGAACTACAGGCCAATCTCTCTAATGAATACAGATGCAAAAATCCTTAAGAATTCTTGCCAACAGAATACAACAATGCATCAAAGGGATAGTACACCATGACCAAGTGGGATTCATCCCAGAGGCACAAGGATGGTTCATTATCCGAAAATCAATCAATGTAATCCAACACATCAACAAAAAGAATAAAAACCATATGATCTTATTAATAGATGCAGGCAAGGCATTTGACAAAGTGCAACATCCATTCATGATAAAGACTCTTGAAACCCTTGGGATAGAAGGACCATACCTCAATATGATAAAAGCTATATACGACAAACCCACAGCCAACATTATCCTTAATGGTGAAAAACTGAAAGCATTCCCTTTAAGATCAGTAACAAGACAAGGATGCCTACTCTCACCACTGCTATTCAACATAATTCTGGAAATCCTACCCAGAGCAATAAGACAGGTAAAAGACATACAAAGAATCCAAATAGGGAAAAAAGCAAAACTATCACTATTTGCAGATGATATGATAATATACTTGGAAAAGCCTAAAAAGTCAGTAGCCTTCCTACATACAAACAACCAATTTGAAGAGGACGAAATTGAGAAAACTATCCCTTGTACAATCAAAACCAAGAAATCAAATACTTTAGAATAATCCTAACAAAAGAAGTGAAAGACCTATTTAGAGAAAATTATAAAACATTATTAAATTAAAAGGAAGAAGACACACACACAAAAAAAATGGAAAGACTTCCCCTGTTCATGGACTGGAAGAAACAACATTATCAAAATGGCCATCCTGCCAAAGGCAATTTACAGAATCAATGCGATTCTAGTTGAAAGCTCATTGACATTAATAAAGGAAATAGATCAAGTATTGATGAGATCCGTATGGAGACACAAAAAAAACCTTGATTAGTCAAAGCTCTCCTGACTAAAAAAAAGGAGGAATGGAGTTATCATGGTCCCAAGACTTCAAATTTTACTACAAAGCAATAATAATTAAACAGCATGGTACTGGAACAAAGACAGACACACAGACCAATGAAACTGAATAAAAAGCCCAGAAGTAAAAACCCACATTTATGTTCACCTGACCTTTGACAATGGAGTAAAGAATATGCAATGGAACAAGGACAGCTTATTCAATAAATGGTGCTCGGAAAACTGGAACACCACAACCAAAAGAAATTGAAAAAGACCACTACTTCACACCATATAAAAAAAAACTCAAAATGAATAAAAGAATTGAATGCAAGACCTGGAACCATAAAATATATAGAAGAAAACATAGGCAGAATGCTACAAGACATACATCTCAGTAACGCCTTTAAAGATGCATCCCCCAAGGCAATAAAAATGAAAGAGATGATAAACTGCTGGGCCTACATCAAATTAAAAAGCTTCTGTTCAGCAAAGGAAACATTGACCAAAACAAAGAGACACCCCACTGAGTGGGGAAAATTTTTTGCACTACACACAACTGATAAGAGACTGATCACAATGATCTACAAAGAACTCACAAGACTCAAGGAAAACAAAGTAAACAATCAAGTCAAAAGAAATGGGCAGAAGAACTTAAAAGACAATTCTCCAAAGAGGAGATGCAATTGGATAACAGGCACATAAGAAAATGCTGAACATCCCTCAAAATTCATGAATGGCAAATTAAAACCACAAAGAGATACCACCTTACACGAGTAAGAATGGCACATATTAAAAAAACAAGCAACAACAAATGTTGGCATGAATGTGTAGAAAAAGGAACTCTACAACACTGCTGGTGGGAAAGCAAGTTAATCCAACCACTATGGAAAGTCATATGGAAGTTCCTCCGTCTACTAAAAATGGAGCTACCATATGACCCATCAAATTCACTCTATGGATCTACCCAAAGGACACAAAAACACTGATTTAAAAGAATACCTGTATCCCTTTGTTTATTGCAGCACTGTTTATAATTAGTAAGACCTGGAAACAACCCAAATGCCCAAAAACAAATGACGGGATCAAGATGATATGGTACATATACACAATGGAATACTATTCAGCAATCAAAAAAGATTAAAACTAGAGTCATTTGTAGAAACATGGATGGAGCTGGAAAGGATTATGCTCAGTGAAGTAAGTCAGAAGGCAAAAGAAAAATATAGGCCGAGAGGGAAAAAAGATGGCGGCGAGGAGACGTTAGGATTGAAGGCTCTCCGAAGAAGTGGACAACAAGAGACTTTATAGCGTGTTCTAGAGAGAACTGGGA
>JAGFMF010012110.1:14345-58380 GCA_019455555.1 Galemys pyrenaicus
TGAAATTCATATGGAGACACAAAAGACCTCGAATAGCCAAAGCTCTCCTAACTGACAAAAAGGGAAGTGGAGGGATCACACTTCCAGACTTCAAACTTTGCTACAAAGCCACAATCATAAAAACAGCATGGTACTGGAACAAAAACAGACACACAGCCCAATGGAATACAATAGAAAGCCCAGAAACAAACCCACAAACTTATGAACAACTAATCTTTGACAAAGGAGAGAAGAACATGCAACGGAGTAAAGACAGCCTGTTCAAGAAGTGGTGCTGGGCAAACGGGACTGCTACTTGCAAAAGAATGAAACTAGAATACTGCCTTTCACCACGCACAAAAACCAACTCAAAATGGATACAGGAACTAGGCGTAAGACCTGAAACCATAAAATTTCTAGAAGAAAAAGTAGGCAAAACCCTACATGACGTACACATCAATGACATCTTTAGAGTTACAACACCTAAAGCACAGATAGTGAAGGAGAGGATAAACAGGTGGGACGACATCAAACTTAAAAGCTTCTGTACAGCAAAGGACACGCTAAGCAAAACAAAGCGACAACCCACCAACTGGGAGAAAATCTTTGCACACAACATTACTGACAAGGGACTTATCACACAGATCCATAAAGAACTAACTAGACTACACAAAACAAAGTGAACAATCCAGTCCAAAAATGGGCAGAAGAGCTAAAAAGACACTTTTCCAAAGAGGACATGCAAATGGCCAACAGGCACATGAAAAAATGCTCCACTTCTCAGTCATCAGAGAAATGCAAATCAAAACCACTATGAGATACCACCTCACCCCAGTGAGAATGGCACATATCAAAAAAAGTAAATTTTAATAAAAAAAAATGTGTAGGAATGGAGAAACAAAGAACCTATTTAAACCATGATACTGTCAAGAAGCATAAATCTTGCTAAATCACTAAAACATCGGGAATTTACATGCCTACTTATTTTACAAAGAATGTGATTCTCCATAAGATTATTGTGAATAATTTTAATTATAACAGAATATTAAGGTCTCAATTGAAGTTACTCAAGTCCCTGAAATAAAATTGTTCTGAGTGCTCAAAAAAAAAAAAAAATTAAAAAAGGAAATACAAGGAATCCCACTTCTGCTTATATGGTCAAAAGAAACCAAAGCACGTTTTACAAAAAGATATTTGCAGAATTATTCACAATAAACAGACAAGAGGTAAAAGGAAGCCTAATGTCTACTGAAAGATGAAAACATATGAAAATGTGTTATGTCTATATCTCTGTGTGTGTAGATATGTAAATAAAATGGTATCTTATGCATCTCTGAAAAAGGAAAGGAGGGGACTACCTGGTGACCAAATGGGTTAAGCAACACACTAAGAAGCAAGCCGCAGCCAGTGCAGCACGAGTTTAATCCCTGCCTCCTACTAGTGAGGTGACCCACGTGGTACAGCAGGTCTCTCTCGCCTTGCCCACTGCTCCCCTCAGCAGTGTGTTTCAGTTAATCTGCCTGTTCTGCTCCCCACTCTGTCTCTGGTGGATCCTCTCAATCCCCACACCTCTGGCCTGTGCCCCAGTGCTTCTGTGCATAAATAGATAAATCTAAAAAAAAGAAATAAATTATAAAAAAAAAAGGGAAAGGGACCCTGTTACAAAAAATTTAAAAAACAAACATTAAATTAAGGACCTTACCCTAATCAAAATAAACCATGTATACAAAGACAAATATTTCTGAGTTCAATCATGTGATACAGCTGCAGTAGTAAAATGCACAGAAACACAAAGGAGAAAGAGGACTGACTATGGAGAAGTTTATGGTGGTGGAGGAATAGTGAAGGTGAAGTGGTGGGAGAATCGGTGTGCCCTGGGTTCAGTTTTCAAGATGAAGATGTGTTAGAGTCCCGTTACATAACAGAATATATTTAATTTTAAAAATATATTTAACAGTCTGAGATTTATTTAGAAGTCTGAGATTTATTCCAAGAATAAGTGGCTCAACACATAAATCAACATTTAAAAATACACATGAGTAGAACCAAGGCAAAACATACATGACCAGTTCAATGAAGTGAAAAACAAACAAACAAAAAAAACCCAGACAAACAAAACTCAAAATTTTCAAAAGGATAAATTAAAGCTAATGTCAGATTTTTAAAGATGCAAAACTAAAAGCCTTCCATTTGTCTCAGGAATAAGGTGAAGTTTCAACTAAACATAATAAAGGGAAATGAAAAACATATTTAAGTTGAAAGGGTAGGATTTAATTTTTATCTGCAAATAAGTTAATTTTATAACTGAGAAAACTCTAAATTATTCAAATGGAACGGAACAACAAAAACTGTAAAATGTTTAAGTCAACATAAAGCCCCATATATTTCTAGGTACTAATAAGAACAATACAAAAAGAAATAAAAAAAAAAAATCCTACCTATACTACAGCAAAGAGTAAAGCTATAGATTTAATGTAATTCATTTCAAAACCCCACGTGTATTGCTGAAATGGAAAAACCTATCAAATAATTCATGTAACAACACAACTAAACATGGGCTGGAGTAGAAAAATATAGCAAAAACACATGAAAAGATGCTCAGTATCAGTAACCATTAGATAAGTGAAAGCCAAAACCACTTTGAGATACTGCCTGTAAACCATTAAGTTGGCTACTATGTAAAAAAAACTTTGGCACTTTGAAGGACAACAAATTAAGACTAAGTGGAAACATATTTTGTAGAACTACAAATTTCCTAAGTGCCTAAATAAAGGTTTTATTTAACTGATACATTTTGAGTATAATTAATTCATTACTGCTTAAAATGACAAAATCTGCCTTCTAAATTAAAAAATAAACTCACTTGCTGGGGCAGTGTAATAATAAGTCAATGATAAATGTCTGCCAATCTTTTTCTTTACTAAGTGCTTCCAATGCTGTTGGAATTAGAGCAAAACATAATGTCATCACTTCTAAAGCTTCACAGCAAACCTGCTCATCTTCCATGTCTGGCTCATTCCTCATATTGGTGGTCTGTAAAATTATAATCAGGAATAAATTACTCAGTGATACTACAAAGAAAAAAAGCACACAAACCTTACAGTTAGTAGTTAACACTTACCTATTAACTAAAGATTATTTGACCTCAATTTTGTCATCTGCAATTTTTAAGGCCCTTTGTAGTGTCTACTAAAGAACATTAAAGGAGGCTATTCAATAAAAGCTAAAGGATCACTTTCTTATGCTTCTGTATGACCGCTGTATTTCTGCACTGATCATGATTTCTTTCTAAAGAGTCAATGACTCTGCTACTGGTGTTTGGGTCTTGTGATTAGTTCTACTTTATAGCTTATCTTAATGCTATTTTAATAAAAAAGAAAAGCACACAAATTCTAAGAAAAGTTATGGAATATAAATATAAAAAATACTCATGTAGAAGCCAATTTTAATCTGCCTCTACTTACGAAAAATCATTACTTCACATTCAAAACAGAAAAGATAGCAACTATTCCAAAAAAGGGAAAACTTTCAAATGCTAATACTTTACTTACTCTCTTAAATACACAAACTGTCAATCAAGGACATGGAAATGTAAGGGGCAATGGAAGAGAAAAACAGGATCGAATTTCTGTAAGTAATCAGCTTAGCTCAAGGTTGAAAATGAAATAAAAATGGTATATACATTTCCTGTTCTTGAGTGCAAAAAATAAACCAAGTAAAATACTGAAAGAGCATATACATACTTCAACAACAGTTACCAAAGTTTACACGAGACAAAAAATTGAAGAATAACTAAAAGAAAATGGGAAAATAAGATTCATATGACAGAACTATCTTTAAATATGAGAAGCTAAAAAAAATATTAGAGGAAAGACTGCTGATAGTGATATCCTAAAGTATTTAAAAACATAAAATAGTATTTTTATCTTAACTATAGCTGGAAATTTATTTTTGAGCCATCAGGGTACAAATGACTTGAAATTTAAAAATGATATACTCAAAAGTCAGTCATAGATACAATTCATATTAACATAAAATAATGTATTTCTGCATTAATTCTTACCATCTCATATATTTTAGTGATTTCTTCATTTGGTCTAAATACTAGCTGTAATGCCCCACATCCTGATGCCCAGATGATTTTCTGAATAGCTCTAATTACACAAGTATCAGGCATATATCTTGAAGCCTATTTCCCCCCCAAAAAAGAGAGAGTAATTAGATGGTTTGTAAGTTCCTTCTATTAGGCAAAAAATTATAGTATACAACTAGGTGAGAAAAGGAATCATCTCCCCTTTGGGAGTACCACGCTAATACTTCTTTATAACATGCAAACATGACAATATCAAAGCTGACAGAATAATATATGAAATCACCATAAATTTTTCCTTTCAATAAAGATAGAAAAAGGGTGAATGTGTATTGTATTCTCTTTAAGGTCAAAGTAGCCCTGATCACACATTTGATGACTTTACATCAAGTCATAAAATTCATTTAAATAAAACCAAAACACATTTATCAGTTACAGCCACAAAGTCTGTTTTGAGTTGAGATCTAATCTCACTTTTATAGCTTTAAAGAATTTTTAAAAAAGGAAAACCAAGTTACAGTCATTCCTGATTACCCACAGATTAAATAAATGTGCCTACTAGAACATTTGTGATTTCTTTATGAATTTTCAAAAGTCTGATTCCCAAAATTTAAAATAGGAAAAAAATAATCAAATGTCAACAGAACAGGTAGTATGACCATAAAATGTATTATTTAGTGTTAACGATAAAGACACACAAACTAACACTATTTTCAAAAACATGTCACTCAAAATACCCAGATAGAGATTATCTGTATGTAAAAGATAAGAAAATGTAAAGTACAAGATTGCCTTATAGCAATTAAGTGGCAGTCAGAAGCATAAATTATACAGGAGCAGAAAACTTTTGGCATTGAAGGAAATGTTCTCTTAACTGTTTTACTTGTTTAAAAACCTGTTAAAACTCATGGTATGCTCTATGTTGATAGTCACATGCGTGGTTTATTATAGCTCAAAATACCTGCTTTAAATACTTCTTACTCTACTCATATTATTAGATAACAAATACAATTCTGTGAAGATTTAGCTAAATTATAATGAAAAGTGAAATGATTTGATACAGGAACAATTAACCTCAAATTGTGAAATTTTATGTATAGGTGAACAGAGAATAGCCATCCAAGATCCCAAAACTTTCAAAGACTAATACTAACCTCATCAGAGATTTGTTGAGCGAGACGTAATGATACATTTCTAAGCATACATTCAGATGATGGATTAGGAATGCTCTGCAGTGCATTTTGTAGTACCACTGCTTGATCATGTGTAACCTGGTTAATCTGAAAAAAAAAAAACAAAACAAAACAAAACAAAACAAACAAAAAAAAAAAACACCACAAAAAGCCAGTTTTTTCACTTGGAATGAAAAATGGTACATAACTAAATTTTAAAAATTGTACATCATTAAACCCCACTGGTCCCAAAGGATGTCATTCTTCCACATATTCATCTCAAAATTTATGGTAACTGCATAAAAGGCATTTCAGTTTGATAACACTATAGATATCCTTTCTAATAAGTAATAATGGACTCTACCAGTTCTAAACTTTAGATAAGTTCAACATTATTTCTACAACTTTGTTCACTTTCATTTGCAGTAGTTAAGTGACAGTTTAATCTCTACCTATTTTGTCTCTAGGTAAATCCTTCCCCAGATCTTCCTTTAAAACTGAGCATGACCCCTGTTATGGTATGACTGAGGGTATGGTATTGAGGCTACCAAATAAAGAGAACTAATTTCTTAATTCCCTAATCTTGGAATTCATGTCTCTTGCCTAAATTACGTAACGTCTTATTTCGTTCAAATGTATTTTAATTAGCTTGTGCTCAAACACAAACATTCACTCCAAACAAACTCCAAACAAACAGAATTTATCCACTGCAATTTGTCAATTTTCTTTAACAGTCAAGTTTTGTAAGAAAGTCTTCAAAACGTAGATGTTTTCAGAAACTGAAGTATATGTGAGATGATTCTGAAGCTAGCCAGTGGGCAAAACAAGATGATGATCAGGTGTGTTTTCAGCTCTACTCCATAGCCTCTAATCAGGTTCTCAATGTTTATTGAGATAAAAACAATTACAAACCTTCACTGAGAATCATTTTCAAGTACTACTCCTACTATTCAAGTTTCATTTAAGAAACTAATAAGGTTCAAAAACACAGCTTCAGAGTCAGCCTATTTCTTTGGTGTTAAATTGTCACGACACTTTGTGAGTCAAGGTATTTTTTCATCTCTTAGATTTTAATTTCAACTATAAAATACAGACAAGACTCACAGCAAATAAGGCTACAATAATTATTAAAAGAGATAAAGTGTGGTATCACTGTAGAACAGCAATCTATGCTACTGTTGTTTTCTAAATTAATTTGCACACAGCTAGCAATCATGTAAGTTCTTGTTAACATCCCCTCTAGCATCCTGTGGCATATAATGTAAGTATAATAGGTTAGTTGTTAAAAAACAGTTATATGTTTGATAGTTGGCAATTCAATTTTTTTTAATAAAAGTGTTTTGTTTTTAATTTTAAGTGTTATTGTAACTTTCCCACACTGAAATTGTTCAGGTTAAGGCCGTCATTCTTAAATTAGTTTCCAATTCAACTAAGTAAACTGAACTCAGAACCAGGCATGCTCTGCAATGTAAAAAGGAAAAAAACACAACCGTGTTCTGTGATGATAGTACTGGCAGAATAGATTACTTCTATTCCAAAAAAAAAAAAAAAAAGAGAGAGAGAACTGTGGGCCTCCCTGATTACGTCTCAGCACTATCACTGCTGCAGCCTGAGTTTGATCCCCAGTCAGGGATTTGACCTACATAGGGTGCAGCAGACCTCTCCTGTCTCACCCACTGCTTCCTTCAGCAGTGTGTTTCAGTAAATCTGTCGTCTACCCACCCACCCCCAATTCTGGTGAATCCTTTTACCTCCTGCACCTCTGGCCTATACCCTAGTTATTCTCCACACATACATACACACACACACACACACACACACACACACACACTCTCTCTCTCTCTCTCTTTCTCTCTCTAAGTCTTCACAGAAAAGGAACTATAATCAAGCAATAATAAAAAGTACAAAAATGCCAAAGGTGTATAAGTTTTCTACTCAATAATACAAAAATCCTTGAAAGCTATGAGGAATAATGTTTTTTTTACTAATAACTCTTTAATAGTTAATTTTCCTGAAATTGTATTTATCTCGTAGGCAGCTTCATAATAAACATTTTTAATACTAATCTTGCATTTAATTGCCTACTTGGAGGTTTCTTGAGATTAGACAGGTAACTGTGTACCTGCATATCTTTAAGTACACATTTCCTCAATTGTATATATTAGGAACAAAGACTAGACAGACACAAAAATTTTTTTGAATGTACTCCATTAATCTCCTGTGGTAAAATCATGACAGAACCTATTCTTTAGCAACCCTCAAGGTAAAGCAGTCTAACTTACAGGAGATAGCTCTGTAAATTTATTTTAAAATTTGTCTGTAGTAAATCATTAAAACACACACACACCACATTTTATGAAAAAGATAAAGAACACAGTATTATATATATATACAAAAGAAATAGAAGACTACAGTAAACTACCAAGGATCTATTTTATTAATTTTTAGTAATTATCACCTAAAGGTCAAACTCCTTTCAGTGTATTCCTCACAGACTACTAAATCTGTCTACCTGATTGCAGAATTATTTAAAATAATTTTATCTTAATTGAAATGCCTTAGCATAATGACTTACCCTTTCAGTAATTCTCAATGGTGCCATTATTTCACATAAAATACATTCAGACTTTTGAGAACTTAATGTCTCATTCAACTTATGTACCAAATCTTAGCATAATGAGAGAGCACATGGTGCTATGCATCAAAGATACAAACAAAGATAAAAGTCTTTGTCATCATGGTGTTTATACCATGGTTAATAAAAAAGGTAGGCAACAATTACGGCAAATCTCTTTCAAAACTACCTATCTTTAATATAAAGCAACAAAAAACTCAAGCTAACTTTTTGTGAGATTAATCAATGGAAATTCAAAAAGGACTTATGAGGGATGACAAACTCTAAGATTAATATACAGAATATTTACATTTTTAATATACTCTTGATTGCATAGATTGAAATGTGATTATAATCTCGACTTAAAAACCACTGAAAATTTAACTTAAACTTTAGATATTAACATGAAACATTTAAAAGACTGAAAAAAAACTTATTACCGGTGTAACAGGATCAGTACCATCTACAGATGGCTGACAAGCTTCTGCTACAGCTCGAACATGACCATAACCTACTGCAGTTAACAACAGTTTGGCTATTTTAAGGCCACTGAAGTAAGTGCTCCTTTGAGTTTCTGTGTCTGTATTTGGCAGGAAGTTACTTTTTGTTAGCATACTCAGTACAAGAGGTAAGCCACCACTTTTCAAAAAATGAAGCTGAAAATCAGAAGAATTATCTGCCAGAGATGTACCAGCAGGCATTAACAAGGCATAAACTACCTGGGGGGAGGGGGAAAAAAAAAAGATGGGGAGAAAGTATATTAAAGAAGAAACAGTAGTAACTTTTATTTCCCTTATGATTACTAAGAAATTTTAAACTACTTCAAAACATTACAACTTTTGTATATTCTTCATAATATTACACAGTATTAAAAGTACAAGTATGAAAAGGAAAATAAATCCAACCTGTGTTAGGTATAGCACACGGGAGGCAGAAGGGCCAAAGAAAAGTGACTCAAGAGATGGACCAACATTACTTCCTTCAAGTTTTACATGTTCTAAACAAATAGTCCTTAATTTTTCTACTGTTGAGCTATCTGTAAAGAAAGCAGACGCAAATTGAAATTTAATTAGTGCATCCTTAATAGATAATTAGATACAGTGAAGAATATTAAATATTAGATGATACATGTCAATTAAAATGAGCTATAAGATCAAATGTCCCAATACTGAAAGAGAAAAGGATTGGCTAATGATGTTTGGAGCTCTTTTAATTGTCAGGCCAACACACAAAGGGATACCAAAAAACATGTCCTTTCTTCCTGATCTATTGGAAAATTTCACACACACAAACACACATGGAACTACTCATTCTTTAAACACAAATAGCAAAAGGGACTCTCACAAAGTTCTCAATGATTTGTCTCACTAAATCCTACATGTGAACTGTTTTTGCTTCAATGAAAAAAAATAAATAAAATTTCTAGAAAATGCTCCTTTATCCCAGAAGAAGCAAGCAGAAACTTTAGACAAGTAGTCCCAAATCTGAAGAAAAAAGTAAATATACATGCCCACGAAGCCAACAGAAACTAACTTTTTAAATGCATAAAGGACCTAAACTAAGACACATCACTGCAAAATAACCAAAAGCACAATAAAGAACACACACACACACACACACACAATTATTGAGGTAACTCCTCTAATGCCTCCCTGGTGACCTAAAGATTAAGTCTTAGCACTATTACCATGAGAGCCCAGTTTCAATCCCTGGCCAGGAAGCTGACCCACATGGTGCAGCAGACCCCTCCTCTCTCACCCGCTGCTCCCTGCAACAGTTTATCTTACTGGCTCCATCTCCTCTGTTCCCTAATCTGTCTCTGGTGGATCCTTTCACCCTCCACATCTCTGGCCTACACCCCAGTTCTTCTACACAAGAATAAATAAAGTCTTAAAAGATTTTGTTACCACACAGCACAAACCACAAAACATCTATAGGCCACTACAACTGGGTTTCCCCTAAAGATGTAATTTTCTAGTTTAGAGCCGATAAAGAACAAATATTAAGTAAAAGCTGCGGGGGGTTGGGGCTATAGAAACTATAAAGAAACCCCTCCCTAAAAATATCACTAGATTTCTTGGCAGCAATTCCATAAGGCGGAATAGAGTAAAATGACATATTCAAAGTCTAGAACATAAAAATAATCAAGCAACAATACTTTACCACGCACAAATACTATTTAATTATGGGAAAAAAAGTCTTTCCCAGACAAATGAAAACTAGTAAAATATATCACTATTAGTTCTGCCTGCAAGAAATGCTGAAAGGAATTCTACTTAAAAAGAAAAAAAAAAACAGGAGCACATTATAGGCACAAATATAAAGAGAACAGGGGAGTTAAAACTATATTCCTAGAGTAAACTGTAAAATAAATATAAAGGTCAAATACAAGGTACTATTCAAAACAACTAATCTTGTAGCATAAAAAGTAAAAGATAAAAGCATTAAAAGGCAAAAAAGACTGTATATGTAAGTAAATGATTTTTTTTAAAAAAAAAATTATCTTAGAAGTATAAAGTACATTATAAACCTTAGTGGCACCCACAACAAAATTTGCAGGAGACAGCTGAAAAAAGAACAAACTGAAAATCACCACATAAATCAGACAAATGAAAAGACACAGAAATACAAGGAAGAGAAAAACTGATTAAAAAAAATATATATATATTCATTCATTCAAATTAGCTGCCCTATGTAACACTTCATTCAAATTAACTACTCTATGTAAACAGACTGAATACATGAATGCAAAGAGAAGACTGACTAGACATAACAAAAATATGAATCCAACTATGTACTGTCTGAAAGAAACATGTATCAATTACAAAAACAGAATAAACAAACAAAATCGAATAAATACCTTGCATAAAAAAAGGGAAGTAAAGCAAACCAAGTAAGTGGTTTTAATAAAAAGGCAGAAAAACTACATTCTTACACTAAGAATGGGCAAAAAAAGTAGTAGAAGAGATAAAAGTAGACACTATATAAAAAATGAAAGGGTCAATTTATCAAGAAGATATATAGGCATTAACATTTAAGTACCCAAAAGAGGAACAACTAAACACATAAAACTGTTACAGGGCAGGGAGAGGAGCACCCCAGAACCCCCAAACCTGCCCTTTCTGAATAGGTTCTGTTATTTGCTGCATTAAGATAAACATGTAAGACTTTTAATGGAAAGGAACTTTAATACAATTAGGGTACAGTATAGAAAGGATAAAGAACATAGTTACTAAGTTAAGCATTTAAAGTTACCCATCTCCTTGAGGGTAAAAGTCCAGTCAAGTAGGATTGGCCCAAAGCAAGGCCCAAAAGCCTGCCACAAGTTTAAGGGACCTTTCAGTAGAGATTTACAGAGAAAGGTTAGAAAGAGTTAGACAAATTCGGGAGGAAAAGAGCAAAATTAAAAGTGAGATGAAAGCTGCCATTGTTAACTTCCCCACAGGTCTATCCTTTACATTTGTGTTAACTAGTTTAAGACTAAAAAGCAAGCGCAGTTTTTTTTACATGTCCCTCTGCTTTACGTGCCTCCTCAAGGTCTCCTTGCTGCTTTTTATTCTGCTTCCTTCTTCCTCCCTTCCTTCTGTCCTCCTGTTTCCTTTTTCTAATATAATTTTATCCCTGCTCAGCTTCACCCACTTAGGGCAGAACCAGGATTCTGGAACTTCCCCCTTTCCTGGAGACCACCCTGTTACAAAACCAGTATTAACAAAGAATTAAAGGGAGAAATTGACAGTAACACAATAATAGCATGCTAATTTTTACCACCTGCTATATCAAACAATTCCATTGCCTTGAAAAAACAAATTAGCAAGAAGGTGTCCTTGGAATGACAGGTAAGAAATGACACAATTTCTTGTTTAAATAGAGCATTTCCAACTTCTACACAGCAAAATAAATACTGCACTGCAAAAACGCAAACATCTGACAGTTGACTGAAGTCCAAACGGCACAACGAATCCAGAACTCAACCAAAAAACAATAAACACCCTGGGGAAAAAAAAATGGGCAAAAAAAGAAAAAAATGGGCAAAGTTTATGATGCAACTTCTTCAAAAGGAATACACTTGACTAAAAGGAACACGAAAAAATTATCATTTAGTATTAGTGAAATACAGATCAAAACTACAATGAGAATAGGGACCTTACCATTATGAAAAAGGACACATTAAAAAGATCAGAAACAAAATCTGTTGGCATGGTGTGTAGAGGAAGCAATAATTTTTTCACTGTTTGTGGAAATACAGTCACATGGAAAACAGTATGGAGAGTCTTCAAAAAATCAAAACTAGAAATACTGTATCAGCTAGCAATTCTACTGCTAGTTATCTATCAGACAAATATGAAAACACAAACTTGAAAAGATATATTATTCACAATAGCAAAGTTAAGGAAATAACCCAAGCGACCATCCAAACGAATAAGGAGAAACACACACACACACACACACACACAAACTTTCAATTTTAAACATGAAATTTTGCCACATTCAATAATATGCATGAACCTTGTGGGAATTACGCTCAGTAAAACTAGGAGGACAATAGGGTATGATCTCACTCACAAATGAAATCTTTAGTGTTAGAGTCCAATATTGACCTCGCCTCAAATGGACAGAGCACACTCACGATAATGCAAGTCACACAATGAGGTCTTATTTCCAGCTAGCTGGGGTCCAAGTATCTGCCCAACGCAGTAGGTTTCAACCAGGAGCCCAAGCACTCAAAGACAAGGGTTTATATAGCATTTTCCAAAACATCCAACTTAGAGTAGTTTTCCATAGCTATACATTTTTCTGCTTTGTGCCACATCCTGGTGGTCTGACAAGATAAGCTTTTCTGCCAAAACATCTGGTCCCTGAGATATGACCTCCCGTTTCCTGGTGTTCCCTGCTTACTTATTTCCTTCTTCCCAGAGTTCCCCTCCCCAACATTCTGGTGCCTCAAGACTACCTAGTTTCCCCTTTCCCAAGTCCCGTACTCAGTGAAATGGCTTCTCGGAGTTTAAGATGGCCGTTCTCATGCTAACCTACTCTTACAAAAGAAACTAAGCAAAGGAATAAAACAAACTCACGTAATCTGACAAGCTAATGCTGTTACTACAGAACAATATAAGGAATGCTTCAGGTAGACGGTGGTTGATGTTAATGAGACCTTTGTGGTAGGCAGGTATATATTTCTGAGGTATGAAACTGTATTCCGTAAACTTGTATTTGATGGGGCCACTTACCTATGCCGTGAGGCAAAAGCCCATCATAGAAACTTTCCTGAAAAATCAGAGGTTCCATAGCCGGCCCTCCTCAGACTCCTTTTTGTTTTGGCCAATTTAATCATTAAAGTTTTGTAAGTTACTAAAAACATGCTTGCTGGAATATCATCCATGGGGGAGGCTGTATAATTGGCTGTTTTATTAAACAAAGTAATTGGCTGCTATGCATTTTGATGACATACTGTCACAGGGTGGTCCCCAAAAAAGAGAAAAGTTCCAAAATCCCAGTTCCGCCCTAAGTGGGTGAAGCTGAGCAGGGATAAAATTATATTAGAAAAAGGAAACAGGAGGACAGAAGGAAGGGAGGAAGAAGGAAGCAGAATAAAAAGCAGCAAGGAGACCTTGAGGAGGCACGTAAAGCAGAGGGACATGTAAAAAAAACTGCGCTTGCTTTTTAGTCTTAAACTAGTTAACACAAATGTAAAGGATAGACCTGTGGGGAAGTTAACAATGGCAGCTTTCATCTCACTTTTAATTTTGCTCTTTTCCTCCCGAATTTGTCTAACTCTTTCTAACCTTTCTCTGTAAATCTCTACTGAAAGGTCCCTTAAACTTGTGGCAGGCTTTTGGGCCTTGCTTTGGGCCAATCCTACTTGACTGGACTTTTACCCTCAAGGAGATGGGTAACTTTAAATGCTTAACTTAGTAACTATGTTCTTTATCCTTTCTATACTGTACCCTAATTGTATTAAAGTTCCTTTCCATTAAAAGTCTTACATGTTTATCTTAATGCAGCAAATAACAGAACCTATTCAGAAAGGGCAGGTTTGGGGGTTCTGGGGTGCTCCTCTCCCTGCCCTGTAACAGCACTGTTAGGGGAAAAGACCCTCCTGAATGGATTACACAAATAGGTTATGGACTTCGACCCCCATTCCAGACCTACTGTAACAGGGTGGTCCCAGGAAAAGGGGAAGTTCCAAAATCCTGTTTCCGCCCTAAGTGGGTGGAGCTGAGGAGAAAAAGAAAACGATTTCTGCAGAGAAGAGAGAAGGAAGAAAAAGGAAGATGGAGAGCAGCAAGGAGACCTGGAGGAGGCACGTGGAGCAGAGGGACATGTGAAGAAACTGTGCTTGCGTTTTGGTCTTGGACTGGTTGGAACAGATGTGGGTGAGAGAGCCGTGGGGAGGTGAACAATGGCAACTGTCATCTTGATTTTGATTTTGCTCTTTTCCTCCCAGATTTGTCTGACTCTTTCTAACCCTTTTATATGGGTCTCTACTAAAAGGTCCTTTAGATGTGTGGCAGGGTTTTTGGGCCTTGCTCTGGGCCAATCCTATTTGGCTCGACTTTTACCCTCAAGGAGATGGGTAACTTTGGATGCTTCACCCAGTAACTATATTCTTTGTTCTTTCTTTATTATACCCTAGTTGTATTAAAGTTCCTTTTCATTAAAGGTTTTATGTGTTTGTCTTAATGCGGCGGATGGCAGAACCCATTCAGAGAGGGCAGGCTTGGGGGTTCTGGGTGCTCCTCTCCCTGCCCTGTAACACTACAAGAGCCAAGGACTACAAATCCCATAAGGTCATTATCGAAGAGCGGGTCACTGGGACCTGAGGGTGGCGTTGAGCAGCCAGGCTGAGTATAAAAGCAGACACGTGGGCCTTGGGGGGGTCCTTTTTCCTTGGGAGTCAGCTCTCAGCACACCGTTGGGTTCCAGCTCCAAAGAACTGGTAGGATATTTATAAATTTGTAGCCCTCTCTTCCCCTTGTGTTATTCTCTACGCTATTTCTCCTTCCCTTGTAAATAAAACCCTTTATTAACCTTTGTTGTGTGTGCCTGCAGTTGGGGCATTATAAGTGCCATTCGAGCGCGCGGGTGAGGACCCAGTCAGGCAAACCCATTTTATATTAGGGTTGCCCTGTAACAGTACTACTAATTGGCCATTATAATACAAATTCTAGAAAATTAATACGGTAAACCAGGTAAAAATATATACAATTGGAATGCGGTTATTCTACAAATTCTAAAATTAGACATTAGGAAAAATTTTAGATCAAACATTTTACTAAGGGCTACAAGCCTAAGTGTAACCTTCATGACTGAGCCAGTGTAAAGGCTTTGCATTTCTGCTTTTGTTAAAGGTAGGTTCTCATTCCTCAGGTGATAATAGTGCAGGACCTCTCTTCCCTTCCCCTTTTTGCTTTTGTGTTAATTAAATTTAATTCAATACAAAAGATACCTTAATAACATACATTATCAATCAAATCTAAAGACAATGAAACTAATGTTTCCTATTGAAGGCCAAATACAAGATACTATTCAGATGTTAATTTGGGTATCTTCCTCTTCCTGCAGGCCTACAGTAGAATGCTGACACCAGTATGACCTTAAACTAATAATTCATCTTATACTCAGAGTGAAAACAGAATACTTAGTTGTGACTGCATAAAACTACTATAACTGCCATAATATAAATTAACCAATCATAATAGCTCTAACACTAGTGGAAAGATGCTGTCTTCATTTTGTAATCACCTATGTCATCTATCCTGGCAGAAGGCCACAAGACCCCAAGTCGCTCTTAAAAGAAAAAAAGTAGTCATTGTTAACTTCCTGATCAATGCACCTGTTGATGTAATCCTGTTACAGGGCAGGGAGAGGAGCACCCTAGAACTTTTAAACTTGCCCTTTCTGAATGGGTTTTGTTATTTGCTGCATTAAGATAAACATATAAGACTTTTAATGGAAAGGAACTTTAATACAATTAGGGTACAGTATAGAAAGGATAAAGAACATAGTTACTAAGTTAAGCATTTAAAGTTACCCATCTCCTTGAGGGTAAAAGTCCAGTCAAGTAGGATTGGCCCAAAGCAAGGCCCAAAAGCCTGCCACAAGTTTAAGGGACCTTTCAGTAGAGACCCATAGAAAAGGGTTAGAAAGAGTTAAGACAAATTTGAGCGGAAAAGAGTAAAATTAAAAGATGAAAGCTTTCATTGTTAACCTCCCCACGGGTCTCTCACCCACATCTGTTCTAACTAGTCTAAGACTAAGAAGCAAGCGCAGCTTCTTCACATGTCACTTTGCTCTACGTGTTTCCTCCAGGTCTCCTTGCTGCTCTCTATTTTGCTTCTTCTTTTTTTCCTTCTTTCTGCAGAATCTTCTTTCTCTCCTCAGCTCCACCCACTTAGGGCGGAACCAGGATTCTGGACCTTCCCCCTTTCCTGGGAAGACCCAGTTACAATCCCACCCCTTTCTCATTAATGTATAAATAAAGACCTGCTGAGACTTTTCAGGAGGACACATACCATACCCCAATTCTAGTTCTGTATCCCCGAACCCCCCCCCATTCGCCAACTTCTGTTCCATCCTTTGGGGACCTGGCCTTTAGCCAGAGCTGGACTGCAGCATATGTCGTATTATAAACTAGCGTTATCGCAATTTTAAAAAAGAGGACAAAAAGTGTATCTTAAAAGGAAAAGAATGAGAGAAATAGAAATTTCCTAACAAGAACCTAAAAGTACAATAACTGCCTTTTCTATTGTCATATTAAAAAAAATAGCTATAAAAACAAAAAAACATAGTGAAAACACATTAAATGACAATTCCTGCATGAAGAAAACACAAGTGTATACATCTTAATAATCTAAGACGAGGCAAAAATTTCTAATATACGATGCCAAAACTAAAATAGTAAAAATGTACTTGACTATCACTTCTTGGCCTTTTGGCTAAGATCAAGTGTAAAAATTTACTGGACTGTAAGGATGACAATACTAATCACAGGTTATCACCATTGAGAAATGAATCCACAGAATAGAATATTTCTAATATAAAGAATGCAAATTACATATTTAATAAAATACTGTTACCCAAATACATGAACATGTATTTATGTTATGACAATACCATATGACAATCCAACTAAACATAAGCAAAGGCTATGACAGATACTTCTCCAAAGATACACAAATGGCTGGTAAACCATCGAAAAAATACTCAACAGCATTAACCATTACAGAAATGCAATCAAAAGCCAAGACTACATCATCACAACTTAGATAATTATAACATAATAGGGGCTGGCTAAGATACAGAGGAACTGGAAACATATTCATCTACTTCAGAGAAGTTTGACGATTACCTAAAATGTTAAACATAAAACTATTATACCACCCAGTAATTTCTTCCCTACCTATATAATTCAAGAGAATGTAAACATATGTCCACACTGTAACAGGGTCGTCCCCAGGAAAGGGGGAAGTTCCAGAATCCCGGTTCCGCCCTAAGTGGGTGGAGCTGAGGAGGGAAAAAAAGATTCTGCAGAGGGGACAGAAGGAAGGGAGGAAGAAGGAAGCAGGATGGAGAGCAGCAAGGAGACCTGGAGGAGGCATGTAAAGCAGAAGTACATGTAAAAAAAACTGCGCTTGCTTTTTGGTCTTAGACTGGTTGGAACAGATGTGGGTGAGAGACCCGTGGGGAGGTTAACAATGAAAGCTTTCATCTTATTTTTAATTTTATTCTTTTCCGCCCGAATTTGTCTAGCTCTAACCCTCTTCTATGGGTCTCTACTGAAAGGTCCTTTGGACGTGTGGCAGGCTTTTGGGCCTTGCTTTGGGCCAATCCTATTTAGCTGAACTTTTACCCTCAAAGAAATGGGTAACTTAAGAAATGCTTAGCTTAACAACTATGTTCTTTAATCCTTTCTATATTGCACCCTAATTGTATTAAAGTTCCTTTCCATTAAAAGTTTTAAGTATTTATTTTAATGCAGCAAATAACAAAACCCATTCAGAGAGGGCAAGCTTGGGGGTCTGAGAGTGCTCCTGTCCCTGCCCTGTAACAACACCACAGTGTGTACAAAAATATTCATAGTTGCACTGTTTTTCTTTTTAATGTCATTTTAATTTATTTATGTATACAAGAACTGGGGTATAGGCCAGAGATGTGGGGTGTGAGAGGATTCGCCAAAAACTGAGTGGGGACCAGAACAGACAGATTGACTGAAACACACTGCTGAGGGGAGCAGCCAATGAGGCAGGAGAGGTCTGCTGTGCCATGTGGGTCAGCTCTCTGGTGGGGGACTGAATTCATGCCACAGTGGCTGGTGACAGCTTGACAGCATTGACACTTAACTACTGCAGCACTTGGAAGGACCTGTACTATTCACAATAGCCAAAAAATGTAAAATATGCATCCACCGACAGATGGATGGATGAACAAAATTACCTGCATACAAATAATTATACTAAGTCTTAAATATAAAGGAAATTCAATTCTAATATATGTTCCAACATGACTGTAGTGTGAGGACATTATTCTAAGTAAAATAAGATAGTCACAAAGACAAATAATGTATGAGTTCACTTATATGAGCTATCTGGAGGAGTCAAACTGAAGCAGAAAATTGAATGATGGCAGCATGTTGTATTTAGGGGGAAATGAGGATATTAGTGGGTATAGTTTCAGCTTTGGAAATTCACAAGACATAGAGATCGCATAGTAATGTAAATATACATCAGCATAGAAAACTATCCCAATCTGAAGAAGAAGAAATAAAGAATACTATTCCTTTTATAACTGAAACAAACAAACAAACAAAATCAAATGCTTGGGAATAAACCTAACAAAAGAGGTGAAATTATGAAATATTGCATAAAGAAATAGAAGACATGAAGACATGGGAAGACATCCTTTGCTCATGCACTGGAAGAATTAACATCATCAAAATGGCTATCCTACCAAAAGCAATCTACAGATTCAATGCAATTCCAATAAAAACTTCAATGTCATTCTTCAAAGAAATAGAACAAATACTGATCAATTCATATGAAGACCTCAAAAAGCCAAAGCTCTCCTGACTAAAAGGAAGGGGAATGAAAGTATCACACTTCCAGACTTCAAACTATACTTCAAAGCCACAATAATAAAAACCGCATGGTACTGGAACAAAAACAGACACACAGCCCAATGGAATACAATAGAAAGCCCAGAAACAAACCCACAAACTTATGAACAACTAATCTTTGACAAAGGAGAGAAGAACATGCAACGGAGTAAAGACAGCCTGTTCAAGAAGTGGTGCTGGGCAAACGGGACTGCTACTTGCAAAAGAATGAAACTAGAATACTGCCTTTCACCACGCACAAAAACCAACTCAAAATGGATACAGGAACTAGGCGTAAGACCTGAAACCATAAAATTTCTAGAAGAAAAAGTAGGCAAAACCCTACATGACGTACACATCAATGACATCTTTAGAGTTACAACACCTAAAGCACAGATAGTGAAGGAGAGGATAAACAGGTGGGACGACATCAAACTTAAAAGCTTCTGTACAGCAAAGGACACGCTAAGCAAAACAAAGCGACAACCCACCAACTGGGAGAAAATCTTTGCACACAACATTACTGACAAGGGACTTAACCGCAAAGATCTACAAAGAGCTGACCAGACTAAACAAAAACAAAGTGAACAACCCAGTCCAAAAATGGGCAAAAGAGCTAAAAAGACACTTTTCCAAAGAGGACATGCAAATGGCCAACAGGCACATGAAAAAATGCTCCACTTCTCTTGTCATCAGAGAAATGCAAATCAAAACCACTATGAGATACCACCGCATATCAGTGAAAATGGCACACATCAAAAAATTTAGCAACAACAAATGTTGGCGGGGATGTGGAGAAAAAGGAACTCTCTTACACTGCTGGTGGGAATGCACGCTGGTCCTACCACCATGGTAAGCTATGTGGAGGTTCCTCAAACTACCAAAATGGAACTCCCATATGATCCAGCAATCCCACTCCTAGGAACAGATCCAAGGGACACAAAAACACCGATTCAAAAGAATACCTGCTCCCCTATGTTTACTGCAGCATTATTTACAATAGGTGAGACCTGGAAACAAACCAAATGCCCAAAAACAGATGATTGGATCAAGAAGATGTACCTATACACTCAGCAATCAAAAAAGATAAACTAGAGTCATTTGTAGGAACATGGATGGAGGTAGAAGGAATTCTGCTCAGCGGAATAAGGCAAAAGAAGAATACCAGAAGGTTTCACTTCTAAGAGGAATATAATGGAACCAAATAAGGAACCAAGGAAAAGAACAATAACAATAATAATAAAAAACCACAATACTACTAAAAAAGACAAGGACATATCAAAATACTTTGTCTGTGTGTTGGGGGGGGGGGCGCAGGATGGGAGGGAATGGGTATGAGAGCAGAAAGAACACAGGGAACTGAGTGAGGTGATGGTGCACTGGTGAAACAGTGGTGGGAAATGCCTGGGAAGCACAAAAGATGTCAAATATATATAAGTAAAGAAAAAGGAAAAAATAAAATGATGTATCTTATAAAAGTAAAAACAAAAAACATAGCAAACTATCTTATGTGTACTTTATAACTTAAAAAGAAAGTATAATAATTGATTACAACAAATAGAAAGCATACCGAGTCCAATTTGAGGAATAGTTATACTGTTCCTGGTATGCACTTTTAAGTATGTCAGTCATTAAAGATGCTAGATTTCCTGAGTTGTACAAAATCTCTGAGGTTATGTAAGGGAGAGCTCTGATCTTAAGAAACGTGCACCAAGGTGTTTAGGTAAATAGATGAAGGTCAGAAGGTAAGAGTTTTCTACCTTTTGAGATAGAAAGCTCAATGCTTTTCTATCTCTGCAACACTGATTAGCAAATATTCAATTGGAATATACCGGAATGTTTGTAAAATATGGAAGCTAAGTTTGTTCATGTGGCATTTCCTTGGACAAGGAAACCCAGAACCATGAGAACAGGAATATAACAAAAATTTAACACCACAACAAAATAACCCCACCCAAGACAAAGTACCTATTAGTACACATATTGGTATATGTGTATATATTAGTATATATCCTTTCAGCTCTACCCTTAAGAAAGTTAAAAGCCAATAGTATTTGCAGTCATGCAATGCCCTTGGTTAACAACACATTCAAAATTCCTTTTGTTTCATTTTGTAGTACTCCCTCATTTCAAAGCTCAAGTTTATTAATTCCTGTTTATCTGTATATCAAATATTTAACACGAATACCAAAACAATTGTCCTGTGAGATGTCCAGGTAACCCTAAAGATAGTAATTCTATTTTTTTAATTGTTTGTCTTAAATTATTTATAGAAGAACAGCCTTGTCTCTCAGAAGATGGCGTCTAGGCTAAATAAAAAAAAAAAAAAAAAAAAAACTACACAAAAACTGTGGTAGTGAGAAAAAGGAATAGTTACAGATTAAATCAAGCAAATATTTATAAAATAATGTGGAATAAGATTTATCACTAAAGGGGTGTATGGAAAGTATACCAAGATGGAAATAAAAAGAAAGTCTGTGCAATTATACTGCAATTGCAATTTTTAATCTTTTCTGATACACAGATTTTCTTACATAAAATAAGAACATACAGATGTACATATTTATCTACAGTATAGATACTAAGTAAGGAATATTCATAACTTGTATATATATACATAAAAAATGGGTAATACACATAAACCCTGCTTACTGTGACGAGAGGGGAACATCTACACCTATATAGCAACAGACCAAATATGTCCCTATCTTCCTTACTATATCCCATTTTAAACTAAGAGGAACATTAGCTAAATGGCTCATTCCAGAATGACCAAGAAAACATTCACTTGTTAGTTAAGAAATAATTCAACTAAGGCAAGGTCATTAAATCATGATCAAATACACTCAAGTATTTTCTAAGTATACTTTGATCCAAAAACAAACTTGATCCCTGGAAAATTGCACAGCAATGGTGAATGACACATGAAACATTATGATTTTTTTATATGAATTATTTGTTTATAAGGAATACAAAATAGTTTTTTCCATATATTTGATCTTTATCCAAAGTTCCTGACTCACATTCCCCAAAAATAGTTAAGTTTCTATGAATAAACAGTAATTAAGATGTCTCTTGTTATGTTAATGATGTGACTTTTGGGAGATGTACCTGAAGATGAGCTAGTCATTCTGTTTTCCCCCCAACTTCCATTCCTGGTTTTCAGATGAGCAAAACAAAGATGTTTATATAAGGAAGTCACCAGAAAAACTTAAAGGGAGGATCTTCAAAATAGAACTTCTGAGTTAGTCAAAACATGGAGAATTACAAACAGCATGTGCCTTGAGAGGGCATGACAATCCCATGCCTTTTGCCCTACCTTGTCATATACATCTCTTCCATCTGGCTATTCCTAAGTTATATCCTTGTAATGTAACAATGACCTAGTGAGTAAATAAATTTCCTGAGTTCTTGAAGTAATTCTACCAAATTAACCAAATCAAGAGGATTATCCTGGGACCCTGTAATTTCCAGACACCTGTAAAACCTGGGCAACTCTGTGGACTTACGACTGACATTTGAAATAAAAGGTGGTCTTGGAAGAGTGAATCCTTTACCTGTGGCATCTGATGCTATCTCTTAGTAGGCAGTGTCACAACTGAGCAGTGCTGAGCTAAGTTGTTTGTTGGTGTGGGGAAGTCCACACACCCCCCTCCGGGAATTGGTCTCTGAGACAGGGAAATAAATCAATGACCCATATTAAGGACTACCAGAAAATATGTCTCCTGGAAAACAGAATCTGTCCATCCCATACTTGCCAGCATTTGTGAGTGGAGTCAGGCAATTTTCTTACCTAGTGGCATAAGTTTCATAAGAATTCTTGCTCCATCTCTAAGAGGTGGCATATTCAGATTGCTACCTAAGTCTGCAACTTGCCAAAGGAAAGAGATGTATCTGGGATGCATTGACATTATCTGCAATATAAAATACAGAAAAAAAAAATTTACCTGTAGATTATCTCAGAGAAATGTTACCCTCAGGGGTAACTGCTGCTTGTTAAATTCCTAATCCAATTGTTGCAGGAACCCAAATTCATCTGACATTGAAGTGGCTGGTGTTATTGTAACTATGACAATTCTTAAGGGGGTAAGGCATGGAGGAAGAGAAAGAGTAAGAAAGGAGTTGTCGCTTTAGTTATGAGAAACACTACTAAGAAAATGAGATAGATTACATATTCCTTAAAACTTTCAATGGAAAGTAGTATTCTCTAAAGGTATAGATTTAACAGTATTATAGTTCAATTATATATAATAAATTCTCTATAAACAAAATCTTACTGTCTATAGGGCAGTATTTTAAATGTCAGTAGTTATGAAATCTACTAAAGAATAACAGCAAACTGCATATGACAACCTGTTCCTTCTATGAAACCTGTGAACTCCTCAAAAGAAAAGAACCATTCTACATATTCTTTGTGTTCCCAAAGAGGAGTATAATGACTAGCACAAAGTAGCTACTCACCACCCCAGGCAAACAACTTTCCACTTCTGGATTGGGACCATCACTGTAATGATTACAATGGTTTCCAGGAGAGCCAGTCGAGGAATCAGAAGAACTATCTGGGCTTGAAGGCATATTGGAACTTACTTGTGTGAGTTTGGCTGTAATTACCTGAAAGTAATAGTATATCTAGCAGCAAAGACAAAAAAAAAAAAAATACTCCTACAACATACAGACAAATGGCTATAAAACATGGCTACAACATTTCATGCTTTAATTTTAGAAACAGACTTATAAAGTACTTAGTAGTTAAGTTTTCTCTACCACACTAGAGTGATGATACCTACCTTATTTGGTCTTATAACACAAATTTGTAACTTAGAAGGTAACACACAATACTTATTTCTCAAATAAAATCTACTGAAAAAAATTTAAATACCATCTCAATGTTCAATTTTGGGGGGAATACTTGAAAATTATGTGTACTTACAGATTTATCTTTTACGTTTAATTGTCCAATTAGTTTTTTGTCATCTTCAGAATCTAACAGCTCACCACCCACAAAGAGTTCAATTTTTGTATGGGTTACATTTGCTTTAATACGATTGAGAATACATCGTCTTACTGAACCAACTGTATCATTTGTATGAGACCATATGTCCAAGTCCTCAACTTGTCTGCCATGATTCGGAAATCGAATTATGAGAGAAAGATGTTTACCACGAAATGCTCTTTAAAAAAAAAAAAATTAAATTCTGATAAATAGGACAAGCTTATTCAACACATGTCCATGAACATAAAGCTGAAAATTATTTTCTTATTAAGAGAAATACAGTCATACATATTTTCTTTGAATGTTACTGGAAGAAATGAGTTTTTAACAATAACTTTGTTTCTTCTAACAAAATCTTAGAAGCGAAACACAACTAATTCTATACTCTATGACTGAAAACAAGAGTCCCACTCATGAGGTAATTTTAACAACAAAAACATGAATAATGCATAAGTTATTTTGAAACTGCAAAAGCTTAATTTACTAGGACTTTATAAATGTGGAAGTGATGAGCCTCAGCTTTAAACAGTGAAAATTTTTTTGTTTCAAAAAATTATTGAAGACAGAATCATTATCTTTATCTCAACATATTCTCACCCTACTGATAAGATACAAAACAAAAATCAGATTCAAGAAATAATTTTACATTTTATTTTAATTAAACATTCATTTTTATTTAAATTATTTATATAAACATAGTTAAATTATTAATATGAAATACAATTAATCAAATTAATTAAAATATCATAACTGAATTAATTTAATTATGTATAAATGTATATAGTATATTTAAATTATCAATTTAAATTATTTATATAAAATATAAGTGATTAAATTTAAAATATTAAACATTAAGTATTATTATTAAATAATAATCACAACTAAATCCGGTATTATTCTATAAATTATTCCCCAAACCTGAAATACTATTTAAATTATTATATGTTTGTTGTTTATCCAACATTACTACATGACTTATATTACATAATATAGACACCAATTATCTTAGTTTCTAATTTTAATGAAGTTTTAGCTCACATCATTTAAAATATTTTTCACAGTATCTGTTGAACACACAGCTTTGAAAAATTTCACTTTCAAAACACAACAAAATGCAAAACACAAATGCCACACTTAGCAATACTAGAACAATGAAAGAAAAAAAAAAAACCCCAAGTTTACTTGGTGAAAATGTCTTATTGAATTACAATTCAGAAGTTTCCACTTATAAAACCTTATCAGTAATATGCAAGTATTTTTAAGAGGTAGAGGCTAAAACACAAAAAATAAAAACTATTTTTTCATGTCATTACTTCTCTAAGAAAATAATTAATAATTAATAAAACAATAATTAATACGTGATTAATTCCATACAAACCTTGACATAGGCAGAATTGTTCTTTCTTCCTGATAATCACTGTCACATTCATTTATGTATTCCCTTAAAACAGTTAGTACCCGAACCATTCTAACCGCTTCTTGTTTTGCACAATTAATACTATCTTTGTCACCATCCAAAACATACAATGTATCATATGAGGCTTTCAGCCGATCAAAGCAAGACTGAATAAAGTCTTCATGGATAACAACCTGTAAAAATTTTGTTTTTAACAAAAGGAGAAAATCAGTTGCTTTTAAATTTACAAATCAAACGTGACATTAATCCAATTTAATAAAATTTTGATGGAAGGCGACTCTCAACCACATTGACTATTTAACCAGTAATAAATATAAAAGGAAGCAATACTAAAACAACTCAAGTGTTGTAAAGATTATTAAAGACAAAAAAAAAAAACAACAAACTTCCTAGACTGTATGTTCAATAAAGCATCAAATTTCTGATTCTCTAACATAATTATAATCAAAAAAATTCTACAACTTTATAATTATAATTTATGACAACATTCACAGAGCATTTCGGAAAGAAACAATTGTGGATTAAATAACACATATTAGGAAAATTTAATACCCATTCTTTAAATTTCTAAGTTTAAAAAGATCTACTAAGTACTAGGTTATTTTCAACCAATTTATAGTGAAAATTTTTACATACTTCAAAGCTTACCTGACTGACCTTTAACCTGGGGCCAAGGTTTGTATACATCTCTTTAAGAAGACCTATAGCTCTGTTGGCAATGTCATCATTACTCTGAATCACAACCTAGTTTCAAAAATTACAGTATTAACACTCAAGATAGATTTTAATTTGGCACTTCAATGCAAATTGTAACCTTAATTATTTTAAATACAGTACTCAGTATTTTCCAACTAAATTGCCTTTGGTCATGCTGCAAAGGGACAATTAGTTGCACAAAAGAAGGGGTAATGTAATCTAGGCTACCAAAAAAAAAAGACACACAGTACCTCTACAAAATAGATGTGGCATGGCCTAACCACAGTGAGTGACCAGACCTGTACCTATCAATAGAACAGGTTTACAGGCCATTTCAAAGAAGTAACAAACAAAATTAAAACAAGTAGACTGGCAAGGCAGTAACTCTAAGATCAATATAAGGTATGGGAAACTTATATGGGAGGCGTGGATAAGGGGAACAAAATGTCTCGCCTGTATCTTCAAATTTCAAAAACCTTGGACTTTAAAGATGAATTCACTAAGTTCTAAGAGGTTTTGTGCTGGGGAAAGGAAAATAAACAAAAGATAGAGCAGAACTGAGTAGAGACAGATAGGGAGAGATCTGTCATCAAAATGAACTGCAAGCACCGGGAAAGTGCAGCTTCCTGCACCACTCTATGAAGCCAGGGACTCCATGATGCACTTCTGGAACTGAGTAAATACAGAGGGAAGGAATCTTCAGAGATAGTGCCCATCAACATAGCCACAGGATCACTACCCTTGTGGAGTCTGGCATAACTTGCTGGACTCAGTCTGACTACCAGTTCCTAACATCCCAGAAGGAGCACTCCAAGGAGATGCTCACAGTACCAGTGTCCCAACTCACAGAACATAATAGAAGACAAACAACATGGAGGGGAGGAATACAAATACCAGGCAGGCCCTCAGGGAACGGACACACCACAAAAAGAAAATCAGCTTCCAGAACTCAACAGCAATGACATGGAAGAAATTTCCTTGCCTCCCAAACACAGAAATTTAAAAATTAAGTTTTTAAAAACAAAATCAACAAAATGGAAAAGAATGATATGAGAAATATAACTAATGAGCTGAATAATGAAATGGAGTCTTTAAAGACGGCAGTAAAGGGAATGCAGAGTATTAAAAGACCAATGGAGGAGCTAAAGAACTCTGGGAAAAGCAATAGAAACAGACTAAAATGGAAGAATGAGTCAGTACACTTGAAGATATAGAATTAAAAAAGAATCAGAAAAAGATAAGTTTGAAGGAAAAAGAATGAACACTGAGAACGATCTGACACTATGAAAAAGGGAAATACGAGTTACAGTAATCCAGAAACTGAGGAGATGCTATTCAAGAAGATTATTCAAGGAGATAATCGAAGAGAACATTCTAACATGGAGATGAAAATAGACATACCAGCAAGAAAATCACCAAATTATGACAACAAAATGAAAAATACAGAAAGACACCTAATAGTAAAGCACCCAAGAGTCTAAGACAAGGAAAATAAATGAAGATGACTAGCGGGGAAGAAACAGGTAACACACAGCAGAAAGTCAATCAGGCTGACATCGAGACTTCTTCAAAGAAACTCTATGGGCAAGAAGAGAAAGGAGTGACATATTTAACAAACTCCCTAGTCAAAACGCCAACAAAGAATACTTTATCCTCCAAAGTTCTGTTTCCTCTCTGAAGGAAAATAAGGTCCTTTTCAGACAAACAGAAACTCCAGAAATTCATTACAACGAAACCCTCACACAAAAATTATTACAAGAAGTTCTAAAGTCAAACTTAACAAAGGAATGCATAAGAAGGACAGAATAAGGCAAGGAATAAAATCACAAAATAACAAAAAAGGGGCAAATACAGATGCCAAAATGTCAACATTAACTCGAAATGTTAATGGACTAAACTCATGAATAAAAAAAAAGTCGCATGATGGATTAAAAAACAAAATCCAACCTTTTGCTGTCTACCAGAAAGAAACACATTTAACTACAGACTATAAACAGACTGAAAGTGATAGGTTGGAAAACAATCGTACAAGCAAATGGACCAAAAAAGGCAGAAACAGCTATAATTACAACAGATGAAACAGACTTCAAACTAAAAAAGGGTAAAAAGAGACCTGAATGGTCACTACATTATGATTAAACGGAAACGGACAATACATCAAGAAGGCTTAACTCTCATTAACATACACTCACCAAAAGAAGGAGCACCAAAATATATCAAACAATTATTATCCAGCATTATAAACTGTCTTCAGGCCACTGAAAATAGACATTAGAGAAAATACATATATGATAGGAGACTTCAACAACCATCTCTTACCAATGGACAGATAAACAAAACAAAAAATAAACAAAGATATTAGAGCCCTAAGTAAAGACCTAGACCTCATGGAGCACCACATCCAAAATATCGGAGTAGGTATTTTTCTCATGGGTGCATGAAATACTCTCCAAATGGATCATATGTTGGTTACAAGACAAAATACAACAGATATGTTAGGACCAAAATTATTCTAACTATCTTCTCTGATAAGAAAGGCATCAAACTAGAAATAAATCATGAAAAGGAAAGAAGGCATCCTCCCATTTCATGGAGATTAAAATTCACAGTAGTGAACACCACTGGATTAAAGGGGATGTCAAAGATGAAACTGAAAAATACTTTGAGTCTAATGACAATGAGGATACCACTTTCCAGAATGTGAGGGATACTGCAAAGCCAGTAATAAGGAAGCAAATAGCAATAAGGGCTCATATCAAGAAACAGCAAAGGACTCAAAGAAACAATCTAATCTCCCATCTCAAAAGAGTAGGAAGAGAACAAAAAACCCCAAAACCAGTAAGAAAGGAAACAATAAAATCAAAGCAGAAATAAAGTAGAAATTTAAAAATCCACCCAGGAGCAATGAAACCAAAAGTTGGTTCTTTCAAAAAATAAAACAAAATGGACAAACCTCTAGCCAGGCTCCCAACGAAAAGAAAATGGGAGAAATCACAAATAAATAGGATCGTAAATGAAAAAGGAGAAATTACAAAAGACTCAGTAGAAATCAAGAGAATACCATGAACATTTATATATAAACAAGTTCAACAATCTAGTAGACAAATTGCTAGAATGATATAATCAAAGTTAAATAAAGAAGAAACAGAACACCTAAATAGACCAATTACAAGCAATAAAATTGAAAGAGTAATCAAAGCTCACCTAGACAAGAAAGAAAAGACAAGAGAAAGACATTCAAAGAACCCAAATAACAAGTAAAGCCACCACCATTTGCAGATAATGGAGAACCCTAAAAACGCCACAGAAAAACTAACCAAAACAATCAACCAATTTAATAAAAGAGCAGGATACAAAACCAACACACAAAAATAAGTAATATTCTCATATACAATCAATCTGAAGAAATCAAGAACAACATCTCTTTTATAATTGAAACAAACAAAATAAAACAAATCAAATGCTTGGCAATAAACCTAACGAGGGACAAAGAACCTATATACAAAGAAAATCATAAAATAGGGAAAGGCATCCCCTGCTCATCGATTGCAAGAATTAACATGATCAAAATGACCATCTTACCCAAAGCAACTTACAGATTCACCACTATACTAACAAAAATCCCAATGACATTCCTCAAAGAAATAGACTAAATACTGATGAAACGCATACTGAGTGAGCCACAGAAAACATCAAATAGCCAAAGCTCTCCTGACTGAAACAAAGTGTTGTACTCTCAGACTTCAAACTATGCTACAAAGTCATAATGATTAAAACAGTACGGAACTGGGACAAAAGAGACATACAGATCAATGGAACCAAATAGCCCAGAAATAAAGCCATACATATAAGGACAATTAATGTCTAACAAATGAGCAAAGAATATGCAATTAAACAAGGGCAGTTTGTTCAATAGTGCCGGGAAGACTGGAACATAAGCAAATGAATCAAACTAGACCACTAACACCATGCACAAAAATTAACTCAAAATGGGTACTAGAACTGAACACAAGACCCGAAACCCTAAAACATATAGAATAAAATATGGGTAAAATACTACATGACACACATCTCAGCAAAATCTTTAAAGAAAGTTGAAGGAGAATATGCGGTATACATACAAAATGGAGTACTTTTCCACAATCAAAAAACTCACAGCAACACAAAAGAACAGAACAGATTATATTCAGTGAAATAGGGCAGAAGGAAAAAGAAAAATATCGATGGTTTCACTTACAGGTGGATTATAGAGGAACCAAATAAGGAATCCAGCAAAAAATAATGACAACGAAAAAAACACAACACTAAAAGCAACTATGAATTAATCACTCTGCTGGTGTGAAGAGGGTGAGGTAAAAGAGGAGCCAAACTGAGGGTGGGAACAGCACAAAGGAGTGTGGTGATGTGATGGTGCTGGAAATTCTATGGGGACTACACCTGAGAAAAGAAAGCAAATATTACACAAACATGAACAATGATGTAAAATATAAATAAATAAAGTTAGTGAAACAAAAGAAAGCAGAGAATGGCATGTTTTCAGCTTTCTTATCAACTAGTGTTATACACTATTTGCTTTATAGGGTAACTGCTATTTAAAAACCATTGATTTCAATGAAAGAACACAGCAAATATCTTCACCTACCTACAGTTTGTAAGCAAAATGAAGCAAGGTATTTCCAAAGCCAGTATGTGTATAAAAGGTTAGATATTTTTTTTTTAAAGATTTATTTATTTATGCATATAAGCACTGGGGTACAGGCCAGAGGTGTAGGGGGGTGAGAGGATTCACCACAGAGAGCGGGGAGCAGAACAGGCAGATCAACAGAAGTACACTGCTGAGGGGAGCAGCGGGCACAGCAGGAGAGGTCTGCCATACCATGTGGGGCCCCCCCCTGGCCGGCAGCAGGGATCGAACTCGTGCTGCAGTGACTGCGGTCTGCTTCGTAGTGCGTTGCTTAACCCACTGCGCCACCAGGGGAGGCCCAGGTTAGATATTTTTTAAGAATGGCAAGATTTATTTATATTATCAAAATGGAAAAGTTAGCCTAAAATATAACATGGCATTTTACTTTCAAAATACTTTTAATATGCCATGGTTAATCATAAAACTAATAAAGTATTCCTTCATGTTCCTACAATATTACAATTCTCTCTTTTGCCTCTCACTTATTTTGGCATTAAATGCATAATGAGGCTAAGCCTATTATAAGTTGTCCATAAGCAGGGGAGCAAACTTTAATGAGGGAAGGGTTAAAGATGTGTAGACAATGAAACTGTAATTAAGTACATCTTAAAAACTTCTATGTAAAGTATCAGCAATAGATGATTTTAAAGAAAAGGAGTGAAGGCAAAAACCAAAGTTACTGCAAAAAGCAGCAACATAACGAAAATCTAAGATAAACACTCCATCCCACCCTTAGGAGATAAATATTCCAGAGGCAAAAAAAAAAAACTACTTCAAATACAATGTTTGTAATAAGAGTTTCTACTTATCACTTACCCTCCAAAGGTAGTCTAATCCTATTAGTTCCAAATCATCCATCATATAGGCTCTTCTTTTTGCCACCAGTTTCCCTTCTCGACAATTCACAGCTTTAAAGAATCGTTCAAAACATTTCATCCCATTTTCAGTTAACAGCAAAGGATCAAGCTGAAGCACATTACTTTCAAAGAAGTCCTTATTAATATCAGGATCTAAATCTGGTTCATCTCCCATTAACTTGGAATACCACTTAAAACAGGCTTCACGATCACAAAGGTAAACTGCATTCTCTGCTAAGCATTTCCATATTTGTTTTGCTTGAGGAGCACAGAGCCAGAGTTGGCCATCCTTCAGTAAAAATCTTGAAAAATTTAAAAATCAATAATTATTTTATATAACTTTAACCTCAAACACAATTCATTTCAATATAGCTACAGCTAAAAAGGCATTCTGTCAAAAAAAACCTTTCTTAGTCACAGTAGAAAAAATTCTTATTAAAAGTTACTGATTAATTTACCAAGCATATGTTTATAGGGCAACTTCAAAGTGTCAGCAACACCGCTAGAGCGACTGAAACTAAATGTTAAAGCTTTCTCTTTAATTTCAAGAAGTTAGCCTTTGAAATCAAGTACGGATTTAAGCTCCTAGCTATTATGGCTTTACTGTTAAGTGGCTTTCAGACATAACTGAATCCTGTTACAAAGCTGTTATTTATTTATTTTTAGAGATTTAATTTATTTATGCATACAAGAGCTGGCGTACAGGCCAGAGTGTCATGACAGAGAGAGTGGGGGGCAGAACAGGCAGATGGACTGAAACACACTGCTGAGGGGAGCAGCGGGGAGGCTGGAGAGGTCTGCTGCGCCCTGTGGGTCCCCTCTCTAGGTACTCAACCCCTTGCACCACCAGGGAGGCCCTAAAGCTGTTTAAAATATAAACTTCTAAAGTTGTTATATCTCCCAAAAATAAAGAACACAACCTGTATGTACTTTAGTTTTCGTGAGGAACTACTACGACTGTCAATAGTCAATGGAGAAATATTTATAAGCCAGTATTATGAACAGACTATAATGTCTTTCAGGACTTCATAGCTGTATGGCTATGTATGTATGGCCATTAAAATAAAACTAGATAAAAGTGATCACTGTTTCAAGCAATCCATTTCTTCAGACTTCTTATACTTCTAATACCCACCACTAGAAGAATTGATAGTGGCGGGGGAGCTATTTTTAATCTGAATACTAACTTTGTATTAATCATTAGTTAATATATGGTGATGGCTTTATGTCCAGCATTGTGTTTTTCTAATGATTTCTTCTTTGAATTCTACTTTTAGTCTCTCCAATCTCCCTAACTCTATATCCAGGAATGAAAAGGACTTCTTTTAAGTCCTAACTCATTCTTTCCACCTTCAATTACTGGTGAGCAACCTGAGATTAAGAAAAAATGAGATTTTCAAAGTAAGTCTCCATGATAGGTTTATAAAATCACCAGTGTCACAGAAGGGAATATGTAGTTCAGCTTCATTACATGGTAGTTATGTGACTCTGAACACGTTCCTGCCCCTCAAACTGAATCTTAATTTTCAAGTTGAAATAACACCTGTCTCACAGCTAGTTATACAGAATTTATTACAAAACTCATAAAGGTCCGAATCTGGATTGAAATCAGATACAGTATTAATATCTGCATACATAAATTACTGAATGATTCAATAACTGAAACACAGTATATAATATACTCTGAAGAGGAAAATCTCCCTGCATTTAGATGGTAAATCATAAAAAAAAAAAACTCCAAAAATCAAAACCCAACAAATATGAATAACTATCAGTCTTGGCTTTATTCCTAGCATATGATTCAAAATAGACCTTTAGGCTATGGTATGGGGACAGAGTTTCTTAGAATCCTGTAATTAAATATTTAATTATTTAATGACATAGTTAACATTAAACTTGGTTAAAGAATATATTTAGCCAACTTATAAGCAAGTATTTAATAACAAAAACATAAAGTTATGGTTAATTTTGGCAGTGCTTACAAGGGGGGAAAATATTTAGCTGAAAAGTGGAATAGCCACTTAACAAATAGCTTCGCTTTAATGCATACCGACGCAATGTTTCTTATAGATATGGTTCAAAAAGAGAATTAGTTTGAATCAAACCTAAGAAAATTAAGCCGTTCTTGTACTTCTTGAACATGACTGTATCTACTTCCAGGTTTCACAGTTTGTGGATCATAATCTTCATGGTCTGCAAATTGACGAAAATTATGCATTATCCATAAGAACATCTGTATCACTGTTGACTAATCAAGGAAGTAAGAAATCAATACTCCCTTAACTGAGATAGTGGTATTCACAAACATTCTTTTTCCCCCTCTAAAAAACCCCTATAACCTCTTACAAAGTCAAAATGAAAACAGCATCTGCTGAATGAGCATTTGTTTTTCAGGATAACTCTTCATATCCTTCATTGTATTATATTCAAACCTATTAGAGAAAAAGAATTTAACATAAAAAATAAAGACCACTCACTGAAAAATTATGATGACAGAAAATACTACTGCGTGTGATAAAGTTACACTATGAATATCTGTTCTGGAAATTAAAAAAAAAAAACACAACACAATACCCTTCTCTCTTATACACATCGGTAAAAACTGGTCCAAGCCTCGTAAGAAACAAGTCTCTTAAAGCAGAAAACTCAAGTAGGCAGTTTGAGCTGTTTTATTTATATATGCTGGGTGAAAAAATCTCAGCAATGAAAAAGCAAAGGAAAAAATTAAAGCACATGTTGTCCTAACACTGTGTATTCTTTTATGGTATGATACTCTTCATTTAAAAAGCTGGATGAAATAAAGGTCAACAGCATAGTTTATCTTTTTTTAAAAAATCCTTATTTATCTCAGTATGTGAAAAGTAAAAGTCATAAAAAGAGTTAGATGAAGTTCTCTGCTTGGGTGGAAAAGAAAACAGTGTAATTAAATACCTAAAAAATGTTGTCTGTCACTCCGTGATATAAATGAAATTCAAAGATGTTTACTCCAAAACTTTGTGGAGTACAAGGTAAGTTATATATCTCTTAATATTGTATTTATGTCGGGACTAACATCATAGAATCCAACTGTGTGAGGTCCCTATGGAACTGGAAAAGGGATACCTAAGTTTTCAAAATGGCAAAACTTTTCATATCAGGAAAAAAATGAATTAGAGCTAAATTACATATAGAATGTTTAATTTATAAAATACTCTGCATTTGGTAAAAGAGGCCAAAAATAGGATGATGGCTTTCTACTTCCACATGTATGAGCACCTGTGAGCAACCCTAAAGTCTTAATTGTTTATTTTCTTAAATGTTATCAACTGCACCAAGTATCAGGCCGCCAACACTGTTGAAAATTACTTTCTACCACAAGGTAGTTTTCTGGATTTAGAGAGCTTCAATCTTGAAGCATCAGCCCAATTTTGGAGTGCCTCTTTTTTGGGGGGGCTAATAGCAGAAATCCCTGTTCTTCATTAAGGTTTGGGGAAGAGGTGCAAAATGTAAACTTTTGATGTATTTGAAACTTTTCTCCAAAGCAAAAGTAATTCAAGAAACTATACCCAGATACACTAGTTGTTTCCAATTTGCTTGTCTGTTTTGTTAGTATCTTAATTTAAAAACATTTGTGTCAACTATTTGAAAGTGAACTGGCATGTCGCTTTACTCCTAATAACAATTACCTGTCTCCAACTAATACCATAATCACCAATACACTTATGAAATTTTAATATGAAAGCACACAAATGTTTTGTTTCAACCTATATAACTGTAACAGTAATGTCATTTATGCTTTTCTTTATCCCAGTTCAGAATAAATCCAGGCTCACACATTGCGTGTAATTGTTTTCTTTAATGAAGATCTTCCTTAGTTCTCCCTTCCACAGGTTATTCAACATGGATTTGCTTCATGTTTTTTTTTTCTAATTAGATTTGCATTTCTAAAATCAAGTTATTAAAAATATTTTACACAATATTGTAATAAATATCATTCTCAGAAATCATAGTGTCGGTTTGTTTCAATGTTGTTGTTAGAATTCCACTAAAAAGCCACTGCTTCTATAATTAGTCAATTATAGGAAAATATAGTATGCCAACATGACTGTTCCCAATACTTTGGTTGCTATTTTCTTTCACTTAGAACTCACATTTTGATGCTCAAACTGTCACAGTTTTGCCTACTGAGAGCAGATTTATATTTTTACCAGGACAATGTGGTTGTCTAACACTATTATTTTCTTACCTAATTTAAGCTTTATCCTGCAATTCGGCCATTGAACTAAAAACAGTCACTCCCCCCACAAACAATTACTAGTGAAACCAGTGATACTAGTTTTAAAATATTTTTTTTCAAAGATTTATTTATACAAGAGCTGGGAGTACAGGCCAGAGTTGCCGGAGGTGAGAGGATTCACCAGAAGAGAGTGGAGAGCAGAACAGGCAGACTGACTGAAACACACTGCAGAGGACAGCAGCGGGCGAGGCAGGAGAGGTCTGCCACGCCATGTGGGTCCCCTCCCCGGCCAGCAGCGGCAGGGATCGAACTCGTGCTGCAGTGACTGCTGCAGTGACTGCGGTCTGCCTCACAGTGCGCTGCTCAACCCACTGTGCCAGCAGGGAGGCCCCTAAAATATTTTTTAAAGTGAAAAAAAAAAAAATCCTAATTTAACAGTTAACTCAAGTGTCCAACTGTCACGTGGAAATAAGGGAGGACTGTAAAGTGAATCAAAGACTGCTGTTAAGTGACACTGGTAGAGAGGCTTTTTGTAGGTGTGTGTTCCTACAGTTACATGTCATAAGGAAAGCAAGGAAAATGAGAAAGGTAGTGGAAAATGAGTCATTAGAAAACACAGGTTTTAATCAATTGTGGTGAGTCCTGTATAAGTTCTACCAAATCAGAAAAAAATGATACATAAAACTAATCATTTATTGATGAGTTTTTCCCTAACAAATGAAACTGGAGTATATTATACATTGTTGGTGCCCATTAGAAAAAGACCTGAAAATCACAGTACAGGAAGTATTGTTATAAAAATCAACCAAGTAGGAAACAAAAGAGCTTTACCATGCATAAAAGTTGGATAAAACCTTAAGATACTCTACTTAAATTCTGCTGACCTTTCCAATGGGGAAGTAATTTTTCTAAAATCAAACATTTTTCTTAGTGGAATACAGTTATTTACAGTATATAGTATTAATAGATATAGTATTACTGAGAGAAAAAAAATCACTGAAATGTACATTTTAACTTGCTGCCTCAAATAATACTTAAGCATCAATTAAGCAGCCTTAGTTTGCAGTGGAAAAGTATATGTAAGGAGGAAAAGGTTAGTTAAGGGAAACATGAAATCTGTGAGTTCAATTTATTATTAGAACACAATTTCAAGTGCTTTCTGTTCTGGCCAAGTGTTAGCTTACTCTAGTGGACATTACCTCATTTTTGAAGTAGACATATAGCACTGTTATCTTCACTGTATAGAGTAGGTAAATCTAAACCATAGATGGTTTAAATAATGCACTACTAAATATTAATGTCAAGTTTTAAATGTAGGGAGTTTTATAAAGCTGGCGTTTTTACTTCTCATCTTGCAAATAAACACCAAAGCTATGAAAAGGGATCCAAATTGGGAAAAAAGCAAAGCTATCATTATTTAAAGATGATTTGATAATATACATAGAGAACCCCAAAGAGTCCCCCAGAAAAACTAAATCAAAATAATAAACCAGTTAGGCAAAATGGAAGAATAAAAAGTCAACACACAAAAATCAGTTGCCTTCTTATGTTCAATGAGCTATATGAAGAAGAAGAAATTAAGAAAGTCACTCCATTAACAATTTGACCAAAAAACTTCCCTAAAAACAGACACCTGGAAATAAACTTTAAAAAAAGAGGTAAAAGACTTATATAAGCAAAACTGTAAGGCACTGTTAAAAAGAGAACTACCAAAAGAAATAGAAAGAATTAACACTGTCAAACTTGTAACTCCACACAATGAAATCCACTGACTCAAAACAATCCCAATTAAAACCTCAATTCATAGGTACAGTGAAATAAGTCAGAAAGAAAAAGAAAAATACTGGATCGTCTCACTTATAGGAGGGATAGAGGGGACCAAGGGGGGAAAGATAACATCAACAACAAAAACATCATGCTAGAACAAAATAAAAATAAACAGACAACAAAAAATCAGAGGCATTCTGCAGGGAAGAGGGAGGGATTGTAATCAAGAGAAGAGACAGGAAGCGCACAAGGGACTGTGGTGAAGGTGCATGGTGAACTGGTGGTGGAAACTCTATGGGTACTATACCAGAAAAAAAAAAAAAAAAAGAAGCAATCATTTTAAGAAAATATCTCAATTCATATCATCCATGCAAATGGATGCATGAAAAAATTCTTCATGGAACCACAGAGGTCTAGAAAGGTCTCCTGTCAAAAAAGGGGAGTTAAAAGGGTATGGTACTTTTAGACTTCAAACAATACTATAAAGTCATCATGATTAAGACAGCATGGTACTTTAACTGAAACATTAGGATAAAATTATGAGCCCAGAAATAAATCGCTTTATGAACAACTATCAATAATTTATGATACAGAAGCAAAACATACGTGCTGGACAAAGGAAAGCTTTTTTAATAAGTGACATTTGTAAAAGTGATTATCCCATGCAAAAGAATGAAATCAGACCATTATATCACACACTACATGAAAATCAACTCAAAATGAATAAAAGATTTAGAAACCACTAAAATGTATAGAAGAAAACAGGAAAAACATTCCATGACATAAACTTCAGAAACATCTTTAGGAACTCATCTCAATCAGCTGAGGAAACAAAGGAAAACATAACCAGATCAAAATAAAACAGAAGGTTACTGCTACTATACAGAGAAAGAGACAGTAACCAAAACCAAGAAATGCTTCTCAAAGAAGAAATGCAGATGGCTAACAGTCATATGAAATAATGTTCTGCACCAGGGAAATGAGTATCAAATCAGAATGAGATACCACCTCACACCTATGAGATTGGCCCACATTAAACAAATAAAGAAAAAAAAAACAGTGCTGGAGAGGATGTGGTGGAAAAGGAACTCTCTAACACTGCTGGTGGGAATGCAGACTGGTTCAGTCTCTCTGGACTCTGGAAAACTATGCAGATTCCTCAAAAGACTGAAAGTGGATTACCACATGTGACTTTCCATTCCGTTCCTAGTTACCAATCCAAAGAACACAAAAACATTAATTTGAAACCTGCATTCCTATGTTTTCTGCTGTACTATTTATAATAGCCAAGACATGGAAACAATCTACTGAATAAATGTCCCCACATACAAAAATGGAAGACGTGTTTTATACACACACACACACACAACAGAATACTACTCAGAGGTCAAAAAGATAAACTTATGCCATTTGCAGCATCATGGATGGAGCTGAACAGGTTTATGGTAAGCCAGAAGGAGAAAGCTATAAAGAGGCGACTGTGTTACTTATATTTGGAATATAAGTAAAGAAACCAAACAAAAGATGAAACAAACTCCGAAGCTGAGCACAGATCTGAGACATCTTGAGGGGGAGAAAGGGAAGAATGATATCAGGAGGGAAAAGAAGACACTAGGCTATGACTAAGGTACCCGGGGCAGAGTCTGCTAGGGTGGGAGCAAAGGGGTTAGTGGGTCCAGTGAAAGATTACTGGGGCTATGGTGGTGGGTAGAGTGAAACAGCATAGATTCATAGGTTTAAACCTATATCCATAAGACACATACTGTGATGTCAATCCATATGATCTGAATAAATTTAACTTAAGAGGAAAAAAAGATAATACAGAATACTGACATTCTTGTGATCAGGAAAACGAGACGAGCCAAAAATACAAGTACAGCTTGATGGCAGAAAGGATCCTAGTGAGCTGAAACACACATGAGCCCCATCTTAACTGTCTTGGTAACTCAGTCTTCAACAATAATAATAATAATAAAAAAAAAACCAGCATAAGAACTCCACAAAAATAGAAATTATCACTGGATATAATACTCAGCTAACTGCACATTAGGGAGTTATAAAACACTTATTATTCTGCTAAAATGGATTCTTGTAACCTAATCAGCAGGACTGAAATGGACCCAACTGTTGCATCTGCTGTTAAGACTGTTTCTCAATTATAGCAGAAGAGTGGACACAGAGGTGTAATCATCAAGAGATTGCTGAAGGGTTGCATAATCTTGTATTATATTTGCATAGCTTTTATATGGGTAAGTATATAATTATGAAAACGAAAGGATTTTTACAAGGACATTACACCAAAACCACTAAAGGAGCAAGCAGTCTACTCCTTCTAAAAAGAAACCTCTTCTAAAAAGAGTATTACAAATAACCATGTTTTACTTAAGCAAAATGAGAATCTATATATATCTCATGGTAATATGTCAACTGAATAGCATTTTTGGCTAGAAATTAAGCTCAATCTCATCTTCAACAGTGGGTGACAGTCAAGTCTTTTTTCGCCCTACTCAAATACATAAAATTCAGTGTACAGTGTGGGACACCCCTACTCCCATTCCCATGAATAGTGTGATACAGTATAAAGGAAGTAAAATATAAGAGAGTACTTGGTAGACACATTCTGAGATAGCTGAAAGTACAAATAACACTGAAATTGATCTTTAAAGGACCAAGAAGCAGCACCACAAGTTTTCTGATGAAACCAAAAGTTTTCATATAAAACCATATGAAATTTTATCCCAATGTTTAAACAAGTTCATGTTCTGAGAACAAGTAAAAAAGCATATTAATGTAGGGAGTATCAAATAAGGTGTTTGAACAATGGAAATTATTAATTTAGGGTTACTAAAACAATCTAATACATGGAAGAACAAAACAGCAAAACTAATGATTGTTATTAATCACGTTTTCTTGAAAAGAGAGATAAAAGTGGTTGCAATAAGATAAGCAAGAGTTTAAACTGAGTCAGGTATATAACCAAAAGACTAACAATTCTAGGGAAAAGCAGGAGAACTCCCAGACTTAAGCGAATGTGTGAGGGAGTTTTTATTTTTCAGAAAAAGATTTGTGTATTTATGTGTACACATTACATGTACACACGAGAACTGGGGTACAAACCAGAGGTAAGGCAGGTGACGAGGATGTACCAGAGACAGAGTGGGGTGCAGAACAGGCAGATCTACTGAAACACACTGCTGAGGGGAGCAGTGAGCGAGGCAGGAGAGGTCTGCTGCGCCATGTGGGTCAGTTCCCTAGCTGTGATTGAACTTGTGCTACAGTGAGGCTGCAGACAGCTTCATAGTGCTGAGACTTAACTTCTTGTGCCACCAGCAAGGCCCAGTAAGAAGTTTTTATAAAACTAGCACACTTGTCTTTTCTGTCCTTTTAATAAACAATATATTGTCAATTCTGAGATAATTAATGAGGGCAAAGCAAAAAACCAGGGAAGGAAAGTCCATGTTCACAAGAGTTAGTTTTATCTCATCATACATACCTTTAGCATATAGTCGCATACTATTCATGTATGCTGCAAGACTTTCTGCTACCAAAGTAACTAAGGCATGATTGTGTTGCAGCTGATTGATTAAATCGTGACGATGAAATACATGAGGACTTTGCTGAGTTTGACTAAAACGAGAAGAACTTAACAGTATAATGAAACAAATGAACATTGCTGTAATAAGAATTTATAGATTAAATTCTAGCTAAAAGTTTAATTCTAGCTAAGATGAACAGTCAATGGCTTGAAATATTTATTCCAACATTGTTATTTTCATGTAAACCTCCTCTCAGTTGGTTCTCCCAAGTTCATCCATGACACAAAACACCAGTATTAAAGCATATGTACAAGTTTCTATGATCAAGGATACCAGTCATTAAAGATTTATTCTGGAACATTGAATTTGCAATCATTCTTGCATGGATATCACCAGAGATTTCTAATTCCCTCCATATTTTGCTATTTTAGTGAAAACCATTAACTATTTTATCGAAACCCATTAACTATTTTATCATTATTAATTTACTGGTGACAGAGTCACCAGTCTTAGGAGTGTATACAGTACTCCATGTATAGCAATGAAATTTTCTATATCAATGATTTCATATTTTTGTATTAGTAACACTATATTAATAATCTAGAGGGTCATCAAGATCCTCTGATCATGGCCATCATGTAATTTATCTTATGAACACAAAAAAATCTCTCCCAGATAATTTAAGACAAAACCTGTTTTCACTACTAAGAATTCTAACTACACTGTGAACATTCTTGCAATTACATCTGGTTTTTTCCATGTAAATTTTTCTTCAAGTCATATACAACAAAAAAGGGATAAATCATTTTACTAAATACCATTTACTATTGAAGGCCAACCACATAAAATTTACTTTTAAAATCAAACACTCTGTTTGGGAACTATTATGCCCTAGTATGAAATGAAATGAAAAGTCAATAAAAAAATTGGAACTATATTATAGCAGACCACTCAAGGAAATAAAAATGTGGGACTAAGTATGAATGTTAAATCAGGGTGTGTGTGTAAACCAGTAGAAGGCAAAATGAAATTCAGAATAAGACAAACACAACCCATGGCATTATATTACTTGGTGTAAGTGTTAGACATGTGAGGTAGCTTTAAAAGTCCAAGCAGTATCTTGATGAATACTTAATTGCTATGCAATACTGGATAATACTTAACTGTTTTTGTATCCTAAAATATAAACAGATGAAAACAACCAGGAATTTAATCTTGTCCCATACTATATAAAAACCCTTACCTCAAATTTTGAGGTGCTTCACCAAACAAACTACAAATTTCTCTTATTTGTTTCAATGCAGGAATTACCCATTTGTCATTTGTACGAAGTTCTTCTACAAAGCGATCTATCCACTGGATCTTTTGTGTGTCTCGATCCTTAGACACACAGAAAAAATAAAAATTCATGGTTTATATACCCCAGAATTCAAAATAGTTCTACCTTCAAATTATTCTGATTAATTACAGAATTAATTAATTAATTACAGAATTAATTAATTAATAAGTTAATTAATTCTGCTTAACTAATTACAAAGTTAAGCATCAAAAAAAGCATAATTTTAAGAGTGTAATCAAATGAAATGCTATAAATGCATTATTTAAAAATTACCAACAAACTCTGACAAGCACTACTATAAAAATTCAGTGTTCCACTGATTCAGATATGTATACATCAAAATTTTTGAGGGAAAATTTGTAAGAAATTTTTAGAAGATACTCTTGAACATGTTCATTAAATCTTAATTAGTATTTCATTGTTTCTCTGTATTATGAACTTAAGCAGAAACATACAATCCCAAATATTACATGTGTAAGTGTAACACCAGCATATTTTTCAAACCACAGCAAGGAACACTGAAAATACATAGTTCATTCAGAAAAATAACAGAATGACAGTTCTGAAGTGTAGAACATTAAAATAATAAAATTGAATTGGTATACAGAGCTATATTTAAGAACACTAAAGTGTTCACCTAATGGCATGTTGAAGAACTATGTTAAGCATAAATATATTTCTAATGTTTGAACCAAGTTAACTAAGACCATAAGCTTCAGCTTTTATAACCTCACAAATTTTAGATGGTATCATTATTATTTCTGCACATGCATGGGGTAAAAAAGACAATTCTGTGTATTTAATGAAACTAGCTGGGGTGATCTTTTTGTAAGCAAGCCTATCATTCCTGCAAACAAAACAGGATCCATGCTTTAAGTGTTCTTACTAAATAGTATGGTTATCATCCACACTTGCTGCAATTTTAATTAGTGTACAATATGCTATAGAGTATACACAAATTTATTAAGTAGTTTCTATTTTTAACTTTATAAATAATAAAGAATAACTACATCTGATATGGAATTTTTGATTAGGGAACAAAGTGATGTATTTATTAGTTTTCCATTAGTATAAATTTAAAGTCAAAAAGGTAAAAGTTAGTAAATTCCATGAAACCTAGTTAAGTGTTAACAGCAATGGATAAGACACTGAAAGACAATGACACATGTAACTAATAAAAAGATAAAGTAATAGTTGCACACTTGTGGCAAGTAAACTATTTTGACTCCCCATGACACTTTTCTAATTTATAGTCAAGGTCTTTATACCATTTGAGAAAATCATAAAGTGTTCTGAATCAAATACAATCTACCACTGTTACGTGGTCAAATAAGTGAACCACATTCCTCCTCCCCTTGAAATTTCAAATGCATTATTGTATTTCCACTATTTGATCACTGAAAATGGGGGAAAATAAAAGTTACTTGTTTTCAATCTACTTATAAAGGACAATAATCGAGACAACTTGCAATTTACAATATCTTTAGATATTAAAAAGTAAAAACTTTAAAAAAATGTGATATTTATATTATAATTGGTTCATTTAAATTATCCCAGGCATACTGGAACAAAAACAGACACAC
>JAGFMF010012110.1:63200-75978 GCA_019455555.1 Galemys pyrenaicus
CATTTCTGATTGCTGAGTAGTATTCCATCGTGTCTATGGACCACAGCTTCCTGATCCACTCCTCTGTTTTTGGGCATTTAGGTTGTTTCCAGGTCTTCCTATTGTAAAGAGTGCTGATATAAACATAGGGGCACCTAGTTCTTGTAGGCATAAATAAAATAAATTTTAAAAAAGGAATAATCATCAAAATCTGGTAAGAATGTTGAAAAATAGATCACTTAAATATAATATAGCATGGTATCTAGACTAATATTGTATTGCATATTTGAAAGTTCCTAAAAGAAGTCCTGTAAGTTCTTATTACAAGAAAAAAAAGTTTTACAATTATGTGTGGTGATGGGTTTTACTTTTGTAAAATAAAATATCTTCTCCACTCTCATTATTTCATTCTTTGTCTTCTACAAAACACATTTCCCCTTTAATGTGTGTGTAAAATAATTTTCCATGAGTTCATGCTGATGTAAATAAAAGACTGGATAAATGAATTAATGGGGAAGGAAAAGATTAATATTGTTTACAGAATTTCAAATAATTATGTAGACATTCCACCCCAAAGGTGGAACTTAACATTCTACTCTTAATGTTAAAGTTGAACACAAAGACTTCTTTCCAAAAAGTACAATATAGAAAGGGGGTAACTTTAAAGTAGATTAATGGGACACTACCACCTCAACCAGGTGATCAACCACCTGCCCACAGAGTTAAACTAGACTTCATGTAGTGATTCTCTCACAATGTATATAATGTGTAATCATTATGAAACTAACACTGTATGCGAAGTATATCTTTATTTAAAGAAGGAAAGAACATGGATCACTCAAAATTGTAAAACGTGATAGCCATTCTGGAAAGCAGTTTCCCATTTTCTATATAAAAAATAATCTAAAAATGACTTTAATGAAATACAAACTGATTCTGGCAATATACAACATGGGATTTATTCTAGGAGAGTGCAAGACTATTTTAACAATGTGATACGAACAAAAAGCCCATAGTGTTTCAAGCATAGATAAGATAACCAAATACATTCATTACCCTTTCATGATAAAAGGCAAAGACACTGGACTAAATAAACTATTTCAGGAATAGACAAGGAATGGGAGAGAAGCTCTCTACTATGGTAAAGAACAGCAATACCCACAGGAAAGTTTCCCACCTAAGATAAAGACCTACTTTTCACCACTGTTAGTTAACACTGTGCTCTATGCTCCAGTCACACCAATGAGACCTGGATGCAAAAGGTATTCAGACTGGAATGCAAGTAAAATTATCTGTTTACAAATGATATTGCCTTACATTTAGAAAAATCTAAGGAATCCATTAAAAGCCAACTATTACAAATAATTAATCTTACTGGACTGAAGGATACAAAATGAACTTAAAAAATACATTTTAAGAGGTAACTTTAATTGCTTTCTCATATGACTATAGCAGTTGAAGTTGCTAACACTGATTCAATAATTATTCTAAACAAAAAGTCCTGTGATTCTAATGCATATGATTACTGGAATATTCATTTGAAACACTATAAAAATACATAAGTATTTTTACGTTTTTAATTCACCAACTCAATCTTAACAACTATAGGGGCCTCCCTGGTGGCACAGCAGGCTGAGCGCTGCACTGTGAAGCATCTGCAGCATAGCAGCTTGAGTTCGTTCCCACGGAGGGAACCCACAGGGTGCTGCAGACCTCTCCTGTCTCGCCCATTGCTCCCCTCAGCAGTGTTTTTCAGTGGATCTGCCGGTTCTGCTCCCCACTCTGTCTCTGGTGAATCCTCTCACCTCCTGCAACTCTGGCCTGTACTCTAGCTCTTAAATGCATAAATAAATAAATCTTAAAAAAAAAAAAGTCTTAACAACTACATAAAGAGTAATTTTTAAGAGCCTAATTACATTAATCCTAATACATAGACACTCCTAGAGTTTTCTTCTGCATGTTAGTTCTTTATGTATGTATATATATCACCCCAGGGAATTATTAACCTTCAGTGTTGAGTTTTCTCGTCTCCATATTCATGTCTCACTTTCCATTATGACAATTAACGCTCCCCTCTTCTAGATCAGTTTTAATTGAAAGTTAAAATTGGGCCCCCATGGTGATGCAAGGGTTGACTCGCATTATTGTGACGCTATCTGCAGCCACTGGAGCACAAGTTCAATGCCTGGCCAGGGAGCTGACCCACATGGCACAGCAGACCTCTCCCGTCTCCCCGTTGCTTACCCTCAGCAGTGTATTTCAATTGATCTGCCTGTTCTGTTCTCCACTGTCTCTGGTGAAACCTCTCACTCCCCACACCTCTAAACTAAATCTTTAAGACAATAAAGTAAGGGGAAATTAAACAACCTGAAAGAAAAAAACAGTATGATTTTGCATTTGGGACAGAAATTACTATAATAAATACTACTGATATGCTCTCGCTGGAATATGCAGTAACAACCAATTGTTCTTCATCATATTTTTTTTTGATAACTATGTTAATATGCTGTTTAAACAAAAGGAAACCAATTTTTATTAAAAAGAAATAGTTTGGACTATTTATTCTAATCAATGGTGACTTTTAACTATATTACCTTAAAACAGTCAAAAAGATGATCGAGTTGTTCAGGAGAAAAATCCCAAGCCAATTTTGCCAGTAGATCATGCACATTTTTTACAATGGCATCATGTTTCCCAGACTGTTGAAAAGATAAAAATGACATAAATAAAAACAAACAAACCCTCCATAATTCTTAATTTAAATAAAGAAAGAATGCAGGTCTACTGTGTGAACTTATCGAATTAATAAAATATACTACCTGCTTCTTTTGGAGTTATAATGGACTCAGTATTTCAGAACTACTATTTCATTTCACCTTATATTTAATTTCTTTGTGTAAATGTTAATGTACTCTAGGAAGTCATATGTAATTTTACTACAGAATATTTTTTTTAAATTGAAGAAAAAAAGCAAATTAATTACGTTAAAACTGAAAACTAAAGTGGCTTAATGATGGTAATACCAAATATCTTGTTGGTTTCTCGAAAATGAATAAAAAATAGCTATAGTTTAATAGTCTACAGTTTAATAATACATCCAAGTGATTCATTAAAAAAAAATAAGAAATTACAAATATTTCTGAAACCCAAAAAATTTATCCAAATGGAAAGTTAAAAAATTTATAAAACCGTTCTATGAAAGTAATTTTAACCTTGTCGTATTTGATTCTTCATAAATTCATAGGAAAATACTCACTTTATAATTACTTTAAACTAGTATGTCATTTGTAATTTATAATTCATGCCACCTGGCAAATAGTAGCAAAATGGAGAAAACATTTATTAACTAAAAAATATTGCTGGCAGAATTATTTCTATATATAACTAATGTTCAAACTTACAAAAAGTTAAGTGATGTGGCTGTCACAGATAATTATTTTGTATCTTTCAAAGTTAAAACAGCATCTTAAATTCCTTACCTGTGCTGCCCAGATATTATCAAGATCCTGTAATGAAAGAGCTTTTTCTTTAATCACAAAACGAAGAATCTTCTCCAGTTTTTCTACATACTGAGGTTGATGAAGACTATCTCGCAAGACTATGGATAAGATATTGTTCTGTTGTATCCATTCCTAATGTAATACAAAATTTTGTTTCAATGTAGAAGCTAAAATGTTTTCAAAAAGGAAAACAGAATTTGGGTTTCCAACCATGACAATATAAAATAGAGCGCTTGGGATCACCCCTAAAAAACTATAGAAAAAAATTTCTTTGCTCATGGAATGATTCAAATGCTCTGCCATAACTCCAGAATCCTGGGTTTTCAGCTGAGGAGTAAGAGGAAGTGAAGGGGAGTGTGACTGGGAGAGTAAACACACCAGCAGGCTTCATGTGCTAGAGGAACATCCAAGCTATGATGGGCAACCAGAGGCAATGCAGAAATTCCCTAGAGGAACTCTGGGGGCATAGTCTCAGGAAATTGGTTATACTGGCTCCAGTATGAGAAGAGATCTAAAAGATAAATGCTGAGTAGGCAGAAGTAAAAAAGATGTGAGAGAGCTCACAATTCCTCGGGAAAGTTAACAAGCTGTGAGTAGATACTGCAGCCAAAAAGGACCAATAGTAAGACCACTGCTGTCAAGTATAGCAATAAGGTGGAGCATGCCTGCCAGCCACACTCGGGCTTTGTGTCCTCTGCCTGCCAAACTCAAGTCCGTAATAGAGCATGAGTCTTGTGGTTCAGGTGTAGTTCCCCCAACTGGAAAAATGAAGCTAACAAATCATGACTTACGATAGAAAGGAGCAGCAGTGAGGCAGAATGGACGTTAAGACAGACAGCCTAAGCAACAAAATACAGCTTGCTGTATGGAACAAGGAGGCAGAAGTTGTCAATTCCACTTCTCCACCGTGATCAAGTATAAAAGGCACAGACTCCCCTCTTGCCTCTACCTCACATCAAGGTAAATTAAAAAGTAAAGCAACAAGACTAACCGCCAATGCCCTAGCCACAAACACAAAACGCAAATAAAGCAACACACATGCCCAGGAACTTCACAATATGTGGGGGAGGTTTGGGTGGTATACTCCAGTCTGTTATGCTAGTCAAGATAACTACTTTCCCAGTCAAGTTTTCCTGCCCTTTCTTCCCCTCTGTTTGTAAGAGACACTAAATTCTTCACTAAAAATGGGAATGCAGGGCAAAGATGGCACTATATTATCTATCAAGGGAACTCTCACCAAGAAGATAAAACTTTTTAGTATCTAAGTAGTTAACACAAGAGCCCTACCTACACAAACCAAGTAACACCAGACCTAAAACAACATATTCAGGTCTCCCTGGTGGCACAGTGGTTAAAGTCTCAGCCCTATTAAGCCATTACCAGTCACTGCGGCATGAGTTTGATGCCCAGCCAGGGAGCTGACCCACAGCAGACTCTCCTGTCTTGCCTAGTTCTGTTCCCCAGTGTCTCTGGTGAGTCCTCTCACCTGCTACAATGCTGGCCTACCCCTATTTCTTGTATGCATAAATAAATAAAATAATTAAAAAAAAAAAGCCACCATTTCACAAAAAGACCATTGCTACCAGAGACTCCAACACATCAGTGACATAGAGAGACAGATGATACTGACAGAAACTAACAAAGAAATAAAGGCCCTAATTAAATCAAGTGTTAGGACTGCTAGATTTACTGGAAATGTATGGCATTTTTCTATCCTCAGACAAATGAGTATACTTTCTCCTCTAGTGCATGAGAACATTCTCAGAAACAGATCCTACAGTAGGATCAGAAATATACATCATATACTACAGTGCTAAAAACTAGAAATTAAGCATAGAAAGAATCCTGGAACAAAATGAAACACCAGGAGATAAACAAAAGTGCTTCTGAACAATTCCCACGTCAATAAAGAAGTGAAAAAAAAAAGAGATGAGAAACTACACACACTAATGAAAATGGAGACACAAGCCTGCAGAACTCAAAACAGGACTGCAAAAATAAAGGAAAATCTCAAACAATCTAACTCTAGAGGTGAACAAGAAAAAGAACAAAAGTATCCACGATTCAGTAGAAGGAAAGAAGTAAAAATTTGAACAGGAATTAAAGAAATAGAAAACTAAAAGGTAGTTCAAAAAGTCAGCGAAACCAAAATGCTGGCTCGTTGAAAAATATAAACAACATAGATAAAGCAGCAGCTAGACAGATGAAAGAGAGAAAACCTCAAATAATTATAATTAAAAAAAAATCAAGAGGCAAAATTACAATAGATACTACAGAAATACATAGGATTCTAAGAATAAAAGGTCTTTATGCAAACAAACTTGACAACCTAGAAGATATGGACATATTTTTAGACTCTTAGACCCTCCCAAGGTTCAATCAGGATGACAGACAGCTTCAACAGTAATTGGTTTGTTTTTTTTAAGATTTATTTATTTAAGCATACAAGAGCTGGGGTGCAGGCCAGAGGCACAGAAGGTGAGAGGATTCACCAGAGACAGAGTGGGGAGCAGAGCAGGCAGATCAACTGAAGTACTTGCTGACGGGAGCAGCGGGCGAGACAGGAGAGGTCTGCTATGCCATGTGTGTCCCCTCCCTGGCTGGGGATCGAACTCATGCTGCTGTGCCGCAGATGCTTCACAGTGCGGCGCTCAACTGTGCCACCAGGGAGGCCCCAACAGTTCATTTTGAAATGCTGCAACTGAAGAGTAATCAAAAGCCTCCCCAAGAAAAAAGCCTAGTGAATTTTACCAAACCTTCAAAGAAGATCTAATACCTATCCTACTCCAACTCTTCAAAACTATCAAAGAGGAAAACTACCCAACACTGTCTATGAGGCCAACATTATCCTGATCCCCAAAACAAAGACAGTACCAAACAAAGCTACCCCCAAAAAATATAGTCCAGTATCTCTGATGAGCACAGACGCAAATTTTCTCAACAAAATCCCAGCAAATCACATATAGCAACATGTTCAGAGACTCAACCACCATAATCAAGCAGGCTTCATCCCAGGGATACAAGGCTGGTTCAATACACGTAAGTCAACCACTGTAATTCACCACACCGAAGTGAAATAGAGGTGATTTTTAGAAATAGATTGATGTGGGGTGTAATGAATGAATTGTAAGTGTAATAATCGGTAAATACTTTATGGGTCATTATCATTAAATGGAGTAAAATACAGGTTATTGCCTTATCATGAGTTTAAGAAATGGCACTGGAGATAAATCTTTGAGGAATAATCTGTATGGAGTATTTAGGTTGGAAATGATAAGAATGTGGTCAAAGATGTTTTGTGGATACTTACTTGGTATGCGGTAGTAGTATAACATACACTCTATATTTAACTTTAATTGTTAGGGACTAGGGTCATGTATGCAATTTGCTTGATTTGTATGGTGTCAGTCACTTAAGTAGAATCATATTTATAAAAGAAATCAAAGGGGCTTACTGCCATTCGCTCAGCTGTTAGCCATTCTTCCTCTTCAGAATTACCATGCCGATGAGTATAATATGATACACTAGATATCATCTTATTAACTTCATTCAAAGCATTCATTTTTCCATTGAAAGAAGAAATTTGCAACAATCTGTAAGAGAAATTTGGATTAAGTATCATTAGGAAAAAGCTAGAAAATAAACATTTAAGAAGGGAAATATTTTACCTGAGAATCATTTTCAACCTAAAAATTTCTAAATTTTTTACAGTTTCTTCTTGTCCTGTAATCCTTGAAGCTAAATTCTTCAAAGATTTAATAATCATTGAAAGGGCATCATTTTTGGTTTCATTCTTTGCCTCCTTTTTTAGTTCATCATCAGTTAAATTTTCTAAAACATGTGGAACTATCTCTATAACTGGAATGAAGTATTTTTTCACTGTGTGTTGACTGAGAAACTCATAACATTGTCCAAATGGCCTGAAATAAGAAAAACACAAAATTTCTCTAAGTGAATATTTTTACCAAGTTTAAACATCAAAACTAGTTTAAATATTTAAAAAGTTCAAGTCCTCCAATTCGAAACGAGAATACAACTAAAAAACTCAACTTTATTTAACAACAGTTTAAGTTTGTAGTACATTTAATACTAACTTTAAAGTAGAACTTACTTAATAAGAGCTGCAATTATTTGAACATTTAATGCTGATCCATTAGTAAAACGATCATGCAAAATCTGGAACCCATTTAAAGTGCCAAATTTATTGATGAGATCCACTAGCCAACCCTGTAATACAGTAAACAGTAAAAGTTAATCTTTTCCTATAAAAAATTTGAAAGGCTATCTAAAGTACTTTTGCCTAAAGTATGAAACGAAATGGAAAAGACAAAACAGCTTTTAAAAGAACAAAATTTCTACATTACATGGTTAAATAATTTATGAAGATTACTACCTTCTGTGTTCCTTGAGTGCTGCCAGGCCAGGAAGGCTCATGGCAAGCTGTTATATTGCCTTCATTTCCATAAATCTGGTAAGCAGGAATTAGTCAAGAAATACTTAGATAAAACCACTTTCATATGTAAAACTGTAAAATGGAAGAGTCAGGCCAGATAGTGGCAGAGTGAATTAGTATATCTTTCACATATTTACAATCAAATTACACCTAAGCAAAGACAATGATCGAGTGACAAACAAATGACTATAGAATTCTCCAATAACGAAGGCATGATGGAAAGAAGTAGAAAAAACTGCAATTAATTGTTTGGGATTCACTACGCAGTACAACCAGGGAGAAATGGCTGCTGAGCAAAAATCCCTATACCGGGAACTTAAAAACTTGTGGACTATACTGGAGAAGGAGATGCATAAAGTCTGGTATGCCTGAGGGTACATCAATGGAGAACTACAGGAGTAATGGCACTTGAGTCTATGATTTTCAAATCACAACAGAGCCTATATTGAGAGAACTACAATGAATCACCTGTCTCTCCTTTTCGAAGAGGGTGTTATATGACACCTGGGGCAGTGTATGATAAAGACATGCTATACTTCCAGCCAGAGCCAAGACTCAGATAAAAACCAAATATTCTCATTAAGCAGTTTGGAGCACCCAAGTGGTAACAGAAGCAAGCACCCCAGGATTAGGCTCCAAAGAGAAAAACTGCAGGTTAGAAATGCTGTTTCAATTACAACTTCATCTTGTATTACATATGTTGCTTAACCACAGCGCACAGCTGGCATAAAACTGTCTGAACCATTTTAGTTGAGCAGTTGGCTTATGCAAGGAAGTCACTGTAATGATCTACAAAACTCAGGTATCCAGTTGAGTGTACCAAGTTTAAGCCCTGGGTGCTCCCTGATAATGAACAGTCATTCTTCTAGTACTCTAGCTCTTACCTACCACCATCCTTATTACCAATCACCTGAACAATTCTATTTTACACTTAATACACTAAATTATACTGTAAACATAATTTATTTCTAGTGGGAAACCAAAATGTCCATGTGACTCACTTATAGTGAGATCCATTTTATTATAGTGATCTGGAAATAAGCATGTAATTACCTCCAAGTGTGATTTGAAGATGCACATATGAAAATAAATGAGAGAAGAAAGAAAAAAGTAGTAAAAAAGAAAAAACCTTTGAGAACTGACACCACAAGGAAAGGAAAGGTAATGTAAGAATAAAATACCTAAGTCCAGTAAGTTGAAAGAACACCAGGAGGCCTAAACAAAATGATAAAAACCAAGATACTAATGGTGAAGCTTCCAAGAGTTCAGGAAAAAGAAAGAATATAGAAGTTGTCAAGGGCAAATGCAGATAACATTTAACCTGTAGCAGCTACCAGTGGGGAAGTCATCAAATGGAGACTCAAATAGCTGGTCCCTACACGGGGCCTCTTGATAACCCCAGCCCTCAAGTGGAAGGGTCTACCACACCTGCCTAGCTACCTCACAGGCCCAGAAAGAGGGCCCATCCTCCCACACCCACAGCTGTAGTGGACATCACCAGAGACTTCTGGACAGCCCGCAGTGCACCCCTCACCCTTCTGTGCTTGATTTTTGTCCTCCCTCATCAGCACACTACAAGGAGGTAGCGGGCCTGAAGAAGACGACCCTACTCACCCTACCGCGCGCCCTAGCAGACCAGACTAAAACAGCAAGGAGGAGCTCACTCGGAGCCATCAGAGGCCTGAGAAGCAGTTTTGTGTGTGTGTTTGCTGGTCAGCTGGTTGTCTGTTGTTCCTTTCCTTCTTTCTTAATTCTGTCTTGTATTCTTCTTCTTTCTCCCCTTTCACAGTATTACTGCTATTTTCTCTTCTCTTTCTGGTACATTTCTTCCTCTTCCTCTTCGTTCCTCTCCCTCTAAGCCCCATCTAGCCCTTTCTTTCTTCTCTCACTTTCTTTTTTTAAAGATTTATTTATGTATGCACATAAGAGCTGGGGGATAATAGGCCAGAGTCGCGGGACATGAGAGGACTCCCCACCAGAGACAAAGTGGGGAGCAGAACAGGCAGGTTGACCGAAATACACTGCTGAGGGGAGCAGCGGGTGAGGCAAAAGAGGCCTGCCGTGCCCTCTGGGTTCCCTCCCTAGCTGGGGATAGGACTCGGTGTTGCAGTTGCTGCGGAAGCCCCAGAGTATGGTGCTCAACATCTTGTGTTACCAGGAAGGCTCGCTCCTCTCACTTTCATTCCTTTTACATTTCTGTAAATCCCTTCCTCTTTCACTTACCCTTCTTTCAGTCCTTATTCTCTTTCCATCCCAGTGTACTTCTGAGACATGCATCGAGGGACAGAGCAGTTCAACAGAGAAAAACATTCCATCCAATATGCAGGCACCTCCAGTGGGCTTTGCCCTCAGCATGTGTCTGGAGGTGTAGTGCTCCATCTAAGACTCACGACTACCATAGGCTAAGATGCTGGATTCCCCCCTACACAGTGGGGGCTGATAAAGCAGGAATTCCTATAGCCAATCATAGCTCAGAACAACATCTACCATAACAGGAATGTGTCCAGATCTGCACCCAGGTGGGAACGCAGAAACCCCAAACTCCAAAGTCTGGTAGCCTGCAATGCCCTGGGAAGAGTAACAGTAACTACATCTGCCTAGAGCAGGGTAACAGCTAAAGAGAGAAGAGGGGGAAACTACAAGAGCCCTCACTTAACCTTTACCCACCTGTCACAGTGGCTCAGACACCAGGTAGACACATCCACACCTCTGCAAGAGAAATCAGAGTCATGCCCACCAGCACCAGTGGTACAGGGATACTACCAACAGAGCAAGGATGAAGGCTAACAACAGGACGACGAAAAATACAAATGATCAAGCAGGCCCTTCTGGGAACAAAACACCACAGAAAGAAAAATCAACCTCCAGCGCCCAATAATATGGACATGGAAGAATATCTCCACTTAATAGATAAAGAACTGAAAAAGTGCGTTTGAATCAGGGAGCTGAGAGAAAAAGCAGCAAGAGATAAGAACTTAATCAATGAGAGGAATGAGAAGGGATACCTCCAGAAGAAAGTGAAGGAAATGGAGAATATCAAATGGAGCTGCTCAAGAATTCTGAAAAGCCACGAAATTATAATAGGGGAAATGGAAGAATGAATGAGTACTCTCAAAGATAGAGATATAAAAAGAACAAAATAAACAGGGGGGAGGGGAGACGGTAAGTACAAAGAAAAAAGAATGAAGAAACACTTCAAGAACTATCTGACACCATGAATAAAGGAAATATAAGAGTCATAGGAATCCCAGAAGGTGAGGAGAGAAACAAAGGGACCAAGAAATTATTCAAGGAGATAACTGAAGAAAACTTCCCAAGAATGAAGAAAGAAATATAAATTGACATATAGGAGGCAAGAAGACTACCAAATTATCACGAGAGGAAAACTACAGCAAGGAAAATATTAGGAGAGTTTCCAAGGAAAAAATAATTAACATGATGAGGGTGAAGAAACAGGCAACCTATAAAGGAAGACCAATCAGACTGATATCAGACTTCTCCAGAGAAACAGTATATGCAAGAAGAGAACAGAATGACATATTTAACAAATCCAATCAAACAAATGCCAACCAGGAATACTTTACCCCACAAAAGTCTCCTTCCTTGATGAAGAAAAGATAAGGATCTTCTTAAACAAAAAAAAAAAATCCCAGAAATTCATTACTACTAAATCCCCACTCCAACAGATACTACAAAAGGCCCTAAAGCCAAACCAACAAAGGAATGAATAGGGAGAACAGAGTAAGTTAAGGAATAGAATCACAAAAAGGCAAACAAAATGGAAAATAGAGATGTCAATATATCAATATTAATCTAAAAGTAAATGGACTAAACTGATCAATAAAAAAAGACAGAGTAGTAGGCTGGATTAAAGAACAGAACCCAACCTTTTGCTGTCTACAAAGGCACATTAAGCTAGAAAAGATAAACATTTATAGTGAAATGCAGGAAAACAATCCTATAAAGCAAATGGACCAAAAATGGCAGGAACAGCTATAGTTATACAAGATAAAACAGGCTTCAGACTAAAAAAAAGTTAAAACAGACACGGTCACTACATTATAATGAGAGGCCAATACATCAGGAAGACAAAACACTCCATCAATATATGAAGGAGTACCAAATATATCAGACAACTAATAAAATCTCTAAAAACAGACATTAGAGAAAATACGTATGTAGTAGGAGACTTGAACACACTACTATGAATAGATCAATGAGACAAAAAGTAAGCAAAGACACTGGAGTTTTAAACAAGGATCTAGAAAACCTCATGGGCTAAACAGACCTCTATAGAACACTACACTCCAAATTTGAGTATACATTTTTCTCAAGTGCACATGGATCATTCTCCAAGATTGATCACATACTGGGACACAAGACATACATCAGCAGATACACTAATCAAAGTCTTACCAACTATCTTCTCTGACCATGAAAGCATCAAGCTAGAAATATACCATGAAAAGAAAGGAAGGAACCCGGAACCCTCCCATAATACAGAGACTGAAACCCACGCTATTGGAAGACCATTGGATCAATGAAGAGATCAAAGAACAAACTAAAAAATACCTTGAGAGGAATGATAATGAGGATGCAACTCTCCGGAATATCTGGAATATAGTAAAAGCAGTTATAAGAGAAAAATATATAGCAATACAGGCCCACATTAAGAAAAGAGAACTCAAAAAACCACCTAATCACCCACTCAAAGAACTAGAAAACACAAACAAAAACAAAAGAACCCCCAAAGCCAATACAAGAAAGGAAATAATAATAAAACATAGAAATAAATGTAACACAAATTAGAAAAACAACCCAAAAAATCAACACAGACCAATAGTTA
>JAGFMF010012111.1:0-19794 GCA_019455555.1 Galemys pyrenaicus
TCAGATCTATAATGATTTTAAACAGATCATTTATCTTTTCCATCATGATGGTTCCCCTCTCTCTTTCAGGTAGGCTGAGGAAATTTTCTAGGTCATTGTTGTTGGATTCTTTTGTTTGTTTTTCCTTTTGTGGTGTGATTTTCCCCTGTGGGCTTGCTTGGTTACTTATTATTCTTCTTCTCCCTGATGTCTGTTTTCTGATTTGTTGTATTTGTTGAGATACTGTGCTGCTAGTATTGGCAGGCATCTTTATTATCGTTCCTTTTGGGGTATCAGGAACTGGTGAACAACAAATAGGCAAAAACACACGAATACCACAAGACAAACAACAGAAACAAGACCAAAATAGACAACCAAGAGAGAGTAAGAGGAGAAAGAGTAAGGGGGAGATCAGTGTGTGGAACTATTATAGATAAGCAGAAAAGAAAAAGAAAAGAAGGGAAATGAAAATAAAAGATAAAAATAAAAATAAAGATAAAATACAAAAAAAACTTTTAAAATTTTAAAAATTAAAAAAAGTTGAAAAATTGAAAAGAAAAAGGAAAAGAAAAAAAAAAAAAAGGAGTCCCCTCAGTTTTCCGAGAGGTTTCCTGTTGTAGGAGGAGATATAGCTCAGTGTCGGATTTTCTGCTCTTTTCACAGCCCTAGCCTGTGGCATGGCCACCCGAGGTGTTTTAGGGGCTGCCCTCTTTCAGTGGGTGCACCAGGAGTGATGCCTCACAGTCTTTATGGTGACTTAAAGTCTTTGAAAATGACTAATCTTAGCTCCAAATTTATTGTGCTTTGGAGGCTAAATTTCCTGCGAGATAAATGCTAAGCTCTTAGATATGCTGCTTGAAAAAGTGCTTGAAACTACAAAGGAACGTTAAGCCCTGTTAGAAAGTAATGTGATTTATTATGGGTCTCTTGGGTCATGCATCTGCTAGACCTTTGGAGAAATTAAGTTTGATCACTTAGGCCATCAACCGTATCTATATAACAGCCCTGATGAACACTCTAGACTCCAAGGCTCAAGTGAGCTTCTCCAGTTGAGAATACCCTGTGTGTGTTATTACACATCACTATGGAGTGGAGTGAATGATAGGTGAGTCACAACAAACTGAAGCTCTGTGTTCAGAACTCTTTGGAATTCTACCCTATGAGTCTCTTCCCTTGACTGATTTTAACAGGTATCCTTTGGCTGTGGTAGACCATAATTGAGAGTATAACCACTTCCAATGAGTTCTGAGAGTCCTAGCAAATTATCAAATCTGAGCATGTTGTTAGTCCCCCTGAAATTTGTAGTGGTGTCAGAAATGAAGGCAGTTTTGTGAACTTCACAGTGATACACAACTTTATTATAACTCAAAATATAGTAAGCAGTATGAGTTTCAAGTCTCTGTTTCCTTGACCCCTAGTCCCATGGGAGATTAGGAGAGGTCAAGTAGATGCTGCAAACAGGGCTTGAAGAACAGCTAAGGAACCCTGAACTTGGGAAACTTGAATCATTTATACAGGATCGTAAGCATGCCTACCAAGATGATAGTGTCTTTCGAGGCTGTGCATACACGAAATTGCTACTCACTCTGGAATAGTCATTAATCTCCACCTTCCAAGGTTGTTTGCTATGAGAGGAACCTTGGAAAGAACTTTGGAGCCAAAGGGCATTTGATGCCTCTTTTGCATGATGTGGGGAAATATAAAAGCATGGAGCACTGTCTCCCAACAACTCCATGTTTCAATCACACCAGACAACCTATACTTGTTTTAAAGTATTTTTTTTAATCATATGTCTATTTTATTCACATTTCCATTTTCACTGAAATAGACTGTGAACAAGTGATCATTAGCAGTAATCTTATTCATCTTTCGAGGTTCTTTTCAAGGGTTTTGTATCTAAAAATCTCTCTTAAATTCCCCTTTCCACATGTCCTTCATCACTAACCACCCTCTTTGAAGCTCTAATTTATCCCCTTCAAGCATCTAGCACAACAATGGCATCACTCTATTATCCTTGGCTGTTTAAATTACTTTTTCTTAAAACATGCGGACAGGCTATGTCTGAAATGTTCTTCCACATCCTGGGTAGCCTTGTGCTGCCAATTCATGTGGAAGGAAATTTGTTACACTGAAGATGTATTCCATGTTCTGATGATCAAGATTTTCTCTGATTCACAGAGCTCAATGGTAAAGATTTGAAGGGCAGGGCAGAAATGAAATTTTTATGACCTTTTAATATGGAAAATAATCATTCAGTAACCAGGATCCTTTTGATAGCACCTGAAGAACAAAATTCTTAACAATTTGTTTTCATCACCACTTCCTGGAATCTAGGCATTTCTCATCCTCTGCATTTTTACCTCCTGGGTTTAAGAATTACTTTTTATGTATTTTACTTAACAGCCTGCAGTTTGTTCTTTTGCTCCAATCTTATCCTTCTAGAATTCATTACAGTAAGTGGAGTGATAATTTTTTTTAAAAAAGATTTATTTATTTATGCATACAAGAGCTGGGATACAGGCCAGAGTGGCTGGAGGTGAGAGGATTTACCAGAGACAGAGCCGGGAGCAGAACAGGCAGATCGACCAAAATAAACTGCTGAGGGGAGCAGCAGACAAGTGGGTGAGGCAGGGGAGGTCTGCTGTGTCATGTGTGTCCCCTCCCTGGCCGAGGATCGAACTCGCACTACTGTGTCGTGGATGCTTCATGGTGAGGCACTCAACCGCTGAGCCACCAGGGAGGCCCCAGAGTGATAATTTAAAATTTAAAATTTCAAAAAATAAATAAGATCATGCTCAAAACTGTAATCGTTTCCTCTTTCCCTCACAGTAAACCCCAAATTCTCCTCAGTGACCTCCCTAGGTTTTTGTGTTGAGTGTTCTGTCTGAAGTGACCTTGCCCCAATTAATACATGTGAATAAACCAACCTAGATGTCCTCTCTTAAGTAGTACCTGCTTACAATGAAGATTGTCTACAGACACGATTAGAATTTCAAGTGTGTCCACATGCCATTTACCATTGTTTCACAATTTTGTATGTTTCAGGAGTGTAGTTTTAAACCTTGATAAATGTGAATATCACACTGCACCCACAAAGTTCTGGCACCATTCACTTGTATCAAACTGATCCCATTTACTATTTCTTCTTACTCCTTTCCCCTTTCTTGCTGGGATATATTGCTTTGGTCAGTCTTTTTAATTTTTTTTAGTTAATTTGCTTTATTTCATTATAACTTTTGACTACTTTTTCTTCTCTTTAAAGAATAGTTATGTTTCCAACAAACTACAATTTACTAATTTATCTCTTTATCATTGACTATTTTCATCCAGAATGTAAGCTCCATGATGACAGAAATCTTTCTTTAGTCCACTGATGTTTATAAAGCCCTCAGGACAGCGTCTGTCACAGTAGATAGTAAATCGTAGATAGTAAATATTTTTCTGTGAATCAATTAATAAATGACTTTAGAAGCTTTGTACAATTGCCATTGTCTACTCTTTATGTTGCTTCCAGTTGAAAGACTGGACATTGAGGGATGCAGTGAGGTTAATGGTGCGTAAGAACACATTGTGAAGGCTCAGCAGAAGGCACTTTATGGGCATTGTAAGACTACAGGCACTGAGAAGCTAACCCATGTACTCCTTCCTGAGGTCCACTCCACGGTGGCGTATGTTAACATGCACATTCTTATATAGCTCTACATGAAGTATCCATTTTGTCTTTGGGTATATCGTTCCAGAATAGAAGAATTGTTGTCAAAAAATAAAATATTTAACCTTGCTAATTATGCTCTTAATTTAATGTGACTAACACTATAATGGTAACCAGTGCACTATCTTATTTACATATACTTTGCAAATTAATTTTCATTTTATTATTTAAATAATAATATATTACTTCACTTAGGTTTTTTTTTATCTCTTTTCCTGTAATGCTGCCAATCTCTTACCACAGTATTAAAATCTGTCACTTTTTATTTCTTGCAATTAAGTAGTCTGGTTCTTTGTCTTTTAGGACAGAAATTTGTGGCAACAACACTTAGTACAGGGTGTGGTTTTTACTGCATTAGAAAATTATGCCTTTGGGAGTTGCAGAGCAGGAAGTTTAGTTCTGAGATCTTGATTTGGGGAGTATGTGATTTTCTATAGCTAACACATCGGGAAGACATGCGTGTGTGGCCATGAGGGTGGCGAATATTGTTGACTCTTGAGAAATTTATTTTTACTTTAATCATCAAGCAATTTTATGAATCATTTAGCTGGAGCAAAGATAATGTTTTATCATGTTTTACAGTAATGAAATTCATAAATATTTCCTCTAAGATTGACTCAATACTCGTTTCTTCCTCACTTGCTTGTTAAGCAAGAAGTCAGATTATTGTCAGTAGTCTATGAATTTTCTCAAACTAAAGATCTTTTTCTCCTTTATCATAAAATTCATCTGTAATAATATATTAATGTTCCATTTACTTTTATTAATGGGACTTTTATTCATAAATTATTATTAAATAAGTTGACTTTCTTTTTCTGATGTAGTTTACTTCTAGATACTACTTTTAAAGACCTGATACCAAGTTTAATTCCATGCATATATTCACATATGAGTTCATCTCTATCAGGGATAAAGCTTAAAGACAGTCTTATAAGCAACCTTTGATAGAAGACCAGACAAATGTGATGAACAACTTGTGTGCGGACATTTTCTGAAAACAACTTGGTATTTAGATCTAATGAGTATTTCTTCTTGGAAAGTATATTGCTGAATGTGCTTCCTGGCACTGACTTCCTAGTGCCAGAACACATCATGATTTTCCTTTGAAAAATCTTTCATAAAGAGATTGGTGCTTTCAAATCAGTTTAAGCTAATCCTTACATGCTGCGTTCTGTTATTGCATGCTAGAAAAGCATAAGTACTGAATTTCATATTATGAAAATGAGTCCCTTCAAGTTTTATCTCTCTCCTCCCCTCTCTACCTCTGTCTCTTTCTCTTAATCATGTCCCTCCTTTCCCTCATTCTTTTTGACTCCTCCCCATCCATTTCTCTTTCATATTGCTGGATTTTGAAGAATCAGAAACCCTTCTTTTCTGTATTCTTTCAGTAATTCTGAAGAAGCTTCATATTTATATAGGCAGATTTCCTGTCTTTCAACAAAGCACAGTACCATGCATAATAGTGGTGATTCGTGCTTAACTAAAGCTGTAAATACACTAACTCAAAATGATTAAGGCAATGAGATCAGATGTAACAATAAACATCATCACCTTATTGATTTTTATTTGTTGATGGGATAACCACTGATTTTGATACATGTAACAGGAGATAAACATACTCTTAGGAGTTGACCAAATTCTGAAAGCTTTCATAATTCATATCATGAAAAACATTACAGATGCTTTTATTATTAATTTTGTTATTGTTATTTTAGTGACCCAGTCAAAATGTTTTAAGTTACGTGCCAATTACTTAAAATAGTAATATATTTGATAGAGTTTGGGTGACTATTAACTACAAATTGCAAGTTGTTAAGTAGGATACAAATACCCTTGTGATTTTACATGCACAACTTCAGGCTCTCATCACAATAATCTGGTGAGGACAAATAAGTGATTTGTCCCAAAGCCAGGAGTTAGATGTTGGCAGAAAAGCAGCTATCTCCTGAGTTACCAATGGTGGAAAGATGTCATTTCTAGACCTCAGAGAGTCTAAGATGATCTTCAATTCAAGTAATGATCATTTCCAAGCAGTTCGTGCTATTCTTAATTTGTTTTCCTCATTAGAGATACTGTTAAGAAAATCTGTGTGGCAAAGTTTCCTGTAAGTGTTTATCCTCTCTATGTATGGTAGACCTCATGCTAAAGGAATGATGTCTCTTCTGGGACTTTTCCTAAGTAGAACTGGTGATTGTCTTTCTTGTGTTCCTGGAATATTTTGCACTTACTTCTTTTATAGGTCATCTGTACTTACATAGGAATTTGTTGTCTTTTTTTTTTTTTTTTTTTCTTTTAAGCTAGGCAATATAGATGAAAAGAAACTTGTTTTTTTGTGTTTTCAATCTGGGACCTTGGCAATTTCTGTCCACTTGCTCCTGTTCCTCAAAATCAGAGAAAGGAGACACTATGAATGATTTACAGTGTATTTCTAGAGAGACTATATAAAATCTTATAGAGATTCTAAAAGCAATAGGAGGGGTTTAATGAATATTCCCTTTATAAGAAAAGACAAAGCAAAACTTTTAAGTCCTACAGGTTAAAGGCAGAGGAAGTAAGCAGAACAAATTCAATGATGTTTCAATGACAGGGAAATGAAATATGTTAAAGAAAATTGTAGATAATGTCTAATTTTTGTCATTTTCCCTTTTTGTTATTTAATTAGATTTTTGTGCATTCTTGTTTCTGAATTCCTGCTTTATTTCTGTGGAGTCTCTGTGCTGGCTTTTGTGGCACAGGTTTTATTTCCATCTACAGAAATTGAAAGTCCCAGATATCAAGTCCCTCTATCTTACAGCTTAGGTTTGGACATTTGATTTGTTCTTGGCTAATAACTTGTTCCTGCTTCAGCATTTTAAAAAAATTGAGTAGGGACAAAGTTCAGAGGCAGTGGCATCCACCTACAGGTCTCTAAAGGCAGTAGGAGAATTGGGTGGTAATGGCATAACCAGCCCCATGCCAGCAGGTGCATCTAAACCAACAGTTGCCTGAGGGAGTGATAGTCATGGCAAAGGATAGTCAAGCTATTCAATTAGGTTGTTCACATGGACAGATTTGGGTGATAATTTCTATTTTTTAAACTTTTTTTTTTTGGTCGTTCTAATGATTTAGTAAGCTGCCCAATTTTCTTTTGAAACTATTTCTTTCAATTAACCAGCATATTTGTAAGAACCCTAGATGAGTCACCATTGTCAAAGAAATTCTAAATAAATCTAGGAAGTGTTTTGCTACTCCTGAAATAACATCACACACACACATGAACTCATGTGTGTTTGTGTATCATTTATGCATGTGTAGTACTACTTCCATTGCATTGAATCTTTTATATCAACATTCTGTGACAGGCATTGCAAATGAATGGGTAAATAAAATGAAAGATAGAATTCTAAAATTTATGACTCAGTAAAGTATTTTCTCTCAGGAAAGTGATTTCAGGTTCTCGTTACAAAGTCATCATATTTCAGGGCCTCCCCTGGTGGCGCAGTGGGTTAAGCAACGCACTACGAAGCAAATCGCAGCCACTGCAGCACAAGTTCGATCCCTGCTGCCGGCCAGGGGGGGGACCCACATGGTGTGGCAGACCCCTCCTGCTGTGCCCGCTGCTCCCCTCAGCAGTGTACTTTCGTTGATCTGCCTGTTCTGCTCCCCGCTCTCTGTGGTGAATCCTCTCACCCCCCTACACCTCTGGCCTGTACCCCAGTGCTTGTGTGCATAGATAAATAAATCTTTAAAAAAAAAAAAAACAAAAACAAAGTCATCATATTTCAAATAGAGATGTTTGCAAAAATCATAAGCTAGAATACAGTAGAATAAAGTTTTTTTTAAAAAAACTTACTCAGTGAAGATTTGATGGCCTTTGAAGACACTGATGGGAATGAGGATGTCGAGATAAGCAACAAGTATCTTCTAGAGAATAAGGTGGAGGCATTTATTTTCTGGAAAATTAAAAAGCAGTGTGGCACTATATCTTGAGTCATTATAATATCCATATTTTTACCTAATAATCTAACTACTGTGAATCTGTATTCAAGAAATAATAGGAAAAAATAAAATAGGAAAAAGTAAAAGCAGGAAAAAGTTTGAAAGTATTTATTGTTATATTCCTTCACATTGTGAAAAGATTGAAAAACAAAGTCAATGTCCCCAAATAGGTAAGAGTGACATTAGTATTGTTCAAACACTATATTCCTCCTCCCTTTCCAAGCACATGGTAGAATTTTATTTTCTTGCTCCCTTGCAAGTTGGCAAGACCAAGTAAACACTGATGACAGTGACATGGTTCATTTCTAAGCAGTGACGTTAAACCTGTGTGTGAGTGTGTAGGTCTTGTTTCTTCTGAAACCATTCTCACCCCCCTTTCCAAGTGAGAAGTCCCAGTGAAGAGTCCCAGAGAACCCACAATGCATATACTGTGTGAACAGTAAACCATTGTAATTATAAACTGCTGATTTTGAGACTTGAATGTTGCCATAGAGTATTCTAGTCCATTTGGAGCAAATAAATGGGTCAAGTAAATTATTATCTTTAATGATATAAATTATAAAAGCAAAATATCAGCAAACTACATGTATTAATAGAGAAATAATGGGAAAATATGAAAATAATTTAGGTATGATATATAGTAAAATAAACAGCTTTTATGTTTTAAATTTTTACATGATAGCTTGATGATTTCATCTTTACTACCATTTAAAATCTATATTTGTGAAAATATTGGTTATCAAAGAGTTATTTTTAAGGATGTGCAATGTATTCATTTTATTCTTGGTTATTTTGGGAATAGATAAATACATCATTAAATCACATGATGTAGGTCACACTTTGAATTTATTTTTTTTAAGATTTATTTATACATACAAGAGCTGGGTACAGGCCAGAGGTGTGGGAGATAAGAGGATTCACCAGAAAGAGTGGAGAGCAGAACAGGCAGACTGACTGAAACACACTGCTGAGGGCAGCAGCTGGCGAGGCAGGAGAGATCTGCTGTGCCATGTGGGTCCCCTCCTTGGCTGGGGATCGAACTTGCACTGCTGTGCCATGTATGCATCACAGTGCAGCGCTCAACCTGCTGCACCACCAGTGAGGCCCACACTTTGAATTTCTTAAACTAAAATTATTATGCATTATTGTTATTATGAAGTAAATATGTTTCCACTCATTGTTGAAATACATAAGCTACCTCTATACAGAATCTGTTGTTGCCTTACTTTTCCAAAGATTTTCAGAAGAACATTGGAGAGATGTCATTTCTAGACCTTAGGAATTCTAGGATGATCTTCAATTAAGTCAAGATACTTTCCAAGCAAATGTCACTAGAACACACATAGTAGATACTCAGCTTCTTAATATTGAGGTCAGACAGAACGTTAGCACTCATAGGTTCTTTATCCTTAAGGACCACAGAAAACAGCTTGGGATGTGTTAATGATTTAAGAGGAGCAATTAGATAATAATTACATGGTGAACTCTGTTATGGGGCTGAGAGTGTAAGGAAGCCAGAGTAATTTTGTTCATAACCTCACTCACAAATTCTGATCTTATTAACTACCCTATGCTTTGTCTCTATTACGTAACTGTATGTTTTGATTTTATGAGCAGATATTTTATGTTTAAATATATTTATAACACTTTTTACATTTTGCAAAATATATTAATAGTGTCAAACCGAAGAAGGAGGTCACAGAGCAGTAGAAAATAAGGACACACTGAAAGTGTACATGCTGGTTGTAGACTAGATGTTTTTGAATTTTAAATTCTGGCTTCCGTAGAGTCCTGCATTAGTAGTCATTTCTAAAGGGATCAAACACAATCCATTTATGATACCCGATTCCTTTTGGTTTTATAACTGACAGTCTCCAACTTCACAGTGTCACTTGGGAATGAAAGAAAACTGAAATGTGCAAAGAAGAAGACAATGTTTTTTTTTTAATTCCACCATAAGGCAACTAACAGTATTTGGAGGGATCGCCAGGAAAAACGTAACCCGGTCAGTGGAGGTTAGCCAGATCTATGGTTTTGGAGGAAAATTCATGGTAGTCATTTTTGGATCATTCATTGTGTGTTCCAGCAAATACTTCATCCAATTCATGGCAGCAGACCTGACCTATGAATTAGTTTATTCAATCTTTATAAAAATATTTGGCGGGTTTCTAAATTTCAGTGGCATTCAATAGCTAAAATTTAACAAGTGTGCCCATGATAGGGAAATGTTGCTTAGGATATCATGTAAAGAATGTGCTTTCTTGGAGGATGACCAGAACCTTCCAGTGGGCTCAGATACCAGTGTATAACTGCTTCCTTATAGCCCCAGTGACAGGCTATTTTCTTCATTCCTTCATCACCACTGTTCCTGCTGTTACCTTCTATAATTTCTGGTTCTTTCTTTGGTGCCATATGTATTTTGACAAACCAAAGTGTAGGTCATAACTTTTAATCTTAAAATGGTAAGAGTAAAATCATTTTTTTTTTTACACTTGTCCTTTCTCGTTCTGTATTTCTTGTGGTAAGGATGAGATTGAAAAATTCAGGTGGTGGAAATACTCAAGATTTCTGGGTAAAAATAGGTGAGCTATGTCCCCTTTATAATTAACAACATTACAATCGTTATTTCATGGCCAACATGCAGTGAAGTGGAAGGGTAAATGTGTTACACAATCTCCAGAAGCCGTATTCTATGTGGGCTGTCAATATTAACACTCCAAGAATTAAAAATAATGTTATAAATTTCCACAGTTATATGGATTTCCTGATGTTTGTGCTCATGCCAGCATTAGGATTAATGTGCAAGTTTTGTTTTTCTTGACCGATGAACAAAGTTCAGAGTTTCCTCAGGGAGAATTGCATGTTTATTAACCTGCTTCCTGTTGTGACAAGGTAGACTCACCTCTGATGCCAACAGACTGTGGGTAAAATTAGGCATAACCTGGGATAGAAAACCTCAGTTTGTCTCTATTTTTCACATGCCAGTTGAGTGGAGAAAGGTAAATACAATTTTCAATAAATGTCTTTTGCTCTAGGAGGTGTGCACCCTGAGTGAGAGAATAAAAGTTTGATCTACTGGTGCATTTCATTTTGTATCTGAATAGGAAACGTGTGTCTTATTTAATACATAATTAAATTCTTCATGTCCAAAGACTGCTGCCACGTGCAAAAACACTAATCAGAAGATAAATGATATCAGAACTGCTGCTGCTGAATGCCATTTTGCAAGAATACAGAAATCCTATTTATCTAGCCTGTTCTTTCACAAGTAGGCCCAGTCAACCATCCAACTTCTGATTGCTTTGCCAATTCTTTCTGCATTAAAAAATGTGAAGGAACAATTGGCAGATAACACATGAGATTTGGAAATTGTTGCTGTGAATGAGAAAATCAATGTTACTGTAGACCCAGGCTTATCACTTCTGTAACACATGTCTTGTTTTTACACTGTGCCGATAAATGGCACATAGGTGGCACTTACCGGCACCTTAATCCACCTTAAATTCTAGTGGAATTAAAAAATGAAAAATATGCATATGCATCTGATATGTCAGGAAAAGGCTAAATCTTACAAAGAACCCAGGGGAAATGAAGCAGTTGAAAATCCATCTCAGAGTAGTTAGCTTTTCAGAGGGAAACCAATAAGGAATACTAGTTGTCAACTATGCAAGTAGAAAATGATTGTTGAAACGTAACTTTAAAAAAAAGCAATAATGTTCAATAGTGTTGAAATTATAAAACAGTACAATAGAGTCACCTGCTTGTCAAAAGTAGAGAAAATTTAATTCTGGGAATCATCGTGCCTTATTTATAAAGTAAAAACTAGGCTAATTCATCTCTACATTGCACGTGAAGTGTAAACATTAAATATCTTATAGAAGAAAAGTGCCTTTATTGGCAATGAATGGTTTTTCAATATATTTTTATTACATTATAGCATCTTTTAGACATGTGACTCTATTTAGATTATTTGAAAGTTCTGTTTACTTTAGAATTTCCAGAAGAGAAAGGAAAGAAAAAAATCTATATGCAAAAGTATGTTTAAGAAACTGCCAACTATCAACACAGGAGGACCAAATATTCTGGAACTTTGTGTTCATTAGGAAACTGAAAAGATACAGACATTTAATTGACAACATTTCTGATAATAGGTTTTGGTACAGCGAAACACAGGTGCATGTACACATTAGCACTTGCCCAAACACACCCCCTTTTGCTGAGAACACACTGGATTAACAGCCTCTGTGCAAACAGGGGCAGTTTTATATATCTACATTTCTCCCACCATCTATCATGGGGTAGGTTTTTAATAAACATTTGTGTAATGAATTCATTGGTTATTTACCATAGATGTGGCTATAAAAGTCAATTATGGTGACAAATCACAGGGTGATTTTCTTTAACATTCATTTTACTCTTGCCAGGAATTAGGAGATCTTTGCTTCAGTAATTTTATCTACTTGTATAAAACCAATTAACCCTTTTTAGCTTCTACTTCTGTAAAATAAGACATTTTCAAGAGATGTAATTACATATCACATGCTTTGAAATGTAAAGGAACAGAAAATAAAATGTAGTGCCAGATGGTCTTAAGGTGAGAGTGGTTTGAAAAATGTTTGGCATTTTTATAAGTGATTAATGAATGGAGAAATTAATTTCACAAGTTTTATTGCACTTAGTTCTGAATGATTAGCAAACTTTGAATCAAATTTAACAAGGAGACAATTTTATGAGTATTGGTGTCTATTTTTACTGAGTCCGCAATTGCATGGCATTTGGGAAAGCATCACTTCTTGCCAGGTTAGAGTTAGATAATTCAGAACTTCTACACTGAGTCAGAATTCCCCTGAAATGAGCTGAGAAAACATTGGCTAAAGAGTGGGTGTTGATCTTCTCAGTATTGAGCCATGGAAGCCTTGTACAAATTTGCTTCCAGCAATTCCAAAATCTAACATTCATCTCAAGATTAATTTTGGGTGTGGGACATAAGGTATCCTTGTAGCCCCCAGAAACCATGTGTGTGGCTGTCTTGTGCTGTTGCATAACCTGGGTTAGCATAGAAAAATAACTGTTTTCAGAGGTCATTTAAAATCTTGGTAGTAGAGACTGCTTTTGTTCAACATTTGGGTGTCTTCTGCACATGGTATTTGAGTTTATGTGTACACAGATGAAGAAGTAAAGTGCTGCTTGGAAGTGACGACAACAAGAATACCTCTAAAAAGCAGTTTCATCTATTTAAAAGTTCAGTGTGATCAAATATTTTTTGTACACCATTTCCTAATCATAAATGTAATCTGAATTTCATGTCGAGTGAAAACTTTGCTTTTGATCCCTACCAATTAATCCTGATAATCTCTACTATTTAATTAGTAGTAAATAAGTAAGAAGGTATTAACTATTACTGAGTATTGCCTACTATCACTCCAAGTAATAGTTATCTTCCTAGAAGAGACTCCCTAGAGTGATTTATTTTAATGCTTTTTTGTATTAACATTGAGGACTCCATTCTAAGATTTCTACCATCTTCTTGCACCATGAATAGTGTTATTCTGTATTCACAGAACTTTGTTGTCCACAGTGTTTCCAAAGTGTTAATTTAATCATATCATTATTTTTGCTAAAAGTTTGTCAGTGGATCTCTTTCCTTAGAGTTCAAAATCCCAAACTGCTTAGATACTACTTTATAATCATCATCAGCTGGCCACTGATAAGTTTCTATCTCCTGTCTGCCCCTCTCCAAAGTTATAACCCCTACAATTTTCCTAAGAAACCTGTTGTCCTAAAATGTCCTATTAAATATGTCAGAACCCGAAGACCAACACACTTGTCAGAAGCAAACATAAATATATACTTCATCATTAACTTCTTCCCAGTGTACTAAAGTTTTTTTAGCTATCCATATTTTATGAGACAATAAAAATAAGTGTAATCATTTCTTGAATATGTGCCATTTTTTCTCAGCCCTTAAAATGGCTCTGTGAAGTGGGTGGTTCTTAAATTATTACATTTATAGATGAGGAAACTAAAGCTCAGTATCCTTAAGTGACTTTCCTAATGGCACAAAGTGAATTAGTGATTTAACTGTAATTCAAAACCCATCTGTTTTGAAAATCTTTTTTTTTTAATTTCAGAAGACTATTGCAGTGCACTTTTTAGGCAAAATTTGCCCAGAGAATTATATATATATATATATATATTTAAAAAAAAGATATTACAAACTTGCCTTGTGAAAGTTCTCCCTATTTTAAATAAAACATTAAGAAGTAAATTTTTGTGAACTATCTTAGTAACTAAGCTATCCATTTTGATTTTAAATCCTATAAAAAAGGATAACAAATTCTAGCAGTGGAGTTTTTCAATTATTTTTTTTTCCTTTTTAAAATACCCCATTTCCAAAAGAATTAAAGAAAATGTAGAAGAAGAGGTAAATAATGTACTCAGTAATGACAACCAGGAAAAAGGATTGTGTACTAAGTATAACTCAAGATAAGGTCAATTATTGCATACGAATAAAGTCCTTCTTATAATTCCCTAGAAACCAAAGGTCAGGGATGGAAACCTCAAGAGCAGGTAACCAGAAAGTCCCCTACTCAGGACCGCACTGGGCATCCTTAGTGAGCTCAAGGGTGGGGCACAATTACCTCGATGTGCTGCTGCCTTCAGCAGGAGTTCGATGTTATGATTACAGATATGGGACATGTACAGCACACAGCCTGATGACGTGTAGCGTTTATAAAACTTGTGGCCTGCAAGACAGGGAAAATAGGAAAAGAACGCAGAATTCTGCTTACCTAAATCAGGAAATAAATGTAAAAGAGGTTATGAAAGAATGACATAAGTGTATGGAAGATCCCGTGGAATGGCATTAAAATGTTTTAGAGCCAGACAGAAAAGTACTGTAATGTATTAGGAGAGCCAAAGACTCACAGTATTCAACCAAGCAGTAAAGCCCTTAGTTACCATCTCCATGTGGCTGCAGAATACTTTAGCAGAAGGAAGAACGAGGGACATAGCATGTAAGGAGTAAAAGAATAAGTAAGGTAATGGCATTTTGAACTCTCTGAGGTCATAGTGTCCTTGTGGTTACAGATTATGGAAAGGGGCTCTATTGTTTGGTGGATATCCTCAACTGAATCAAATACTGTGTACTGAGCACAAATCCCTAATAGATGAGTGACAGAATAATTTTTTCCTTCACGAGTATTTTAATATCATTAAGGGTTGTATTTGTGCATATGTGTATGTATATGTGTGTGAATACACACACACATATTTAAAATGTGAACTCAAAACCTTTGTACTAATTTTGGGAATGCCCTTTGCTTATATACTCTTGAGTGTGATGTACTATATATAATCAGCAGTCTTTTACTGTTAAGTTTGCTTCCTATTGGGTGAGCATGAAAGGAGACTCTCGCTTTTGTTAATAAATGGCATGGGATGTTACCTCTCTTTTTAGAGGGAGTCACTGAGAAAGGACAATTTTTTCTTATAATTGGATCCTCAGTCCTGCAGAGGTCAAATAGGGTATTAACAGGGAAATCGTGTGAAAAACACAGACCTAATGGTATCTCTGGGACTGGCAATAACATCGTAGGGATCAGCTCCTGGAAAGGACCAGGCAACATTGACCCCATGAGAGACACAGACCATATAGTTGAACGACACAGGTTACACATTAGCAGCAATTTCCTCCAGAATCTTTGGTACAAGGCCTGTCGTCCCTTAGTTAGTGGTCTCCATCTTCAGCAGCTACTGCATGGTGCTGTAGTTCAAAAGCTTCCATATGCTGTAAGGGACACAGCTCTTGTCTGCAGCCTTAAGTGTCCCATAAAATGTCTGCAACCCCAATACACTGAGGTCTCCTCGTGACATCTTGCAAAACTGAATATTTATCTGAAATCCCAAACAGAGACGGAATTGACGAAGAAGTTTCAGTGGTTTAGATAACGATTGGACAAAATGCATGTTTATTTTTATTTCAACCTGAAATAGGGCCAGATGCACTTATAGCAATTCCTTGCTTTTTTGGATGCGTTATGAATAATAATTTTACCGAGTCACATTTAAGAAGATTATCATCATTAAAGATACCATCACATAAAACTATAAACTGTACCCAAAGCTAATAACTAACCTGTAGCCTAAATTAGAGTGCCAAGATACCTGAGTCCATGGACAAAATCCCAGAGAGATAAAGGATAACAGAGTGAGATACAGGATAATCAAAAAGAAATAACAGAAAGAATGTCATTGAAAAATGGTATTAAGGTCCCTTCCTGGATGATTGGATGTTTCATATAGGGGAGCCTAGATTCAGCTGTGGCACATCATGCCGTATATTTAGAGGCAGGAGACATTATTTGGAAAATGTGTGCTCTGGAGAGAGAATAGACTCCGGAACCACGTGTGAAAAATGAACCTGCAGCTTACGATGCAGCAGCCAGGCTCAGAGTGGGCGCTCCTGGAGCTGAAGACTAGCCAAGCTGGTCTTATGAGGAGCAAAGCTTATTTCTTCCTCAAACCCAGAATCTGAGGCCGGGATCTGAGGCATCTCTAAGATGCTGGACAGCAACTTAGAGACCAGTGGGTTTTATGTCAGGGAAGAATGGCAGGAAGGCCCAGGTAAATTCTCTCCTAGGGGTAACCAGCTGGCACTTCTGCAGGAGTTTAGTAGACTCAAGTGTCCTCCTTGAGGTTTAAATCTCCTGTTTGCCCATGATAATATCTGAGATGGCGTGGGTAGGTCCAGAGCAAATGGTGCTGCGACTCCAAAAAGACCAGTTAGTTATGGGACTTGCACTGCGTGTTCAGGGTCACCGATTAGATCAGTTGGCAAACAGGAAAATACAGTTTGGCTAAAGAAGGCCATGGAAGGAGATAAACTCCAGGATCATAGAAAATGGTCGTTGTAGGATGATTTTGATTTATCATTCTAGGATGACATATTTACACAAAAATGTTTTAAAATATCCTATATTAGAGTTTGCTTATGACTTGCATTTACATGTACTTTATTTTCTTTCTATAAAATGAGACATTCATCTGTCTCAGCGGGGATTTTCATTATTACAAAAGTAATGCAAGAGGAAAGAGAGCTAATATCATTCATTACCAAAATTGGCTTTATGCAGAGAGGAGAGGTGTATTATTTCAGAACACAATTCCAATACTAACAAATGCTCTTCTATTTTGTATGTCAGGAGGACAGTCAACCCAATTATCTAAAATTCTTTTCTGCTGATTATTTTAATAGAAGAAAGGTGGGGAAAAAAGCTTCAACACAGTCCTGTATTACTCCATTCTGGGTAGGAATTTGCTTTGCCAACGGCCTGAGTGTAAGCATTCTGTTCCTAAAATAGTGCTGTGATAAGACTTCTGAATATGCATAGGAATTGATATTTCCATCAATATTGCACTGCTTATGCTAGATACAGTTACTGCTTAAATGTAAATCATTGAAGATGAAAGATGGAAAATTTTGGCAAATTCAAAATATTAAACATTACTTTTCAATTGATTAAAGTATTATAGCAGTGATTGTTCACAGTATAGTTAATTCTAAAGTTGTTTCATTTCTTCATAGATGTTAATAGATGTTATTATCACCAATTCATTAAAAAGAAAGCTGGCATAGGGATTTGAAAGAATACTATGTTTTTCATTTGGGGAGTGAAATGGACACAAAATGAAGAGTAACATTTAGTGGTTAAAAATTATGCTTATCTATGCAATGATTTGGGTCTTTTATCTCAAGTGGACTATTAATGATTTGGGTGGAAGATGTAAATACGGAATTTTGCAATTTCAGCATCTTAGGTTTTTACTATTCTAGGCTGAAAAGATTGTTGCCTAAGATTTCTAATGAATAGTGTAAAAAATTGGGGAAAATTTCACTCATATCACTAAAACTTATATATTTAAAATGCCAGTAATGATTTTAATCATGACATGATTTTAAACCTCCAGTTTTATGTAACCAATAAATGCTAATGAAGAACATATAATAAATGGAAAGTCTCACATTATAATGTAAAATGAACTAAACCTTCAAAATTTATTATAGCATGTACACTATTTTCATATAAAGTAGACAGACAAAGGAGAACTTGACAAAAATTTAAAATTAAAATGTTAAAGCTACTAGATGATTATATGTGGCTTATTCTTTGTGACATAGAGTATCCTTCTTCCTTTTTTTTTTGATTTTCAGGTTTCTGTACCTTTTAAAGTTTCTATAAATTCAAAATTTATTAATATTCAGATAAATGTATTGGAATCATCAGCATCTGCTTTGAGAGTTTAGGGTATTAGGACATTTTTTTAAGAGTTATGATGTTCCTGATTTTTATAAATAACATTGAGTTGCTAAGAATCTTTTGGAGCAAAATGCTTGACATTTTTCAATAGCCTCCGAATCCATATATACTCCTTCCCTTCACATATGTCTATCCATAGCCTTGGTGATTTATAATTCAAGATATGCACTTATTTATTCCTAAAAACTCTTCACTTAGAGTTACTTCTTAGTTGTCTTGATGACATTATAAATGATAATATGTTATAGCTAAAAATATAAATATATTTTAATCATAACTAGATTTTCATGTGAAAATATTGTCAAGCATAGACAATTTTGAACATAGTGACTGGAAATAATAACAACAAAGCCAAAAATGAAAAATCATGTCTCATGAAGTTCATGAGTGGACAGACAATTTAGGTGTGGACAAAACAATAAGAAAAAAATGGAGGAAAAATATGAGTATTCTGTACTCTTATTGCTTAACAAGTATCTCAGTTCTTGCTCCAGTTTAAAGAAAGTGAAAATAGAAATAGGTCATCGTGCAATCATAGAACTTGTAACTGAGTAAAAATTTCACATGCCAACAAAGATTTTGAATGAATGAACATTTAAACACAGTATGAAGAACAGGTGAATTTAGTCTGTTATAACTATATTTACATTAAAAGAATTTTTGTGGTGAGCAAATTGGCAAAATACTGGTCATATCTTTTTTCCTAAGGCTTATTTTTATTTATTTATGCAAGACCTGGGTGTAGCCCAGAGGTGTAGGTAATGAGAGGACTCACCAGATACAGAGTAGGGAACAGAACAGGCAGAACTATTGAAATACTCTGCTGAGGGGAGCAGTGGGCAACAGAGGAGGGGTCTGCTATGCCATGTGGGTTGGCTCCCTGGCCTGGATCCAACTCATGCAGCAGTGGCTGGTGATAGCTTGATAGTGTTGACTTTTACCCCTGCACCAGCAGGAAGGCCCTAGTCATATCTTTTAAGAGAACTTAACACAAGAAAGAATGTGGGACTTCAATATGTATTAGATTTATACTATGTACCTCAGTGAAGAGCACCATGTGCTTTCTCACTATTGAACCACTCTGCTCTGATAAATGTTTCCTCTGCGTATTTACCCATTTGTGAACAGAATGAGTAGACAGAAGAAATAGCAATAGAGTATGTAACATTGTACACTATTTTCTTTTTAATTTGGTTTTGTGATGAGGTCTTTCAAATAAAAGAAAATGAGAAATGATTAGAATAATCAGAAAAAGAGAGTAAATGATAATCTAAATATGTAGAAATGTTAGTTAAAACTTCTAATTCCTGAATTCCTTTGAGACTGTTCAGTATTATGTATATGCATGTGGGAGTAGACAGACTTGTAAATATGAACAATGCATTGTACAATCTATAGATTTTTCTACTATGTTTATGTCTTAGGAGGAAAAAAAATTGTGACATGAAAAGACATCAACATTCTCAATGCTAATTACATAGGAATGAAGAATTACACTGGGTCAGACACAGACTATCAAGCCAACATTACTTAACCAAAAGCAACTCCAAGACACATGTTGCTGAAGGCTTGATTATCCTGTCTGAAATCGGTTTTAAGCTTAATTATATTTTGGTATTATTCAGAAGTTATTCAAGACTTTATTATTCAAGAACCTACTCAAACTGACTTTACTCACACACACACCTCTTTAGATAGTAGGTTCCTACTTTTTTTTATTAATATAAAATATTTTAAAATTTACATATACTTGCCATCAATTGTAATCCCCATGTATTCCCCATCACCATCTCACCAGTGCACCAT
>JAGFMF010012111.1:20237-44765 GCA_019455555.1 Galemys pyrenaicus
TTTGATATGTGCCATTCTCACTGGTGAGGTGGTATCTCATAGTGGTTTTGATTTGCATTTCTCTGATGACAAGAGAAGTTGAGCATTTTTTCATATGCCAGGTTCCTACTTTAAACCATTTATTATATTGTTGTTGGTTTTTTGTTTGTTTAACTTAGGGGCATTTTGACTATGGAATAAATCTCTAGGTATAATTTTAAAATTTTTTTCTAACATATTTTTTTCATTGTTTATTGAGTATTACTTTTTCAGCTGTGAAAAAAAGCCTAGTATTAATTTTAATATGAATCTATACTATCACCTTGCCTTTGATTTCTCTTCTTCACCTTTATACAGTTTACTTTGGTGGTGTGTGTGTGTGTGCTATGGTATAGAAAGCAAAATTATACAGAGACCAGACTGGAATACTAGAGAAATAAAAGATCGTTGCTCTAAGGAAATGTATCATCCAAAGTAGATTGCTTATGAATAAACAATCCCACTGTGATTGGGGTACTGTTTGTTACATAGCACAATCTTGCATTGCCTGACTAATACAGACATACTACTATTAAAGGCAGAGAATATTCTGCAAAAGCAAAAGATTCAGTAGCTTAAATCCTGTATATTATGACTTATATTAGTTTAAGTCCCATGGCTAAACTATAATCACAAAATTTAATTTAAAAGAATATTGAGAGCCTTGAAGTATATCACAGGCTTTGATGTAGGTAAATTCTCTCCACAAAGTCAATCCAAGAATCAATACTACATAGGAAATCAATCAGTGTTATTTTAAAATATGCTAATTCACTAAATAAACAAAACCAGAGGTCATGGCCTTCACAAAGAAAATAAATTCTTGAATATATATGAATATATATATTCATACCATATATATAGTTTTCCAAGTATAATAAAATAAATTTCCACCTAAATAAAAATATTTTTGTTTTGAAAATATTTCCTCTTAAATGCAGGCTTTCCAAAGTATATAATATTATATACATGAATATCTTTTTGGATCAAATGAGATATGCTTGGTAACCAAATGTGTTGTGTCTGAAAATATATCTAACCTAACATTAAAGGCAATCTCAACAACAGCTGGACCATTTTAAAGACTAATCCACTAGACCTTTTCAAATATATCTTCTCAAGCTCTCTATAATTATGGCTCTTTGTAACATGTCATTTTTCTTTTTTATTAGAAACACAACAATATAGTTAAGTCATATATAGTTTTTTCTCTGAAACTTTTTTAAGGCATGTTACTGTAAATGAATGCAAAAGAGAAGATCCAACAATTTCCTGAAATAGAATATTCACGTTTGTCTTTGTCAGAAACTCAACACATTCTTTTCAAAGTGGAGTAGGGTAACATTTCCCTCGATGATTCTCAAAGTGTTATATATGTTCAAGTTAACTAGATTTTATTCTATATGCAGCAGTATTTAGTAAAGCAATGTGAGATATATTTGTAAATTTGTGGCTCATATTCTAGAAATATAATCCAAATTTCATAGTGCATCTTAAACATATTATCCTTAGGAACTACTTAATGGTGGGAACCAAAGATGAAAAAAATGCTTGTTAAAAACAAAATTTGTTGTTTTGCCAAATTTCTGTTGATAAATAATGATGGAGCAAGAGTATTAGGACTTGATGTTTTGTAGCAAGTCTATTATCACATGTTTGTTATATTTAAGCAATAATATAAAGGTTGAAAATAATTTAAGTAATGAAATGAAGAGTGCAATGATTTAATTTTACTTTGATTTTACTTATATTGCATTAACTATACTGATACTTAAGAAAACCTGAAAATAGTCTGAATACGTTTACTATATTAGGTCATTAGCCAATGACCACAAATCTAAATTAAATTAAATAAAACTCATTTATTGTCCTGTATTTTGGGAGATCAGAAAAAAAAGCTTCTAATGAACTAAAATGAAGGTGTTAGAAGAGTTACATTCATTCTGGAGGCTCCTTGCTTTTTCCATGCTCTAGTGGCTGCCCACATTCCTTTGCTCATGGCCCATTCCTACATCTTCAAGGCCAGCAGCATAGCCTCTTCCGGTCTCCCTCACTATGAGACGTCTTCCATAATCACACTACCTTCTCTGAGTCTAACTCTGATGCCTTCCTCTAGTAGACATCCTTGTAGTTACATCGAACCCACCTAATTAGTCAGGGGTAACTTTCCCAAACCAATATGTTTTATTTAATCGTATCTTCAAAGACTTTTTTGCCATATATAGTAACATATTCACAGGTTCCAAGGATTAAGGGGTGTAAATCTTTAGGGGTGCTATCCAGCCTGCCATAATAATGCTTGTTTTTCCTGAAATACATAGTATATGAAGAAGTAGGGCATTCATCAGATAATATGATTGTATTTTAGAAATAAAAAGAGATATGATTGATAGTTTAAAATTATTCTTGCAGGCTTGTCAAAAAAGTCCAAATGTGAGTGTGTTAAACTTTTTTTAAACTGAATAATCATGGGACCTATTAATTTTCCATTCTTTTCTGAGAACGGCTCCTAATTCTATTGATGGAAGTGATTCCTCCCTACTCCCTTTGCCTCAAATTGTCAGGCAACTCACACAAAGGCAATCAGTCCATTAGTAGGCAATAGCCCATGTGGTAAACTTAAAAAATTGTCAATTTTTAGATAACTCAAGGTAATATCATGCTTGCTTCACAGAATTTACATGGAGAAATATGAGTGAATTAGACAGTTTGTAATGGCAAGTGAAAATGAAATAGAGATAAGGTTAACAGAAAAAAAAAGTGCAGGACAATCAATTAAATTTGAATTTCAGATAACGAATACATCATTTCTTAGCATTCAGTGTCCTGGATATTTCTTGAGACATGATTATACTAAAAAGTTGTGTGTTGCTTATCTGAAATTCAAATTTAATTAGGATCCCTATAATTTTATTTGCTAAATTTGGCAACCCTGCAGAGTGATGATAATTGGTCCTAAGTGGCCATGCACTAGCTGAAGTTATGGGGAAACTGGAAATTTTAAGGAAGTAAAAGCTGTAACAATTTGATGACAGGCAGAAGTCCTTAATTTATTTTTATTAAACAAACAGGAAATGAGTTGCAAAATACATAAAGGCTGGAATTCTTGCAAGTCTTTCAAAAAAAGATATGAAGTCTGTAGTAGCTCTGCAGAAATTATATGAATAGGTTAATTCACAGAAAAAGGTAATACCAGAAAATATATTCAGTTGCCCTGATAATTCAATAAATGTCAACACAAGATGATTTTTGCTCTTTTAAAAGCAAAGATAAAAAATGTTGACCATGCTCAATGTTATCAAGAATGTGGGAAAATTTGGACTCCCGTACATTTTTTCATAAGAGTCTGAGCTGGTATGAAAATCGGGGGATGGCATTTATCTAAGCTATTGGGGTAGTGATATTTATCTAAGCTTATGCATGAATCATTAATTTAAGAGGTCATCATGTCAGAAATCTCCTGGGTTGTTGATCGAAGGGTTTAGATCCTTGCACAAAAATCTTTTATAGGATGGACTCTCATTGGTTATTAAAGAAATGAAATAAAAAATCTAAAATCACTAAACAGAAAAGAGATTTCTTTCTGTAAATCTCACGTTCATCCTTTTCTTTGTATTTCCAATGTCTACTCTAATCCAAGCTCCCTTCATATACTGCTAATTAGTTTCTCTAGAATAAATTTTGCCCAACAAAATTCCTTTCGAATTTGCAATTCATAGTAGTTTTTCCCAAAGTGCAAATCTCCTCCTAGATTAGTCACTATTTTCCCTCCCTATCCTTGTTCTTAGAACCTTTCATCAGCTCCTCTTGCTCTTGGTATGGAGACCAGGGATGAAAGACCAAATCTTTGACAAGAATCACAGACCCCCACCTCAGCCTTCTGGCACCAGGGTTCGCCTCCGGCCTGCCCGCGCTCACCAGCCAAACCTCTTCAGTTCCTGGAACTCACCACTTTGTCTTCCTGACAGGACTTCCGACCTGACCTCTGTTTGACTGGTTAACTATGACTCATTGATCACACCCTGGCTCTGAGCTCGCTTACCCAGGGCATCCTCTTCTGATGTCTGTGACTAGGTAAAATCCCCAATTAGAAGGACGTTTGTAGCACGGGCTGTACTTCTCCTTCCCGGCCTTCCCACTTTGGAATGTTGTGTCTTTGTGGTTATTTGATTCATGTCTCTTACCCACTAAAGACTAATAACAGAACTGGTGTCAGAATCATGTCTGATTTTCTGTTTATTATAACAAAGTAGTATCTTAAAAACCTTGTTGAATGAATGGATAAAACATTATCTGTTTTCTGTACATGGTCATTGGCTGGGTAAACAATATATGCAGGCATCAGGGCGTTCCCATCTCAGGTTTCCAACAGAGGCTTAAGTCACCCCAAATTACCTGTGATTAGGAAAGGGACATTCAGAGTGTCGGGCTATTATTGCCTCTTATCTATCCTAATCTGTCACTGTTTTAATGATCACAAGGGCCTTCTAAGCCATTTTTACCCTGTTTCTCAACAATGATTAAAGCTATTCTTTTTCATATTAATGAGTGGTACCAAGTAAGGGAGAAGGAATGCGAGCTTCTTGCTGCCAAATTTAAACTGATTTGGGTCAGACTGTAGCTATAGAGTCTGTGTTAACTCCGGTTTGAAGGGTGTGCAGATTCGGCACAAATTATCTACATCAACTTTACATGCATTTCACTTGAGTCATGAAATGGTGCAACAAAGTCTAGTAGTCTGATGAAATAAATAGAAACATGATTTCCCATTTAAGTAAATGGGAAAATGTTTTTATAAGTCTAGTTCCCAGTCAATTTTCTTGCTTTTCTTTATAACTCACTATTAGGTGAGCAGTAACTAGTGTCATTCCTTCGCTATTGTCTCTTGGCAAGCAATGACTAATTCAATCCAGTAAGACTGAGTCAACTCCAGTAATTTTAATTTGGAGTCTTCATAGTTTATTCTAAAGATACGGTAATTAGAAATTCCGAGCTAGATCTAAAAAAATATCTAAGGCTCTACTTTGTTACCTCTAACAGTTAAGTATTTAATTTGGATAAGAGTTGAAAGATTTCATGTTTAATATATTGAATATGATATGGTACTTGTGTCTGCTGCCAGAGTATTGCTTCTAGACAGTCTAATCTGTACTCCTAGAATGACACCCTGTGGCTGGACATATCAATAGCAGAATGCTCACTTGTCATTCTCCTTTTTATATTTTTGGAAAAAATAGTCATTTAAAAGCAAATTATATGTGACTTACAGAAAAAAAATTGTTGAAATGGATTAGGTGATGTTAGCATGAATAAAGAAAATATTTCAAACTTTATACATGTCTTTGTATATACTGACACATAGCTACAATTTGCTAGACTAGTGGGTAAGGATTTTCCCCTTTAAAATACGTGGTAAGATTTTGGTGTTTGTAACTCAAGTGTACTAGATGGCATCGGGCCCTACTTTATCATCTCTGTTTTACAGTTATGGAAACTGAAGGACAGTGAGGGTACAAGTAATTTTTCAAATCTTCTACCTAGTAAAATGCTAGTAGTAAACTGCATTTAGGGCTATTGGATTTGAAATGTATTACTTTTCATAGAGAACCCTGCTGTAATGCAGTCACCTAGTAATTACTAATTCAAATTTTGAAGACTTGGTCATTTGAAAAATATCTTCTGTTATAAAACAGAACTAAACTTTTTGCTGCAAGAGATGGAATATTGATTAGATTGCTAACATTTTCTAACATTTCCCCCATTCCTGTCTATATAAAGCTTCCTAAGTTCCAAGACTAGTTAACACCTCCCTCTCCTGTACCTTCATTTTCTGCAAATTCTGTTAACTTCAGACCTCCTGAGTATTTATTCAATCAGTCTCTGGGCAAATTATTTGTCAGTGAGTCATCATAATTTCAAACATCATTATATTTTTCTAAACCCTCTTAAATATTTCCTGTCATTTAAATTTCTACCTGTTCATCTTCCAGGTGAACATCTTGAAGATAAGGATAATGCTTGTTTTTGCTATTTTATAGTGGGCTCAAAATAGAGTCTGTGTCTAGTAAGTGTTTGTTAATTTATCCTAATTACCCAAAAAGAACAGAAATAATTATAATCTAGCTATTTATACATGTTCTCACATTTAACATTTGTAGCTTTTTATAAATTGGCTTTTGATTCTGAGCAAAGTTTCTGTACAGCTTACATTCATACATACTAGGATATTATAACAAAGTAAAATTGTTGTGCATCTCTACCTATTATGCATATACTCCATGTACTTTACTGACCTTTTATATGTTATGGGAAGAATATAATGAAACTAAATAAATGCATTTTATATGATTATACTTATATAATTCAATTACTATATGCATTTTCAGATCTTAAACTAGAAATAAAGACAGTCTCTTAAAAATCATTCATTCCTACTCCATGCTGTCACTGTATTCCATCTAACTTAGAAGAACACCCATATTTACTTTTACTTCTTCTAGAACCTGAATGCTTGCCTTGGATCAGGGTGAACCAGTCTCTTAGAGATGCAGGTCTATTGAATCCACTGTTGCCTGTTTGTGGTGTGCAGGGAGTGGGAGTGACAAAGAGCCGGGGGAGGGGGGGGAGAAGAGATGAGAATGATGAGGGAGTTCTTCACTGGACACTTATCCTAGAAAAAACTAAGCTCTGTCTTCTTAATTACCCTGTATCTCTTTGTGCCGTCAAACCTAGAACTTCAGGCTTCCTCCTCTAAAGCAATCATTCCTAATCCAATCTCTGGACCACCCAGATGTTAGAGATCTTGCAAAGATATTAATCTATTTTTTAAAAAATATAAGAATGTTGCTTGCAAATCAAACTTCAAATGAAGAACAGTTGTAGCCCAAAGGATTTCTGTAACCAGAAGGAGTTCATATAGCTGGTTAAATGTTTGATTTTTATAACTGATATGCCTCTCCAGAGTAACTTAAGACTTTTGAAAAATGGTAAGATGGCCACTGACAATAATAGAAATTTATTGTAAAAAAAAAAAAAAAATAGGGCCTATAAGTTAAGTAACTACCCCAATTAGTTCTCATGCTTGCATTGAACATTTTGTTGTCTTGTCAGAGTTCACAGAAGTGAAAAATGTAGCAGTATGGTCCAAAATGAAACTGTAAAAATAAATTCAGACACATTCAATACTTCACAGAATTTGGGGTTTTGATCTACGCAGTGAGGCCTTTGATGTCAGCTAAATTTCACACATGTAACCTACTATCTGAGGTAGTCTCAACTTGAAAAGTTTTCCAAATCAAAAGTTTTGCAACACAAAGCATGACCTGAAGTCTTCAGTTTATTTTTTAATGCATTTATTTTTTTATTTAATATTTTTTTCTCTTACATTGTTCATTTGTACAATATTTGGTTTCTCCCCTCAGGTCTAGTCCCCATAATTCTCACACCACCATGGCCTGGGAAACCATCACCCATAGTCCCTTGTGCTCTTCCTTCCCTTGTTTTGAAGACTTCAGTATAAAACTGAAGATAAGACAGCTAAGAGGTGAGCAAAGCTAGCATCTGGGAATAAGCACATGGTAATCCCTGAGATAAAGGATCAGTTCAAAGAGAGAGTGGAGAACAAGAGAGGATTTTGAACTTGATCCTGGTAGCTCCTGGCTATTGAAGCTCAATTAGGTCTGGATTTTCATTTTGGCATGACTAAAATTTACATTGCCAACTATTCCCAACTCACCTTTATACTAATGCTATGAATCCTATTGTGGTCCTAGTGCTGCAGTGCCAAAAGCATATACTCGGTGCTAAAATAAGGTATGAAACGTGTTTTGTAATCAGGCAGAAAATAATCTTTCCATTCACTGCAGCCTTATCACCTATAATACGTGGGATGACATTCAGGTCCAGATTCAAATACTGACTTTATTGAGGTTTGATTGGGATTAACTACTTTTGCTTGGGATGTCCTAATTTGTCTAATTTCCACTGTCTGTGTGACTCAATCATATAAGTACATATTGGAAATGATGGGATGTGCTATATATGACTTTAGAAGAACACAAAGTATTTTACTAGATAAGATAATATTTTGTGGTTTATCTAGATATGGTGTCCTCTTAAATTTATTTTTGAGATACTTCCTCTCATTTACCATTATTTATCTGTACTTTTGTGAACAATTGTCCCTGTATTTTATCAGTTACAGGATGTAACATAATGACTTCTGTATTTTGAAAGGTAGTTCAAAATTTGACATTATTATTAAAAAGGCAGTTACTGTACTATTTTAGTGTAATTTCTAAATTTTATTATCTAATAAATGTCTTAAATATTTTTAAATACAATGCATATCTACACACTAAATTTTACCGTTACGACACATAAGTGTTTTATATATATATAACACATAATAAACAACAAGTACAATTAATACATGGTATAATTAATTGAATTGAGATCGGCTCAGAGAATAGCAAAAAAGCAAATAAATAAAAGTTAAAAGTAATAATGTACTTAATGAGAATTTATTAGCTAAAATGCTTTAAAGTATATAGAGTTGGTCTTTACATGTAATTTATATATGTATTAACTCATACATTAAAAACCAGAATTATTTTGATTTCATGACAAACAGATCTTATTTACTAACAGAATTACTGAAGAGACTTTAAAAAATTACTTAATCCAAGGACAGTTTTTCCAGTTAAAATTATATTTTTAAATGAATCAAAAATTGATCCATTTCTTTAGTACAGACTTCTAAAAATGTCTCAAAATGATAATAAAAATACTTGGGTTCAGTACAATCAAACAAAGAAAACAAATCCAGTGACCAAAGCCTACTCATATTGTCATAACAAGAAACATTTTTTTATAAGCCACAGAAAACATTTTTATGTTTTCCAAGAATGACAAACCTATTTTCTTCTTTTGAAAATAGCCTGGCTTCATTTTCAGACATTTGGAGGACACAATTACTGTGCTAAGATACTGAATTCCTTTAACTGATTTCTATTACTGTTCTCTGCTATTAAGTGAGCCTTCTTTGTGACATCTTTACCATGTAGATGGGTTGAATATGGCCCCCTATGTATTGTCCCATATCATGAACTTCTTTACAGCAGGTTAGGACTCATAAGCTCAAAAATCCACTGGGGATAAACTCAAATTTTTACATACCCAACTGTTTTAAAGAGAGACCAAATATAATAAATATAATATGTGCAATATATATTATAATATATATTATTATGGGTAGATATATTGCTTGTGAGGAAGTTCGTAACTGATACTTATCCTAAAACTAAGCTCTGTCTTCCTAATTACCCTGCATCCCTTTGTGCCATATGTGTGTGTGTATATTTATATGTATGCATGTATATACCCTCTATATTTAGAATCCATCTACTCTGGTACACCCCACAAACTTGCATCCATTATCTGGTAGCCAACAGATAAACTGAGCCATAACAGCTGCTGCCAGTGGAGCTCCCTTACTCCCCATATTGCTTTTGAATGACATCATCTAGAAGTGTCTGTCCCCTTCCTGATGTTCTCTCCCATCTGAGAGGGGAGCTCCAGAAATTCTCAAGCTGTGAGGAACATACTCATACATATTATTTGGGCTGCCCATACTAATACATATTATGACCCAAATAATACCCTTTATGCGCAGGCCAGCTCATGGTCATAGGCTTCTCCAAAGCCAGCTGAGGAATCTCTTGATTTCATAATGCTTTTACAGAATCTCTTGATTTCATAATGCATTTCAACTTGCTGAATGTCAGTTGAAAATCTGAGGACCTGTGTGATCTGTTTGAGAGATAACATTTCAGTTCTTTGCTGTTTGTCCTTCTGGAATGTCCTGACAGATAAATTACTATGTAAACCTTTGTGTTCTGGAAGCATATGCTAACATATGTCTATTTCCTCCATGGACCCTGGGGTTATTTCCTAACCAACCTTTCCCTACAGTTTTCGAAAGACAAACATTTATTTTTCTATGTATAATTCTTCCCCGTTGGCTTTCAGTAAAATTGCAGGGAATTCATGTACTTGAATGGCAGACTGATATTAAAAAAAAAAAATCACAGGAATTTTTTCATAGTGTTAACTATAGGCACATAGTTGTTTAGCTAATCTCTGGAACTTTCCAACTGCAAACCGAAGCGCTACCCACACTGAACCACTTTCCTCCCATTCCTGGAAATCACCATTTTACTTTTTGTTGCTTTAAATAGATGCTTTACATAAGCATTTGTCTTTTGTGACTGGCTTATTTGACTTAGCATAATATCCTCAAGTTTAATCAATTTGCATCACAAAGAGGATTTCTTTCTCTCTCTCTTTTTAAAGGATCAATGATTGTCTCTCACATATAGCACACTTAATGTATCCATTCATTCACTGACATGCATTTAGGATGTTTCCACTTTCGGTTATTGTGAATAGTGCTGTAATGCATCTGGGTGTACAAGTATCTCTTCAAGATGCTGATTGCACATATTTTGATAAATACCAGTAAGTGGGATTGCTGAATTGTGTAGTGGTTCTATTTTTAATATATTGAGGAAACTCTACTGTCACACACAGCAGACTATATCATGTCACATGTCCCTTCACAGGTCTAATTTCTCCACACCCATGTAATATTTGTTATTTTCTGTTTGTTTGTTTTAATGAAAAATATTATAGTGACCACCCTAACAGATGTGAGATAACTCATGCTTTTGAGGTGTCTTTTCTTGATGATTAATGATGCTGGATTTCTTTTCATTTGCTTGTTAGGCATTTGTATCATCTTTGAAAAAAAAGTCTACTCAAATCTTTTTGCCCATTTTTAAATCAGGTTATTTATTTTGTTGCTATTGGATTATAGAGTTTGGTACACATTTCAGATATTAAGCCCTTAGCAGATGTAGTTCACAAATATTTCCTTCCATCCTTCTGATTGCCTTTGCTCTTTGTTGAATGTTTCCTATCTTGGGCAGAAGCTTTTTGACTTGTCATTCCTTGTCACTATGTTTCTTAGACTTTTAATGTCATGTGCATGAAAGCATTTCAAACCCAAGCTCATGAAGATTTACTTCTATATTTTCCTCTAGGGATTTTATAGTTTTAGCTCTTAATGATTAGCTCTGAAACTTATTTTGACTTATTTTTATATGTTGTGTAGTACAAGGTATCAATGCCATTAGTTGGCATGTGAATATGCATTTCTCAACACCATATGTCGAAAAAAACTATTGTTTTCCATATTGTTTTGCTGTGGCACGCTTGTGTGAGATCAGAACCATGTAATAAGGGTTAACTGCTGGACTTTCTGTTCTGGCTCATTGGCTTAGATGTTTGGCATGATGCCAGGACCCTATTCTACTGATTCCTATGGCTTTTTAATATGTTTTGAAATCAGGGATTGTGAGCCTTCTAATTTTGCTTGTATTTCTCAGATTACTTTGATTATTCAGGGTCCTTTGAGATACCACATGAAGTTTAGTAGTTTTTGTTTTTGTTCTTTTTTCTTATAAGAAATGGCATTGGGATTCTGAGGAGGCTTGCATCGTGATAACCTGAGCAGTATGGGCATTATAACAATGTTAAATCATCCATTCCACAAGCACAAGTTGCCCATTTTGTGTTTCTCTTTCTTATTTCAGCAATATCTTGCAGCTTTCCATGTACAGGTCTTTTGCCTTCTTGTTTAAGTTTATTACTAAGTATTGATATTTTGCCTTTTTGAATACCGTTATAAATGGAATTGTTTCCTAAATTTCCTTTTTAGATTGTTCATTGTTAGTGTAGAGACATCAAATTGATCTTTGTGTGCTGATTTTTGTGTCCTGCAATTTTCTTGAATTCATTTATTAGGTCTGATTTGTTGTGGCTGAATTGTTGGGGTTTTCTAAATATAAATTCATGTTGTCTAGAATGAGAAATAGCTGTATATTTCCTGTCCAATTTCGGAGTCTTCTATCTCTTTTTCTGACCCATTTGCTGAGACTGGCACTTTGAGCACACCCTTAGAACTTTAAGCAGTATTCTTTTGTTACAGAATTGTGTTACTAGTCTCATCTGTGGGTGAGAGTTTTGAGTTACATTTCCTCTTTGAGGGATTCGTAGCCAGTGCTGATAATCATATTATAAATTTACTATTTTTATTTAAGGATGATAACACTTTGTGTAACTTCACTTTACTGTGATTCAACTTATCAAAATTGAGGAACTGTGCTTACTAGTGTTCCCGTAACTGACAGAAACTAATTTTCCCTTATAGCAATTAATGCGTAACTTTTGCTCTTTTCATAAACAATAAAATGTAAAATTAAGCCTTCCATATGCTCTGTGAAAATGAAAAACAAAAGGGTATGAAATTCACTGCACTGGATGTCTGGGAAATGTTTATGAGCAATCCAGATTTGCAAAGATCTTATTTTGAGGCAAATTTCAGTTCAACTATAAATTCAAAGTCCTTGAATGTCCCATAGCTCTTACGTTCAGTGTGCATTTATCACACAGTGATTAATGTTGGAATAACTTTGCTGAATGCTTGAGTGACCCTATTAGACAACACACCAGAGAGAAATAGAATTTTCATTGCTAGAAAAATTTCCATTTTTTCATCAGATCTGATATGACATACAGTAAAATTCCTTACAAGTTGGTGTTTTTCCTCCACACAGACTTGTCTTTATTTAAGATTTAAAAATGCCTGATTTTTACATCATACATTAATCACATCAAATTCCTCTTGTTAAATATATTCACAGGTCTCATCTTCAACGAGTTTTTGAAGTTTTTCTTGCTGTTGATTTACTTGTTCCAATAAAATTGATTGAATGCTTCCTGAGCAGAGAAAATTGGACTGAAAACTGGGATAAGCAAATAAATATGAGTGCAAAGATCATAACCAAGCCACGAAACAGACACAGCAACCCTTGAATAAAATACATTGTCAAAGCATATATAATGAGAGACTCAACACCTTTATTTTTTTTTTAAAGATTTATTTATTTATGCACACAACAGCTGGGGTACAGGCCAGAGTCCAGGGAGGTGAGAGGATTCACCAGAGACAGAGCAGGGAGCAGAACAGGCAGATGGACTGAAACACACTGCTGAAGGGAGCAGCGGGCGAGACAGGAGAGATCTGCTGTGCCATGTGGGTCCCCTCCCTGGCCGGCAGCAGGGATCCAACTCGTGCTGAAGTGGCTGCGGTTTGCTTCATAGTGTGTTGCTTAACCCACTGCGCCACCAGGGAGGGCTCCACCTTTATTTTTTTCTCACTCTTTTTAACTTTACATATCCGCTTTCAGATCTATAAAATGCCTTTTACCATTATTCTCATTAGAATCTGATCCATCCTTTCAAATGAAGTTGCCATTAGGCAGTTTTGATTTGTCTTTCTAAAGTCAGAGTGGAAGGCAGTACCCCCAACATCTCCTTGTTACACAATATAGAATTAATTTTATTATGTGCTTGTTTTTCTGCTAAACACAAATTTTTAGTAAAGCATGATAGCTTCACTATGCCTGACTATGGAAAATATATAAAGATGATTAAGTGGATACTTAAAATGAGAAGTCTAAGAATGTGAGGAATTCCAAAGTGCTCTTTATGCTGCAATCACAGGTGGGGTGAGGAGAAGTCAGGCAAGCTTCCTGGAAGTGGTGATTTTCTAAAGAACGAACTACAAAGGAAAAGATAAGTCTAGGAAAAGAACACCTGGCTCAGTTATACAGTTTTGAAATGTAAAAAAAAACTATAGAAATATCTGCACTTTTTCATAGCCATGTTGTCTTCTTTATCTTCTCTCTAAAACTTCCTTTGCACTATTCTGGCTTATTTAAATACAACATTTTCTAGATCTACTCTATAATTTGACTCAAAGTGCTTTCTTTCCCACTCACCATATCATTTTCAGTGAAAGGGAATTTATAATAAGTTTCACAAAATAATTTGTTGCCATTTAAAATGACCTTCTAAAGTGTTTGTGGTTAGATCCATTTAGGTATTAGCAGAAGTAGTTAGCTATTAGGTGGGTTTCATAGTGGAGCTTTTGGCATTTTCCATCATGGATTCTAAATTCTGCTATGCCCTCCATGACCTTGCAACTGACTGTGACTGGTGTACCCTTTTAACTTGCTACTTTAAAGAAAGACTCCTTGGGCTTAGAATGAGCAGCATTCTAATGGTTGATATATTTGAGCAATATTAAGAATTAATACCAAGAGCTAGATGTTGTAAGCTTTTTCCTCCACTTAATGCAACCTGCATTATTCTACAATATGGTTTTGTATTAGAGTTTATACTGAGAGCATCACAAAGTGACTAGGATTTTGGAGGGCTCAGTGTATTATAGTAGTGTGTATGTGTTGAGGGGGGGGGGTTGTTACCCCTTATGGCATCCTGACCACATAGATCTAGATTTTTGGATAAAAACATGATCATAAATTGGACTGTTGTGTTTGGTCACGTGCCTATTTTCCCTGGTGGGGAAGGGAGATGGGAGGGGGTGCTGACGTGAGCACATCAGAAGGGCAACAGACTTACAAAAGTATTGAAAGAAATATGAGGAAATCCTTGGTTCTTGAGTGTCTGAGGAAGGGGCTTTCACAGACTTCACGGCAAGTGTGAGTCTTTATTCTCGTTTTCCTTTTATCTTCCTTAAGTGTTACTTTTAATGATTCCTATCTTGAGAGGTATTAAGTCAGGATAACCAACTAATTACTGTGTAAAGAACTAATACTTCATGTAACACTATTTTTAATATTGACTACCATGAGAAAATGGGACAAAAAATGTATCTGGAATTTTCACATGCATTAGAAAAATATGCTAATGCTAGGTAATTTGCCTGGTAGGTTTTACATATTGAAAAGAATTAATTTCTTCCTAATGAATTTTTGCTACTGTTTATCACATTGGAATTACTTGAGAGTTCTGTTTAGTAGTATATTTTTATATAATTGCAGTGGTGATTACTTTTCCTTTGGAGCAGTGGTTTAACAAGATTGCTTTAAAGATTGTATGAGATAATCAAAAGTGAGAAGATCCTTACAAATTGTAAAGTGTTATAAAATATAATAATTTTAAAGAAATTATAGGATGTGCTTACTTAATGAAAATAACTAGTCAATTATGTTTTTTATAGTCTCACCACATATTCATCTAAGAAAGAAAAATATAAAATAATAGCTACTTGTATATTTTTTGAAATTGTGTGTATGTATTTTGAAGAGAATTGATATAAAATTGATCTGCACGATAATAGATTTCAATTATTCATGTCTCATTTTATATTTTGCATGAAATTCAGGGTAATACTTGTGATGCACTGAGTCGTGTTCCCCCAAGCTTCATACGGTAAAACCTCAGTGTCCAGCATGACTGATTTGGAGACAGGGGCTTTGTAGAGGTAACTGGAGTTAAATGAGGTTCTAAGTGTGGGGCCCTAATTCTATCTAATTGTATCCTCATAAGAAGAGGACATGATTTCTCTCTGCTTAATCTGTCTCCTCATCATGCAGGCAACAAAGAAAGGTAAGCTGAGGCCACAGTAAGCAAACAGACATCTGTAAGTCAAAAGAAGGAAAATGTAAAATGGGAATATGGGAATTATGAAACTGCAGTTCAGTCATGAGAATTGAATGTCATAATATTTTAAAAATGCTTAGATAATGTGGACCATAATCAACCCTCAAGAAATTCTATTTGCTATTACTATTAAATATGAGGTGTTGAGTTAAAATATCCCTTTTTACAGCATTCCTGATTTGAGGGACCTTTCTTTTGAGAACATACAATGCTATGAGGCTCACATCCCTATACAACAACTCAGCCTGAACTATACAACTTATTTTAATTTATGTTGCATATATTGCAATGTCCTGATTTGGGAGTTACCCAAATTAAATAACCTTTATTAGAAACATTTGTTATGTTACATCCAATAGTTTCTCCATTTGCAATATTAGATGTGGCTGGATTTCCACACTGAAGTGCAATATATTTCAACCCATCATATTTTACCATTATATCTAAAAATAGCTGTTATCATAGGATGCTATTCTCTAGTGTAATAATACTGAGGGTGTCATCAAATAGAAAAGTTATTCATCTTTATTGAGGCAATATAATGTGGAGGTTAAACGGATACGTTCTAGATCCAGATAACTAAGACTTAAGGAATAGAATTTATTGAGTCCTTATCAATGTTCAGGTTGTCTAAGCACTTTTTAAATACTATGTCATCCAGTCCTCACAACTGACCTGTAGTTTCATAACGATCCACTTTCCCTTTTACATTTAACTGACACTCAGGGGAGTTTAAGCAGTTTTTCTCATGTCACAGAATTAAATACAATAACTGTTAAAAATATATTGCAGAACTGACATTAAAAAACCTCTAAAATATTTACCAACTCTTAGATTTTACCCAGTAATGATAATTCTCATATCTGTGACAACACACAATCTTTTAAATAGCTTTTCTGTACTTAGAAAAAATAACACATATGAATGAACCCTTTTCAATGTAAAAGGCACAATTCATTTTTCCTCTTATCACTCTGGTAATAGCACAGGCTCCATCAATTTTTTTCCGTGGAAGATTTGAATTCAGAAGTGAACAATTCAAGGAAAAAAGGTTTTGAGGGTGTTTCCTTTTTTGTTGGCATGTTTGCAGCAGATATTTTTGGATTCCAGGGGTGACAGGTCAAGTTCTTGATGCAAAGTGGTAATGGTCCTGGCAGTGCACTAAGGTCAAGGTCTTGGCAAGAGCACCCGAAGGCACCAGTGTCAATCTTGTCATCAGATCAACACTTGGCAAGGTCTGGGTGTTGTTCCTGGAAGCTAAACCTTAAGCCCATCTCTGCATCCTTTCCCAAGACTCTGTGAGTTGCATAATAGGTTCTGAGAAATCGCCATTATCCTTGAAGAGTTCGGAAAGGCTTTTGTTGTTTCCAACTAAGAGTCTTCCTTATACACTTTCTCTAAAAAATTAGTCTCTCTGGGAGAGAGTGTATATTGTTATTTTTGCATATATATATTTAATATCACAGAGATCAGATTTTCCTTCACCTGTTTAGATCAAACTCTTTAGATCAAACTTTAACCTATCTAAGTTTCTTGTCAAATTGTTTGCTTCCCGTCACATTGATCATTTTAGTTTCCTTGACTAGTAATATTCTAATCCATAGACTTGATTTTGTAATGTAGACACACATTCTAAGGCAGAGAAAATGTCTGTTGTTACTTGCTTATAGTTTCAATTGAAGTTCCAAACACATATTTATTTTTATAGCTGTTTTCATAATGTTTATAATACATGGAATTTCAGTTCCAGAAAAAATAGTATCACCAACTAAGACACTGAAAGAAAGGATCTTTGATGATACTTCATTTGTAGAGTAAAGAACCTTTGAAAGGAAATGTACTGATTTTCACTAATGTGATGACAGATAATAATTTGGCATTTCTTCAACAAGCAGTTGGGTCACTAGACTAGGGGCCCATGTTATGGAAGATTGGGGCCACAACTATTAGGAGCTGTTGCCAAATATAGATCTGTGATCGGTTCTTAAGATGCATAAGCAAATCCTATACTATAACTAAGCTGATAAATAAAGATAATATGATAATAAAATTATTATTGAAATTCTCAGTTTTGGAGGAAATAGTCAATATTGTATTCATCGTAATATTTTAATGAATTTTGTGAAAAGTTAAAATTATTTTTTCTGAGTTGAAAGAAACAAGGAAACATAGGAATTGAAGAGATAACTGTTCATATATTTTGCTTTTTGGAAATGTTGCTTTAATTATAAAAAAAATATTTTAAAACGTTGACATTAGTGAGAATTTTTGTACTTCATTTGGCTGCATTGTTAGACATAATTTGCTGTTTGTAGTAGGTCTATTGTAATGTAAATAATAAAATGAGTTTATCTTTAAAGTTACTAAAAAGAGAGATAATCTAAGATTGATGTCATGAATGAATGCTTGAAATATTTCTCATAGAGGACTTACTAAGTATACTTACACAGTGGCCTTGTCAAGACCCCTTGACATCTGTGGTAATAAGTTATTATTAAGACCAGACAACATGGTTTATCATATTTTTCCAGCAATATTTGATCAAGTGCAGTTAGACATTAGGAGAGTATCTGGGTGAGTCAGGTTAATGGTTTTCCGGGGTGATAAGATGGACAAACTATCAAGATTGTTGGTGTATGAGAGAAGATAGTAATTGTTCAAAGAATTTGCACTGGCTCAGAAAGAGAGTGGTAGAATGGGTGAAAATAATAGTTTGGTTTCTTAATTTGATTGAAGAATTTCTGGAATGGGGCTAACAGAATAATCAAACAAAAATGGCCAATGGAAAGATGCTTGAAATTGAAACATCTGCATTACCATGGTTATGACCACATCGTGAAGTTGGCACTGTATTACCTGGTTAGCAAATTAAAATCTGGTTAGTTTAGAGGGAGTGGTAGGGTGTGGCATGGTAACAAAGAGAGGGGACACTGTGATCTGTGGTAAAGGACGTTGGGAGTTTGGATTATGGGGTTGGGTGGTAGCATGCATCTGACAAAGTGTGAACCTATTCCCCTAAGTCATATGAAGTGTTGTAAGCCAATGTTACCTCAAAAAAGGAAAAGTAAAATAAGACAAAAACTTGGTTTGTGTGGACTTATGTGTCATTGCACACACACAGACACACACACAAACACACACAGACACACACAGACACACACAAACACACACACTCCTGGGCAGGAATATGAATTAATTTGAAATAATTACATACAAAAATAATATTTGTATATAATATACAATATATACAATATAATATTGCATATAATATAATAAATACAAAAATATTTTTAAAAAACTAGCAATAACCTTAATTTTGTTAAATTTTCAAGAGAAATCTATAAATTGATGAACTCTGAGATGAACTCAGTGAATTATTTATCAGTGGGTAATGAGATTGAGTAGAGTAAAAGTTAATATTGTTTATTATTTTCTGAGTATAAAAGTAACTCTCATACATAGTACAATAGTACAAGCTGTAACAAATATGATAAAGCACAAAGATTATAAAACAATTTGACAGATATACCTCCATGTTCTGAAAAACATTGTCCTTGAGCTTTTGCTCTTTTCCAATCTCCCTTCCCTTTCCAAAAAGTATGTCCACCTATTTATACTGTTTAATACCTTTTTTAAGTCAACTCATGGCAATGCATTTTATTCTAAAGCAAGTATAAAAATTTATTTAAAATGCATAAACCAAGTAAGGGAATGCTGAGCAAAGGTTGGTCAGGGGACAGGGAGAGTATGAACAAAGGACCCAAGGGAAGACATTTATTGAGTGTGGAAAAAGAGAGAAGATGCCCCTCTGGTTTTAATGGGTAGTTCACGCTGGAGAAATATTTCACCTGGGATAGTAAAGTATATACCAGTGCTTAGAATTCTCTAAATGTGGGTCTAAGGAATTTGGAACTGATTTTTAGACATAGAGATATTGAAAGGGATTTGTTAGGCAAATGCATTTGATTATAGATTTCAGCAAGTATAATGTTTTGGAAAGATTCAATGGACGTTGAACATTGTGCATGTACTTAAAACAAAGATATTTAGAAAATAAGTTTACTCAAAAAAAATTTATAAGGGAATCCAAGTGTCAACAGCATGACTATCAAATTCAAAGTATAAGATGCACACAAGTTACTAAGATTACTGAGCTTACAGTAGTTATTCCAGTAGCAGTTTTCTCAGATGATTATTTCAGATCTAAGGACATTTGCATATTTTTATATCATCAGTACTGTAAAAAATCAATGATAAAATTATATGTTGTTTGGGATTCAGTGACTTTTAGGATATTTTCAGAATTTCATTCTTTTTGGAGGATAAAGTCAGACAGATCTGTTTTGTTCTTTTATTTGTTCATGTCATGTATGTATGTATATTCTGATTGCTATGAAAAACATTATTGGTCAAAATGGAAACAACTTTATTTAGCTGTAAACAAAATCTCTGCAATTACTTTTGTTGCTGTAGTTTAATATGGAATTTGTTACCAACATTTGAGATTTTAAAAAATGTTACTACTTGACACATTGCCATTTACTGATCATGGATTTATGCTCTGTTGAAAAGAAACTGTAGCCTTTATTCTGAGCTCTCCTTGGTATCTGGAGCCACTCTGCTTTCTATTTCCTGCTGAACTGGAGAGATACTTAAATTTGCACCTTTTGCTCCAGTATTTTCACCTTGAGTGAACTTGGGTGAAGAACCTTAAGTAAGGAGTCAAGAGAAAATATCATTTTGGATGTGACTGGGCATTGTAAAGTGGAAGGAAGGGGGAAACATGGTGTTATTTTTTTCAAAACTATTTATTTGCAGTTACACTGGGTCAAGTCTGAAAAAAGAGATGACTGCTTGTGAAAGATGTAGACTTGAGATATCTCACCTTGAATGGTGTTCAAGTGGTGGGAAAACATTAATGTCATGGAATGAGTCAATTACCTGAAAACGTTATATGGAGAAAGAAGATGAACTCAGGCTGAGTCTTGGAATTTATCAAACTTAGACATTAAGGGGGAGGTGGTTGGATGTCATTGAAAGAAATATGTACAGAACAAATGAGTGTTTTTTTTTTCTAGAAAAGGATTAAAATTATAATCATTTCATTTTATTTTTTCACCTACTTGAGAGTATTCACAAGTACTGGTGTGTATTTTTGAGGACACCCTTTCACATATTTTAAATGATCTTTTATTAAAGATTTATTTATTTATGCACACAAGAGCTGGGGTACAGGCCAGAGTCCAGGGAGGTGAGAGGATTCACCAGACAGAGTGGGGAGCAGAACAGACAGATGGACTGAAATACACTGCTGAGGGGAGCAGCCAGCGAGGCAGGAGAGGTCTGCTGTGCCATGTGGGGCCCCTCCCTGGCTTGCCGCAGGGATCCAACTCGTGCTGCAGTGGCTGCGTTTGCTTCATAGTGCGTTGTTTAACCCACTGCGCCACCAGGGAGGCCCTGATCTTTTATTTCAAAAAGTCATGCTGACTTTGTCAGCGACCAGTGGAAAGACACTGATTCCCTATGTAGACAGATGATTTATAACTAAAAAATTTTGCATCTGCGTTATTTACTACGGTAAGGTTGTAATACTGGAACACTAGTAGTTTCAGGATTAACTCAGAAATGTGCCTTATTAAATTACACTTCTGTGATGAAACATTGGCATTTCCCTAGATTTCTGTGAGAGTTCAGGACATAATTTAATTTTGCCAGGCAACATGAACTTTTCAATTGAATTGTGCAACCAGAGAATGATAAATCTGATGAATTAGTTGAACCTCACTTAAAAGATGAATTTTTAATTTTACACACAACATATTCAATCTCTATACTGAATAAATAAAGTTATACAAGTATATTCAACAGCCTTCCTGGGCACAATGAGAATCCTAATCACCTTCCACTTTCCCAAAGGTAATGGCTGTCATGAGTTAATGTTGCAGATGCCTCTAGAGAAATTTCTTGATTATTTACATATTTACTCATGCTGAGGTCAATATAGTATTAACATGAAACAGGGTCAACCCTGGTGGTGCAGTGGGTTAAGCAATGCGCTATGAGGCAAACCGCAACCACTGCAACATGAGTTCGATCCCTGCCGCCAGCCAGAGGGGTGACCCACATGGCGCAGCAGACCTCTCCTGCCTCGCCCGCTGCTCCCCTCAGCAGTGTGTTTCAGTTAATCTGCATGTTCTGTTCCCCACTCTGTCTCCGGTATATCCTTTCACGCCCCGCACTTCTGGCCTGTACCCCAGTTCTTGTATGAATAAAAAAAATAAATCTTTAAAAAAATATATAGTATTAACATGAGACAAACTTCAAAGTCTTATACTGATTGAATATGCAGATTATGTGCTAATTTTGTTATGATAGCATTTATATAAAACATACATACATATACAAGATAATACTATAGATTTTCAACAAGTTTCTTTTATGAGCACATTTCCTTTGCCTCCCACTTCTCCATCTTCTTCTACTATCATTATGATGGTAACCCTTATTTGCGTTTCAGATTCAGATCTCTCTTTCTGCATTTCTGACCAGATTGCTAACTGTTCCATAGATATCTAATGATTCATAGATTCTTCAACAAAATATAAAAAGCTGAACTTATTGTCTTTCCATATCTCTCTCCTCCACCTTTTGTTTCTCCTATATTTGTTAACTGCAGTACATGTACATAGTCATCATAGTCCTCTGATAAGATTATGATGCTATGATGATATTCAGGATAACAGAAGACTTTCCAATAGGTAAAATTATATTGATAGACAAGAGATAATTTTTGAATTCAAGAAAAGGCATTAGGCCTCCTTTTCCTCATCACAACCATCAGCAACAACATATGGGCACCTCTAAATGTGTTGCAAATATCCATTATCTTTATATTCAAACTCTTTAAATTCTTCTTATTTTTTGGACAAACCAGGTAATAGGAGTTTTTAAGATAAATATTTATGATAAGATTCCCCAGGATTTATTAGAAAAAAATCCATAACGCAACATTGCTATGTGGCCATCAAGAATCATTTATTATTTCCCACATGAGCTATTAGCTTTCTTCTTAGACTTAACCATCGTTCATCTCTGTCTTTATTTTTTCATTAACGTCTCATTGTTGCTTTATCTCTTCATCTTCCTATTCAGTTTTATTCCTGCTCTGCTCCATAGTTTCATTCTTTAAATGAAGATATATATTTTTTCATAGATTAGAGGAAAGAGGATAAAGGTGCTTCATTTTAAGTATATATAAGTTCACTTTAAGTCTCTTGTGTTTGTGTCCTTTCCAAAGTATCTGTCCTTTGGGGTTGATTAAGCTTGTTTAAAAATATATATAGACCTGGAAAATAGCTCAGAAGCAAACATTTGTCAAAAGAGGGTTCAGGGTTCTCACATAAAATGTGCCCAGCTCCAGGAAGCTCCTGTAAGTCTCAGAACCACTTTTTGCTTTACAGTGTGATTTCTCTTTTCATTATTCAAGACATCAAGTTTGTGTTTAATTTGATTTGCCGATTGAGAGCAATATCAGCCTCCGTTTCCTGATCTTTCCCTCCCTGACTCCTGACATTTCCCAGATGTATACACAACACACTCTCACATCCTGTTACCGACATTAAAATATTTCACCCTTACAAATTGTCATTTATGACTGTTCCTCCATCCAGGTGTTGCAGAGTTCTCCATTGTGCTGTAACCTTGGCTACTGTAAATTTATGTTAGTTCACATCATGTCTTTTTTTTTTAAGACAAAGTGCAAGCACCTTGTCTTCAGTTTTCAAGGAGGCTGTCATATAACACCAGAGGAAGCTGGCAACTTTATGTGAAACACATGTTGCGTGTCCAGCATTCACTAGTGAGTTGCTGGAATGCAGTGGAATTTTAAAAAGGAAAAAAAAAATATGCTGCAATGTCTGAAGGAAAACAAAACAAAGTAAAATATCAAGAAAAAAATCATATGCTTGAGTCAAAAGGGTGCTTTCTCAAAATTTTAAAAATCTGATTTATAAAGAATAATCCTAGTTTCTGTAAAAATGAGAGCATCTGAAGGTTGAGACCAAGAAGTTAGGAAGTGGGCTGGGAAAAGGTTGCGCAGCTGAATACATATGTAGGGTACCACAGCATTCACCCCCCACTGCAATAAATTGAGAGATTATTTGTGCTAAGGTAAAGCCGAGGACAGCTTATGTTGTTGAGAGATGTTGTACAAGTATAATCTGTTACACTGAAAAAACAAAGAAGTCATTCAGTCAAAATTCCTAGTTTTACAAAAGAGAAAGCAGATGTTCAATATCAAAAAATATATTTGTCTTAGAATATTAATTCTTTATCTTAATTTTTATTACTTGTTTTTGGCACACAATTTTGACATGCTTTTTTTTGCTATACACACATGCGTGTGTGTATGTGTGTATACACAGACCAGTTTACAATAGTTAAGGAAATGGCCAAAATGCCCAAGAACAGAGTATAGAAAAATGTGATACTCACACACAAAAACAGAGGAATAATAACTTTGCTATAAAAATAATGGACTCAACTATTTGTGACAACATCAGTGGAACTGGAGAGGATAAGCTAAGCGAAGTCAGAAAGAGCAAGACAAATACTGGATGATATCACTTATTTGTGAAATATAGAGAGCCAGAACATAGGGTAAGTCAAAACCAAACCTGACTACAAAAAATGAGGCAGCAAGAGGGCATGGTGGCAGGGTAGGAGTGGGGAAAGGAGAGGACCCCCTGGAACATAGTGGAGAATTATCGGGGCACTGGTTGTGAGAATGACATAAAATATACATCTGGAGAGGTTAAACCCCACACAGATCCACAAAGAACTAACCAGACTAAACAGAAAAAAAGAAAACAACCCAGTCCAAAAATGGGCAAAAGAGCTAAAAAGGCAGTTCTCCAAAGA
>JAGFMF010012111.1:51387-89197 GCA_019455555.1 Galemys pyrenaicus
ACCTGTTTATCCTCTCTTTCACTATCTGTGCTTTAGGTGTTGTACCTCCAAAGATGTCATTGATGTGTATGTCATGTAGGGTTTTGCCTACTTTTTCTGAAGAGAATTTGGATGAGAGATATATGACAGTTGTACTTTTGGTAGATGTTCTGAAACTCTAAAATTAGGTAAGAATAAATAATTTAAAGGAAAATCTCCCCCAACCATGCATTATCATGCAAATTATTGAAATATACTTCATTTGGTACTTCTTTGTCTTTAGTAATGTGGCTTATGAAATTACTTTCAGCATTCTCATAATTTTTTAATAACACCAATTATTTTTCTAGGTCAATTACATAGTCTAATGACATCTTGAGTCCACAATTCTTTGTGTCATTCCATAAAATCTTCTTCGGAATTTACATTTAAATTCCTGCAACTTGCATAGTAGATTTTTATACAATTCACTTAATATCATTGATATAAAATCCTATTTTCCTGATAATTCTTATAAAACAGAGGCTTTTATTTTGTTATTTCATATAAGAGTTTTAGTTATTCAACTCATTTCAATACACACACCCACACATAAAATCAGTAGAATTATATTGATGTTTTTGTCATATAAATATTTCAACATTTCATTAAATTTTATGAGATAGCAAGTATTTGTGCCGTGATGTCTATTTATTTCACCCTCACTAAAGCATTTGCATTATTATGGTCAAACATGAGTGTGTATTACCTCAGTTTTGTTGAGCCTTCTTAATATCTCTTCCAAAAGAATTTAAATGGAAGAATTAGATATTGCATTGAACATTATTATCAGACAACCAGTGCTTACTAAGTCATGGAAATTCATGATTGTTTTCTTGGGGCTTACTAATCTCAAGTGTATTCATGTGGATGGAACCTCATGTCCAAGAAGCAAATATTCTCCACGTATCCTCTATTGATTGCTGTATAAACTGCTAATCTTGGATATGTGTTCCAAAACACTCCCACATTTAGGACAGATTCTTGATCCTCATGAACACTTTGACAATTCATCCATTGTCACATGCCAACCAAAATTAAACAATAACTGCTGTATACCTCTTGTAAAGTCATTTTATTTTGATTCTAGAGAATAAATTTGTAAGATTTCACAATAGAAAATCTTGGATCACAACATTCCTGGATATCAAAGGGGTGATCAAAGCATAGTTCCCAGAAATGCAGTTCTCTCTTCAGTTCCTCTTGTATTAGTGGAAAATAAGCAGATCTACTTTCTGAATTCATCATCACTAATACTGGCTGTGCCTTTTGTTGCAATAGGAATTGATTCTCCCTAAGTAGTATTCCAGTGAACTTGTTAACTTTTGCTAAGTTGTGCTGTAGCAATCAGCAGTGCCAAATCTCAGTGGTATACACAATCAGAAATAATGACTCTCACAGTTGCTGTATGTTGACTAAAAGTTGCCTGTCACTCTACTTCAGGATAGGAATGACCTGATTCACTAAGAGCTGGAGAGACTCAAGCTTTCTTGAACAGCAGAGACTTTTCTGTGACTTCTGTGTTATAGATTTAGTTATGTAATTTTTTGTTGAGGCAACATTAGTTGACAACACTGTTTGTGATTCTGGGGTAGGATCATACCTCTTCAAATATCTCTTACTACACACCACTCACCATCAAAGCACTTGGTCCTCCAAAATTTTTCAGGGGAGTCAGGAACATTTGTAGATATAGATAAGTCAGTGTGCAAATCATTTGGCATTTTGACTGTGCAGATAAGGAGAATATGTATAGAGTGGTTTAAGACAAAGTGAAGGTTTGGTTATGACTCAGTTGATTGAGCTATTTAACTTTAACAGTGATATACAAATATCTAAAATCTAACCCATGGTAAGAAGATGAGGCATACAATATTTACTTTAAAAATGATTTGTTTGGGCCTCCCTGGTGGCGCAGTGGGTTAAGCAACTCACTATGAAGCAAACCGCAGTCACTGCAGCACAAGTTCGATCCCTGCTGCCGGCCAGGGGGATGACCCACATGGCGCAGCAGACCTCTCCTCACACCCGCTGCTCCCCTCAGCAGTGTGTTTCAGTCCATCTGCCTGTTCTGCTCCCTGCTCTGTCTCTGGTGAATCCTCTCACCTCCCACACCTCTGGCCTGTACCCCAGTTCTTGTATGCATAAATAAATAATAAATCTTAAAAAAATAAAATGTTTTGTTTATATCAGAAGATTTGGAACTTAAAAGATACTTAAACAAAAGCAAACAAGAACAAATGCACAACTCACTGTCACTACTATCACTGTAGCTTCTAGGACGCAGTTCCTTTTTTCCTTTTATTGATTTAAAACAAAGCAAAAACAAATGAACTTGAAAAAAAAAGTTTTCTTCTTTCGATGAAATTGACACTTGCAATGCCATTACAATGTATTTCCTTAACTGTCCTTTGGATGAAAATAAACTTAATTGGAAGGTTTTCCATTTCATTTTTTAATTGAAATATTTTTTCAGCTCCCCTTCTCCTTTGATCTCAGTAATCATCCCAGCCATCCCATCATCTTTACCACCTCAAGCCTTACTTTGTCTTGTTTGTGGAATTCCAAAGTGACAAGTCATAGTCTTCCCAGAACATTCGATGGATGACCAGAGGGCTGGTTCTTTTGTTCAAACAATGTCAAAGACATTTATTTCAAGAACCAGTTAAAATTCTTTTTCTTTAAAAGCCCTGGGCCTCCCTGGTGGCACAGTGGGTTAAGCAACACACTATGAAGCAAACTGCAGCCACTACAGCATGAGTTCAATCCCTGCTGCCGGCCAGGGAGGGGACCCACATGGTGCAGCAGACCTCTCCTGCTGTGCCCGCTGCTCCCCTCAGCAGTGTACTTTCGTTGATCTGCCTGTTCTGCTCCTCGCTCTCTGTGGTGAATCCTCTCACCCCCCCAACCTCTGGCCTGTACCTCAGTGCTTGTATGCATAAATAAATAAATCTTTAAAAAAAAAAAAAAGCCCTTCCGGGAGCAGTTACTCTTTGTGTGAAACTTGTTTATTCCTACCATTCTCTTGGCTGGTTTGAATTTTGTGAAACTTGTTTATTCCTACCATTCTCTTGGCTGGTTTGAATTTTGTTTCCGACCTGTCTTTCTAGGGACGGCAGGAGGCAAGAGATACATGTGGACAGTTCTTGCCATATCAGCAAGCTTTCAATTCTCTAAAGTGCCAACTTCCTGGTTCAGAATTTTAAAATAAAACCCTCCTTACTATTGTTAATACTTCAGTATGGGAGAGATAATGAAATAAGTAGGGGGAAAGGGAGGTTGCTTAAAATAATAATAAAGCTCTGAAGAGAAGAAGAGAAAGATTGGGAGAATATGGAATATACTTAATACTTTCCTACATCGGGGTTTTCATCACAAATTAATCAAAGTACTGTTTGTAATGGTTACCTGAAAATAGAGTGAACACAAACCTAAGACTCAGGAGCATTTTCAAAATATGTAAATAGTTGCTATCACAAGACATCAGCAGAAGAGAATATAAAATTCAGAATTCCTTTAATTAGTTTTCCAACTAGCGTATGTCTAAAGAGTTAGGGGGTTAGAAAATCATTTTGTGGCACATACTGAGGTAAAACTGGAATTTAGCACATTTTAAAACAAAATGACCCAAGCCCTATAACGTTATCTCATACCAGGTGCCACTAGTTGTAAAATTTCTATCTTATCTAACAGGAGGTTAAGGGGTTGGGTTCATTTGATAGAAATGGCCAACTCTCAATCCAATCATAAATTCCGGCCCCTGTTGTTAAGCAAAAGTTGTTAAAACCCAATCAGGAGCTGATCTGAGAGCCCCTGTCCTCTCAAGCTAAGCAAGGAATTATATAAACAAGAGCCCAAGGTCCTCAGAATCTGCCCACACTCTTGAGTGTGTGTTCTCACACCAATAAAGTTTCCTTTCTACTCACCTATTCTGGCACCTACATGAATTTTTTTCCTACCTAGAAGTCAGGTGCCTCTAGGGCCCCTCAGCACCCCTGGGTCCCAACAATACCAAAGAAATGCCTTTGTAGGAAAAAGCCATAACTGGATGCTAAAATTTTTGGCAAGTATAATGACAAGCAGGACATTTTCATGCTGTCAAAGATATCTCTTATAAAATGCTTTATGAAGAGAGAAAGTATAATGAAGAAAGCCAAGTTCTGTGTCAAGTTCTCATTAACATCACCAGTAATGAGACATAAATATCATGTATTTATTAATAAGATGTACTGTGAGGGGCACTAAATGACTTCTGTAGCATTTTTGCAAAAATATAAAATTATACAACCTAAAGGTAAATATGAGGAAATACCAAACAGATGCAAATTAGGGACAAGAGATTCTAGAAAATTAGGGACAATAGATTCAAGAAAACAAGAGGGCTGCCACAGATATGGAAGATATTAAGGAGACCTGAAAACTAAATGTGCAGTGTGACCTTGGTTGAATCCTGGACTAGAGGAAAAAATATTGAGACAAATGGTAAAACTTGAATAAGTTCTATAGAATTAGTTGATGATACCTTAATACTGTTTATCTCCTGAGGTTTGATATCTATAATCTGGTCTCATAAGATATTAGCATTCGGAGAAACTGCATAAATGAGATATAGAAATTCATATAATAATTTATACCTTTATTTGTAAGTCTGAAATTATTTTGAAATGAACTTTTTAAAATTGGATTAACATGTTTATAAGCACACATGATCTCCAGTTAAAGTGTGAAGGTTTAAGGATAAATTCAGAACTTCCAAATAAAACTTTCAGAAAGGGCCTCTTTTTTTTTTCTCATTAGATTTATTTAATTGTATTTGACAATATTTGTAGTCCCCAGGGAGTTCCCACCACCATTTTACCCGTGCACCATCACCTCAGACCCTTGTGCTTCTTATGCCCTCCTTCCTGCCCGTCTTTGTCCTCCCCTCCCTCTGCCCCCCACCCCCTGCCATGTTCCCTTTGGTCTATCTTTAACCTTTTGATCTTGTTGAGTTTGTTTGTTTGTTTTTGTTTGTAATTGCCCATTTCCTTGAGCTTTCTTTTGTTTTATTGTTTTCTTCTTTTTTTATTTTTTGTTGTAGTTGTTGTTCTTTCACATTCCTCCTAAAAGTGAAGTCATCTGATATTTTTCTCTTGCCTTCTGACTTGTTTCACTGAGTATAATAACTTCTAGCTCCATCCATGTTTCTATAAACGGCCTAGTTTCTCATTTTTGATTGCTGAATAATATTCAATTGTGTATATGTACCACATCTTCTTGATCCAGTCCTCTACTTTTGGGCTTTTGGGTTGTTTCCAGGTCTTAGCAATTACAAATAGTGCTGCAATAAACATAGGAGTACAGGTGCTCTTTCGGATCAGTGTTTTTGTGTCCTTTGGGTAGATCCCTAGGAGTGGGATTGCCAGATCATATGCCTCTTTTAAATATTATACTTACAAAGTAATAAAATAGATCTCTAGCTGGCAAAGAATGAACCCTTTTAGTGTGCATTTCACTAAAGAATATCATATACTTTATGAAATGTCTGTGGGGTTTTAATGATCTTAGAGGACACTTGGTGCACTTGCGGTGTTTTGTGTTATTTTAATGAGGTCATCTTATATTTCTCATAACACCAATTAAAGTTTAAAATTTTATTTTCATCCCAGAAGAAAATATCAAAGTCCTTAAAATTGAAAGTAAATAAAATTAGAACCACTTACCTATCACTTGCCCTAATCTCTTCCTAAAAGAGAGAACACACACATACCTACAGTCATTTGGTATTCAAACTACATTGTGGAAAATGTGACACTGAGTTGTTTTTTTTTTTTTTTTCACTCAGACTGACACAAAGGGAACACATGAAACTAATTTTACCCCCATTTTTATATGCATAAATACATAGAAATTAATTTTTTTAATTTATTTTTAAAAAATACAAAAATAAAAAAAGCTCCTGTGCTTCCTTCAAAACAAAATACTATAAAGAGCTTAGAAATTGGTAATTACCTCCAGAATCTAAATTTTGCACAAAACATTCCAGTCCAGTTACAACAATAACTTAGTTCTTTTTCGATATCATTTTTCCTACATTTTTTTGTCTACATATTGTAGCATAGCCTAGAAGATGGTGGGAATTGATTGGAACGGAGATTTCGGGATTTCTATCTTCTGATGTTGAATTTGGCAGAATAGAACAATCCAATACAGGGCAAAATGGGACATTTGTAAAATTTTAAACCTGAATCTGCATGAAACATGCAAAGATTATTTTACCTTGCCTCAGTTTAGATTCTCTAGTCACTCAAGATCTAAGTATGAGGTCTTCCCTTGTGGCGCAGCGGATTGAGCGCTGCACTGTGAAGCATCCGCGACACAGTAGTGCCAGTGGATCCCCGGCCAGGGAGGGGACCCACCTGGCGCAGCAGACCTCTCCTGCCTCTCCCGCTGCTCCCCTGGGCAGTGTATTTCAGTGGATCTGCCTGTTCTGCTCTCCATTTTGTCATTGGTGAATCCTCTCACCTCCCTGGACTCTGGCCTGTACCCCAGCTCTTGTATGCATAAATAAATAAATCTTTAGAAAAAAAAAAATCTAACAATGAGGATAAAGGAAGGGTCGCAAGCAGAAGCATTATTATAATGATTGTAAATTATTTGTTCAGAAAATTCTGTCTTCTGATTGTTCAACTACATGAAATCAACTCTATTTTTATCAGTCATTTTTATGGAGTGTGCGTGTAGGATCTTATCATGAGTGTTTATAAAAATCAGAATGATAACTAGAAAATTTCACTATAAAATTTTAGCAATTTTTGATGAAATACTTGTTTTTCAGCATCACCTGTCTGAATGACTGTCCAAAGTATATAAAATATTGCTGAAGGTCAACATGACAAAATACAATTTTTTAATTTAGTTGTTAAATCCTTTAGATCTGTGTCGTTGTTGGTTTTACTTTTCCATAATCATCTTCTTAGGAAGTATGATTAGCTTGTGTCTGCTTACATTAAATTCAATCCTTAAGCATGGGTTTCATGTATATATAATTTGTGCTCCCCCCAAGTGTAAAGGAGGAAAAAACTTACTGTTTAGAAAAAATGTCAAGGTGATGGAGTTATTGTTAATAATAGTATATTATTGTTAATATCCATTGTCATTTACTGACTGTAAGACCGCAATTAAATTTTGAAAATCAAATTTTACCAGCACCAGAGGGAGCTAGATATGAATGCCCTCTGACAAAATGAGCAAAATCCCGCTGGGGAAGAGAACGGGATGGACCATAGAATTGTTTTGTTTAATATTACTGATATAGAAGAAATAAGCATTTAGAATGACTTCACTTGATTTTTAGTTTAAGGTTCTTAATATTCTTTGCATATTGCAATTTTACTTTTATGTTTTCCTTTTTTAACTTTGGTGTAGAGGCAGAACAGATGGTGAATACAAAGGAGAATTTACTCGTCTGTTCCATAATTCCCTTGGCCACACTAACTCCTTCAAGATTGATTCATACTTCTTCGATAATAGTATTACCTTCTCTATGAAGTCAATACATGTCCTATTTTTAAACTGGAATAATAAAATCTTGTAGTAAAAGAATATACTGTGTAAGAAAACTTTTCTGCATATTCATGGGATCTTTCCAAGGGGCTTTGTCTATCAGTAGGAAAAGATGTATTTGCAAAAACCTCTATACCAAAAGCCACAGGACAGTACAGAATGCCCCAGAACTAAATTTGCACAAAACTATTCATTTCCTCATGGATCAGCCACCCCATATATTAGACATTTTTTATAAATAAAACCATTCTCAATATAGTTTGTGAATGTAGTGTTTTCTCCTATTTACTGTATATTCTTTTCACCCTCAAAGAGCTTCTTGATTATCAAGTTCAAGTAAAAATATTTGCATTACTTTGACTATAAATTTTCATGTTACCGGTGTATCTCCTGTGTTGAATCTTGCTGTTGGGTATCAACAGGGTAATATTTGGTTAAAATAATTCTTCAGAAAAATCAGATGCCAAGTTACAAATTTGTCTGTGATTCTTGTGCTTTGAAAGAAGGAAGAGGAATGGGAGATGTGAATGAAGCAAAGAGATCACAGGTATAAGACAATCTTCAAGATGACTGATTTTTTTGATACACCAGATACCTCTTCAGAGGTCTAAATTGATACACACTTCTCTCAGCCTCCTAAAATACTACTATCTTATGTTACTTAGTGGATGAATCAGTATAATATTATATAATTCAATTTAGTAATTAAAAATGATGTTTGGTAAAATCAATGTAAATATTTATAAGGAACTTAAGTCAGTACCTGGCAAATAATAAGCTGAACATAAGTCTCCATAAGGAAGATTTAACATTTAGATCCAGAGATTAAACTCTCAGTTTGATTGATAGCCTGAAGTTGTCTTATTGACAGAGGCTATTTCTTCTAGCTGATATGGGTTAACGTGATTAAAGTAGTATGTGGTCTTAGGCATACTCATATAATGGACTAATATGCATTGTAAAATATATTATGAAGCCCATCATTTCCAGTATTTTACATATATTTTTTATAACTTCCTGGGGTTTGTATAAGATTGCTATTAGTTCTTTCGGGGCAGGGATTAAGGCTTAACTGGCTTTATTTTTAAACCCACATAGAAATCAGGAATATACTCAGCACTCCATAAAGTATCCTTGTATGTTAACATGTTAAAGTGGGTTTGGGAAACTGCAAATATATATTCACTTTCATTTGTATTTTAATTAAAAACAAACAATTGCATAAGTGCAAGGTTGGTTGAAATGTCCACATCAGTTCTTAAAAAGCCTCACTTCCTTTGCTATATAATGAGTTAAATCCTGGATCAGAAGCAGTGTTGTGGAGGATAACATGGTGGTGTTGAAACATTCTTAAGTCGATGGTTGTTGGTTTTGGCAGACACATTGTGGGCACGGAAGGCAATTCTATATCCAGAATAAATATCCATTCAGTGAGAAGAAAGTGCAGCCCCCTCTGTGGTGGAAATGGCTCTCTGTAATCAGTTACCATTCAGTTTTTTATGGGCATCTCAGGTCACATGGTAACTTGGTGGTCCAGAGTCAAGTGCAGCAATACAGGAGCTGTTTCTCAAAATGAGAATTGTTATTTTTTAAGACGACAGAGCATTACTAAATTGTTTTCGATTCATTGCTATGATTCACCTGCTGGAGCCTGTAAATGATTTCTTATTGCTATATATGTTTGAAGTATTATTGAGTCTGTGCTTGAAATGGCTCAAGTGGCTAAGAAAACCACATGGAAGCCTGGTCATATTGCAAATAATTTTCTTCTTTAGGACCTCTCTTAAATCTGACAGATTGTTGAGTTATCTGACAAATGAATTCAGTTGAATACCTGAGATGAGGTATTTGTTGCCTTCAAAATCCAAACAAGGCTACTCAATATTGTTGTTTTTGATGGAAGGATCTGCTACTACCATTTAGAAAGATATGCCCCAGACCACTAAACTGCTAATATTTCATCAAGATGATGGGTTTCTGATGTGTTTCGTTTTTTTGCTTTTTTTTTTTTTTGCACTAGTTTCCCACCTTTGGATTTGCAAGTGTCTTCTCAATTTATCAAAAGCATTTAATACTTTCTAGTGACCAGGTCCAATTATCATGTTAACAGGGGTATAGCTCAGTGGTAGAGCATTTGACTGCAATTATCACCTCAATGGAGTAATCCCACTAGGAATTACCCTATAGAACAGGCAGTAGACTACAAGCACTGTAGGATTATGGAAATCTTGAGCTAGGGTAGTGGAGGTTTATTGTGGGTTCTGCCAGCTGAAGGTGAACCATCTCCAATGGGTTTATCAAGAGTTACAGAGTAAAATAAAATAGTTTCCGGTTTAGTGTTTACTGACATTTTACCTTTTTCCATTTGGAGTCAGATAATTATTTGGGAGCTGCTCTGTGCATGGTAGGATTTTAGCAACCTCTATGGCTACTAATAATAATGCCCCCTTGTCAGTTGTGACCACCACAAATATTTCCAGACGTTGCTGAGCTTTACACAGTTTCCTTTAATGGGAACATCTTACAATAAAACTATGGTTCCTTGGTCTAAAGCTAAGACATTAGGCTTCCTGGGTGGCCTGGGGGTTCAGTTTCAGTTCTACCACTGCATAGGCCTACCCTGTCACCCTTAGTTCCATCCTCAGCCAGGAAGCTGACCCATAGGGCACAGCAGACCTCTCCTGTCTCCCCCCTGCTCCCCTCAGCAGTGTATTTCAGTCATTCTGCCTGTGCTGCTCCCCACTTTGTCTCTGGTGATTCCTCTCACACATACACCCCTCCGTACCATCCCCCCAGAACTTCTGGCTAGCACCCCAGTTCTTATACACAAATATAAATAAAATATTTTAAATACATAATAATAATAATAATAAATATTTTAAATATATAATAAAACGAATACTAAGAAATTAGCATTGGTATGATGTGGTTAACAAAACTGCAGACTTGATTTAGATTGTGTCAGTTTTTCTACTTATGCTCTGATTTTGCAGGATTCAATCCAGGATACCATATTATATTTAATTGTTATGTATCAGTCTCCTCAAATCTGTAAAAGTTTTATGAGCTTTTTATATTGATTGACAGTTTTGATGAGTAATAATCATGTATTTTATAAAATAGCCTTCAAATCAGATAATTCCCACATGATTACACTGGGGTTATAATTTGAGGGAAGAACCCCCAAAAGGCAAAGTGCCTCCTATTGCATCATGTCAGAAGGTATATGAGGCCATCACAACCTGTTTATGCTATACCTTACTAGTGGTTAAATAGCATCTACCACATTTTTCTTTTCTTTCTTTTTTCTTTTTTTTTTAAAGATTTGTGTATGCATACAAGAGCTGGGGTACAGGCCAGAGTCATGGGAGGTGAGAGGATTCCCCAGAGACAGAGCGGGGAGCAGAACAGGCAGATCCACTGAAATTCACTCCTGAGGGAAGCAGCGGGTGAGGCAGGAGAGGTCTGCTGCGCCATGTGGGTCCCCTCCCTGGCCTGGGATGGAACTTGTGCTGCTGTGCTGCGGGTGCTTGCAGAGCGGTGTTCAACCCACCAGAGAGGCTGTCTATCGCATTTTTCTGTTGTAGTTACTATTTTCCTGTCACTCTATTATATTCTTTATAAGTGAGCCACTAGGGGAGGTAATTTAATCTCCACTTTCTGGAGGCAGGACTACCTAAGTATTTGTAGATTGTGTTTAAAACCACCACAGTAATTATCAAAAAAAAAAATTGGAATGAGGCGGTACTTTGAAACTAGGAAATAATTCTCTTTATCAGCATATCACCTGTTAATTTTGACACTCATCATTGAATTTTGTAAGTAGCAATTTATTTACATTCACTCATTTAATAATCACAGTATGGAGTAATGGATATTTGTTTTACTCTTTGAAATTAATCAAATACCATATTTCCTTGCTTAGATTATTCCAATCTTGGTCATTTGGAACACAAAGGAAAACTACAGTTTTCTTTTGACAAACTCCTATTGGTGAATGTCTGTGTTTTGGAGGGGGGTAGGGAGTAGTATCCTTTTCCTCGCATTCAGGTATTTCAATATAAGTATGATATAACATATATATATATCATATAAATATGTTTAATATAAATGTTTCAATATAAATGTAAATATAAATATTTCAATCTCATTTTCTCTTTTTTTCCTCATTGGCTCTAAAATCAGATAGTTTTCAAGAAGTCCTTAATCCTTTATTCGAGAATGGTTTCTACATCACAAGATCTGGGCGCAGGCTTTCCTTATTGCTACTGCACTGTCATTTCCTACACACACTCTCAGGGGACAGAACTAGGAAACACAGGTATCTATGTCAACTTTCACGTCCACTCCACATACATCCACCTTTATCTTTGTGTTTGTGTTTTTAATATTATAGTAGAAATGAATTGCAAAGGTATCCTATTAATTTCCAAAGGCTCTCCAGTCCCCCTTTCTTCCATACATCTACATCCAATAGCATTGCCATCGTTAAAAAAAAGAGACAAGTATATCTCAGCGAAGTAAGTCAGAAGGCAAAAGAAAAATACCAGATGGTTCCTCCAGAAGGAGGAATATAAGGGAACCAAATAAGGATCAAGGAAAGGAATAAGAACAACAACAACAATAACAACAACAACAACAATAAAGACACAAAAACCAAAAATGAAAAGAGAAGGACAGACTCCCCACTTGGTGGGGAGAGGGGAAGGGGAGGGTTGAGGGCAGACGGGAGCACGGGGGACTGAGGTGATGGTGCACTGGTGAGATGGTGATGGGGAATTCATGGGGAGTACAATTGATGTCAAATATATATAAATTAAAAAAAGGTTAATTGAAAAAAAAAGATGAGTATATAATATGTCATTTTATACAAGGATTAGACAGTCTTAAACTGTCTCTCTCCATTTCATTAACCTACAGGTAGGACACTAAAGAGTGAAAGAATCCGTAAATACAGACACGTTTTCTAATTAGAAGTAAAGTAAAAGGAGATGATAGGTCTGAAAGATTGAGGTAAAGGCTCATCCTGTTCTTCTTAATGTGAACACTGAAAAGTTTATGGATAAAAGTTAATCTATTAGAGCAGGAAGAAGGCTGGGGATATGAACAAAGGGTGAGGGGGTCCAATAGCCTATGTGGGTTTTGGTGGTGGAAATAGTGTATTGACAAATACCTGAAAAGATCTGAACTTATTCTCCTAAACTGTGTACAATATTATAGACCAATATTATTGCAAAAAAAAAATATATATAAATATATTAAGTAAAAATGTTACCAAGATGGCCGCAGAACTAATTGAAGATATTTGGCTAAAATATCAGCTATGATATATACCTAACTGTTCAAATAATTTTGCATTTAAAATTTAGTCTCAGTTGGTGATATTTCATTTCCAATCTTTCTTTAATTCATCTGACAACTCATTGAGCCTTCCAGAAGGCAAATGATTCTACAAATAAAGTTTTTTTTTTTATTTTTAGCTATGAATTGATAAATCACTAAGTCAATTAGAGCAGAACAAATATTTCAAAGATTGTGAATTTCAAAGATTGAAATTTCTACCTCTGTCAATGATATTTGTTGTGTATGCATGGACCATTCTAAATGCTCTATATTCTTGTATCTCTTGCCTAAGCAAATGGTATGAGCCTTTAAGCAATGTTATTGCTTAAAAATATATTTTACATCTTACCTGGAGTTCTATAGCTACTGGAAAGTTGAAAACTGAGGCATCTAGTCAAATGGCTCAAGTTAAAATGTAGTTTTTAAAACTAAAATCATTCCGATGGTTGAGACATTCAAGTAATTTTTTTAATTTTCTGGAATTTGAAAAAAAGTGACTTATTTCCTTATGCCTTAATTTCTGTACTGTATATGTTTTGATGACTTATAAGAGACTGTAATTGTTTTAATTAAGAATGGTTTGTAAAAGCTGTCTATACAATTCTAAACAGGAGATATTCATTTTTGAGAGGTTTATTATGCTTGACCAAGGCATTAATATTTAGTTCACAAAAAAAGTGATTCAAACTGTTTTACATACACTGATGTATTTCTAATGATTTCTTTTAAATGCAACTTTTGAGACTGTGAACTATACCTCTGAATCATATGCAGCGTTTTAAACTAATGTTATATCAATTAAAGAAAAAGAGTATTTTATACTTCTAAAGCAATCTATATTTTAAAAAGAAATATTGTGGCAATATGATTTAATTATAATAAAGAAGACATTGTTAAAAAAATAATTTCAAGTTGCTAAGGATTACTACCTCACACATTATTTAGTTTGTTTAAATAATGAGGGGAAATTTATATTGTTGAATGTTTTGTAGGGTAGTGTTTGCAAAGCGAAGTTATAGAAAGTAAGAGGTTAATTCAGCTATTAGCATTATTTTAGCCTTTATTTTAGAAAAAATAGCATATTATGTTAACAGGAATATGAATTAGGTAGATTACAGCACTGCTGCTTATTGAGCAGTCAAACATGGGAAGATCAAATTTAATAAGAAAAGATGAATATTGAACTTTACAAATGAAGATATTTTGACATAGTTTTGAGATTACCGACTACTAATATAGGAATTTGCCCCTTTCCTTCTTTGAAACTTTATATTATTTCCTAGGCATAATTCTTGGAATATTTTCATTCTCTTTTTATCTTTTTTTTTTTTTTCAGCGTAGGGTCCTTAACAAAGCAATATTAGAGAGGAAGAGTGGGTTGGTAATCATTTCCCTCTTCCCTATAACTTGAACATGAAATGTATGAAGACCACAAGGGACCTGAATTTAATCCAGGCAGTCATACTTTGTTTCAAATGTGTCTCTTTGATCTTCCATCTATCATCATTTTGTGTTTATTGTATGTCCAATAGATTAATTCTAGTAGAATAAGCACTTTCAAAGTAATAACCTCAAAAAAGCAAAATGGCAAGCATAATAATTTATGTACTGAATTTGCAGTTCTCAAGGAAGTTGAGGATGAGCATGAAACCTGCAAAAATATTTGCTGAGATTTAGTATTCATATTCAGGGTCATGTCACTGACCACATGAAAAATCAAGGACAAAAATGTTGAAAAAGCATCAGCACTTCTATCCATATTTCATAGTTACAGTAATACCGTGGAGCAAGTTCTGCCATCGTCTTGATGCACGTATCACTCTGCACAGCAGGACATTTCTCTTAAAACAATCGACTGTTCTAAGTTCGACTCATACATTGTCCCATTTTTAAGCATTTATAGATTTAAGGGACAGTGCTCAACAGGTTGACACTTTAAACAAAGAAGAATTTCAGAAATTGAAAAGATAAGTCTAATAGCATATGATGCTCCAAATAGAGATCTCAGCTACTTCTACTTTTTCCCCTAATGTTAATTTGAAATTCATATCCATAAATGTATATATTTCTAAGAATGCTATAGAAGAATCTCCAAAATTTTACTGTTCTAATGGCCACATGTTTTTTTTGAAAGCATGTGTTTTGATTGACCTGTGCTAGAAATTAGTCTCTGAAGATATGTGACAAAGAAAATCAGAAAAAAATGAAAAATTGAATGATGGTTACCCTGCACCAAACAGCAAGCTCATATCCTTTCTTTGGCCCATTTCAACTTCATCAGTGACATCAGTCAGCCACCCTGAGCCATAAAATGCATGATTTAACGTACCTTTCTTTGAATCACTGTGTAGTACTTCACGGAGTGAAACTAGACACATCCTGGATTATTTTAAAACATGAGATAAGGGCCTCCCTGGCGGCACAGCGGGTCGAGCGCCGCACTGTGAAGCACCGGCTACACAGCAGTGTGAGTTCAATCCCCTGCCAGGGAGGGGACCCACATGGCGCAGCAGACCTCTCCTGCCTCACTCTACCTGTTCTGCTCCTGGCTCTGTCTCTGTCTCTGGTGAGTCCTCTCACCTCCTGACACTCTGGCCTGTACCCCAGCTCTTGTGTGCATAAATTAACAAATCTTTTAAAAAATGAGATAAGTAGAATTGTTATTATATCAATCAATCCTTGCTAGAGATAGCATAGTTACCTAAAAATAAATTAATTAAATTTCAAATAGTCCACCATCATCTCTCTGCATATTTTCATGCTTAGAATGGCAAGCATGAGTGTGAAATCCATAGGAAATGCTGTTATCTATTCTTTAAGAGAAGTCAAAGCTGCTTTTCCCATTCCTACTGTGAGCTGCTTTGAACCTCATTTCCTATGAATGTGCCAATTTGGTGAGTGGTGAGAGCCAAGATTTGCTGATTTCAAAGCCAGCTTGCATCACTGTGAATATTTCCTTTCTGTTTTTTGCATTCAGGATCGAGATGATGAAAGTTTACGTATCTTATTATGATCTAGAAAAGACTTGGTTTTGGATCAAGAATTACTGACAGCTTCACTAAGTACTTTCTTTAATGTGTTTTCATGCACGCACACACTCACTCACTGGGAGAGCTTGGATTTGTTATTATGAATCATTGCCTATAACTAGCTCTACTCAGCTGGAGGCTTTAGAGACCAGAAGCTGTGGTTTAAAGAGCAAGGCTTTGGTAAGGACTGTTTTTTGGGCTACAGTTCAGGATAGGTCTCCAGCCTTAGTAAAGAGTTCAAACCAAAAAAAAAAAAAAAGTCAAAAGAAAAGACACAAGTAAGGCAATTATTATGTAGAAACAAAGCTGTTTAAGAGAACATTGTAGCCCAGTAGATGAGCAACAGAGATTTGAACCAATGAAAACTGATTCACCAATGGGTTTAAGACTAACAATTACTCTGTGCACAGCCGTCCTCGTGCCTGCCCTGAACTTGACTCAGCCCTACTCAACTATGGGCGCTCACGGAAGCTGTGGGGACTCTCACTTATGTAGAATATCTAATGTGTAATTTGGATGTCAACCCTGCATTTCCCTCTATTAAGGAAACTTGAGTCATGTTGTCTTAAGCAAAAGACCACTGAGGCTTTTGGGATGCCACTATAACAGGGATATGATAAATGTCTAGGTAATTGAAGACCTTCCACCACCTCTCCCGCCAAAAAAAAAAAAAAAAAAAAAACACAAAATCTTTGATTATGGAGCAAACATATCATTTGCCTTGAATCCTACCTGTTAAGTGAAACATCAGATAATTGTATAAATTTAGATGTGTGCTTTGCTGTTTGTATATAGAATTGATAAATATTTTAACATAAAAATTGCCCCCTTAACAAAGTTCTACTCTCAACCTTTCTGTGCTTCATTATGCCATTTTTACTGAAAAGATTCAGAGACCACAATTAATTCCCACGAGGCAAAAGAAGCTTCAGTTTCTCTAACCATAAGTCCCATTGTTTTTCTCTAACCAGCTTCTTTCACCTCCTATCTCAAACTGCCTAACAATGAAAGTTTGCGGTTAGTCTATTTTTTGACAATATTATTTTAAAAACATGTTAATATCTATTATTTCATAGTTAGAAGACTTTTTATTGCAGTGCCAAATGGACCTTCCTATAAATTTTTTTCCCTCAGTCTGCAGTACAAGACAATAATGATTTATACTGGCAGGTGGTCAACTGTATAGTATGAATTCCACTCCTGCAGTCATGGTTGATTTATTTATGGACTTCTTTCCATGGTTATATTATTATAATAATGCAATTGTTTGGGAAACATAAATAAGGATTAGATATGTCAAAAAAGAGTGAAAGGGGGAAGGAAGAGAAGGGGAGAGGTATGGAAGAAGGAAAAGAGGTAGGAATGGTAGGGAGTAAGGAAAGAAGGAAGGGACAGAAGGGAAGGAGGGAGGGAGGGATCGAAGGAAGGAGGGAGAGGGGGGAAGGAAAGGACAAGGATTGTGGGGAAAGGAAGGGAGGGAATGAATTGCCTGAATTACTACCTTATCCATTTACATTCAAACTGGAAATAAGGAAGTTGAACAGTAGTAGAAGCAGCAAATTAAAGTTGAGAGGAGAGAGGAAATAGCCCCTGTTCCTGAGCGTTTTCAGAATTGAAAAAACAGCAGATACTTTAAAAACAATTACAGGCACATAGATTTGGTTTTGGTCTCTTAGGGCATGAGTTATTAGTGACTAAGGATTTCTCAAGCTTGGCATTAATGACACTGTATAGGGAAAACTAGTTGTGTGTGATTGTTCACTGCAGCGTTAGTGATCGATAATTAGCAGCGTTAGTGATCGGTACCAACTGTACTAATAATACTTCCTGAGTGTGATTACCAAAAATATTTCTAGACTTTGTTAAATGATCTCTGAGGGACAAATTGTCACCCATTGGCAATCACTGCTCTATGTGAAAGCAGAGGATGGAGAAGGCTATGACTTCAGGGAAATACTTGGGTGATTTCCCAACCTAGTTGTACCTGGGGCACATTAAATAAAACACCAGTGCTTGGGGTATAACTTCCACAGAAGTTCACAAATGGCACATAATACCTATGTGCTGGAGTAGATATTAGGTATTTAAATAGTGTCCTTTAGTCTAACAGGCAGCCCTAGTTGAGAAGACTGGCTTGGACATTTTTTTCCCAGTGAGCTCTCCAGCTAAGACGAGAATCTATTTCTGTATTCTGAAATCATTGAAATGTTGGAGCATTATATTCACAGCACACTTTTCATTATCACAAATGTGTGCATTGGTTCTCTTTTGTCAGCATAAAATAAATCAGTGAAATCTATAAAAGTCTTTAAAACATCAGACATTCGCTTATTTTACATAGAAGGATATCTTGAATTAAATTTACTGGTGCATTCAGTATTAAGCAAAATTGTCTATATGAAACAAAATTTATTTACTGTTTAGACAGGTTCTTCATCTAGTGCTAAGGCAAGACAGGATGCTAACTCCATAACACATGTTTAAAGGTGTGTTTAGGTATGGACAATATATTTAAATATAATGAAACTGTCTATTTCTTATCAAGCTGCAGTTTCTCTAAAAGACCCAAATACATTTATCTGACAGATACTCAAACAGACAGATCCAAAAAGCAATGAAAAATAAATCTTAAGCCTATTTATTTCATACCTAAATATTTAAAAAATAAATTGAAATGTGTGTGGTTTGTGAATTTCATCAATTCAGTTATGGAATGCATTTCTCATCTCATTGGATACAAATATGATCCTCATCCCATTTTTAATACCTAAATTTTGGCATGTATGTGTATTCATTTTTACTTTATTTCCTAGTAGAATTTTAGTTTCTACTATAAATTTTCTCTGAAGTTTTGTTAGACCTATTGCTTTTATTTGGATTATCAGCCAAAATTTACAAATAGCAAAAAGGCTCAACCTGCTGTGTACATCAATAATTTCAGGTAGATAATGTTTTGAATAATTGCTTTTTTCCTGGATTTTTCTCAGAAATATACAAACCAATGTAGTATTTACTATAGGCTTAATGCTTTTATTGAAAATCAATGAAGAATCAGGCCTTTCTTAGTGTCTCTGAAACACATATTTTTTTGTTGGTAGTATGTATAAATTGAGATGTTATTGACAGTCAAGAGCATTTGAGCCTAAAAACACCTGTTATAAATTATGAAAGGAATTATTGAAATTATTTAAATGTCTTTCTTCAGGTCTTCACCATGTTGTTACTTTGTAAGTAAAAAGTGTATTCTTACCATTAATAATACTTAAGATTTTCAGACCTAATAAATTGATATTTCTTCTGCTTTAGAAGCATGATGAATTAAATTACATTGAGCACCCATAATATAGGCTCTTGGTTGAAACTACTATACAGAAGTAAATTTTTTATATTGATATTATTGATATATATCTTATTGATGTAAAATATTGATATTATATTAAGTAATATAGACCAAATTTAAGAAAAGAAAAACTAAAAGCCTCAGAGGTTAAGCAGAGTTGCAACCATGTTTTCTTGTTCTAAAAATTTATCTTCTCTTACTATCAGTCCTTAATAACTGCAATAGATATGGAGAAGAAAGTCTTGAAAGATATAAGGTTCATTGAAAAGTTCATTCCTGTATCATTAGTTTGTATATGACCAAGCACATTGCATTTTAAAATATGATACATTTTCATCCTCAGTTGATTTTAAAATTCTTTCAGAATAATATTTCTCATCCATTTTCTTTATTGCACATTGATTTATCTAAATATTATTATATTTTCTAATATCCCTATAATAGGATATGAGGGAAGTGATTATAGACATTTTTGTACTTTCAAAAACAGACATGTATACTGGAAGATTATCATACATTCATGGTCTCCTGTATTCTTCTGTGTTTACAAAAAAAGTAAAACATTTGGATATCCAATGTCACTTTTATGAAACATATTATTAGTATATAAATATTAGCACAAAACAATGCATATTTTTCTTGAGAATTGTTTTTTTATGAAAAACCATGAACTCACTTTTAAAAGAATTAGAAAAGTCACATGACAAATGAACTCATCAGTTGTAAGTTCTTAGTTTTCCCTAAATGGTCCTGAATTCTACTTCTTAATATTATACTGTGTATATGCATAACCTAGTCCAACTTTCTCATAAAGATGTATCATTCTTTACACATCATATGAATTCTTTTTATTCTTCATAATACAAGCAAGATGAAGAAAATTACTTTTAACACAGACTTTAAAAACAGGTCTACTTTTGGGGATATTGTGTATCCCCATCCTCTTACCAGCAATGCTCCATGGCATAGTCAGGTCAGCAGCTTGGCTAGGGCTGCTATGCCTTACTTAGTTTTCCTGCACTTAATTTTTCTCCACTGCACTTATTCACTAGTCTTTGTTTCCCAAATTAGGAAGGAGGTAGGAGAGAAGATTTAAATTAGAAATACTTTTATAATCTCTGTATCACATTATTTTTCTAGTTTCATTCACTGAAGCAAATTATGTAGCCAAATCCATACTCAAGAACTATAGAAACATATTTTATCTCTTGATGAGAGAAAGAGCAAAATCACATTTCTTTTTTTTTTAAGATTTTTAAAAATTATTTATACATACAAGAGCTGGGTACAGGCCAGAGTCATGGGAGGTGAGAGGATTCACCAAAGACAGAGTGGGGAGCAGAACAGGCAGACTGACTGAAACACACTGCTGAGAGAAGCAGCGGACGAGGCAGAAGAGATCTGCTGTGCCAGGTGGGTCCCCTACCTGGCCCGGGATCGAACTCGCTCTGCTGTGCAGCAGATGCTTCACAGTGCAGCTCTCAACCTGCTGCACCACCAGGCAGGCCCCCAAATCACATTTCGGTGGAACTTATGTAATAAGATTAGAATGGTTAGGGTCATTTTGGAGATCTATTGTGTATTTCCTCATCCCAATAACTCTCAATAAAATAAGTAATCTCAATGTACCTCAACAAAGTATAGGATGTAATAATTGCCTTTCTTACAGTAATTTCATTTAGGCTCTGGATCAAACGTGTTCTGGGAAAGTTCTTTGACCTCAACTCCTTGAGAAATATTATATAAACTGTTGTATAGAAGAGGTTTAGCTCCTAATATTTAGTTTTCCATTTTAAATATATAAGTAATTAGCAAAATGTTTCTTCACCAATATACATTATAGGACCTGACATAATTTATTTATTCCACTGTGGTCTAAGTTCTTGTCTCTGCCACATCTTTAAAAATGCCAGACACATATTTTGAAGCTTAAGCTTTGATAAAGACAAGATTCTTGCTCAACATAACTAGACTAAATTATCACACCCATACTTTCCAAAATTAAAAGGACTTCAGAGTTTCCATAAATATGAATGCCAAGTTCTAACCATTAGAACCACAAGAATTTTTGCAGTAATGTTATGATCCTAGATCCAGAGTTTCAAATTTATATTTTGTATGATGTTTTAAAATGCATTTCCATAGGAAGTAAAAATCAATTTTCTCTTCCCTTTAAACAAAACTCTATCCCACACAACATATTTATGTTCTAAGAAATAAAACATTTCTTAAAATTGTAAAATCTTCCAATATATTTTTTAGTCTTTCTTTTAAAAATATATTATGCTAGACTTGAATTTCAAGAAAATGAGTCACTATGTTTAAGCTAGTATAAAGTATTTTAGGCAGTCTCTCATGTATTTGGTGTGGTGGTATAAATACTGAAAACCTTTTGCATTGTTTGCTTTCCACAAACAGACCACTAAAAAGAACTGTGGACAAGAGAGAATAAAGATTAATCAGTCCCAAAGCTGCAGATACATGATTAAGGAGATTCAATGGTAAGTCCAACCTCTTTTCTACAAATTTTCTACAAGTTTGTATGAACCCATAAATACATTGATGAAAAAATAATTGGGTAGCCTCTGGCCAGCAAATATGGTAGAGTAAAACAATGTAGAGAAGAAATAGAACTTGAAATCAGTGTAGAAGTGGAAATGGAGATAGGCATGGAGGGCAGGGCCAATGGAGATAGGAAAAGAAGTTGATATAGACATTGTGTAGATGACTTAAATAAACACATATGCATAATGTTATAAAATATGGTTAATAACATGAGAACTGAATATTTTCTATTGTGATTCATATTTGATCTCCTTTGATCTCCTTGCTAAACCAAGTTGGAAATGTCTGGTTGCTATGACTTGAAGACTATATCAAGAGATTATCACTGAAAAAATATTCCTAAAGCAGCTAAAATGCCACTGACACATGTATGTCCATATAGACATATAGACAGAGGCCATAAAGACTCTGTCTTCGCTCTTCTAAGTTAGAACACTCTTTCAGGGTTGATCTCTTGCCTCCAAATTTCTATATTAAGATGTTCTTCTTGATTTTCCTGTATGGTAGCTAGACTTAGGCATGTGATACATTTGCATGCTTACATAATTCTAATATCTGTTGTCCATATAATGATGATATTTTCAGATTTGTATCCCAATGATAGATTTTATGTTTGCCATAATTTTCAGTTTCTACATTCAGTCTTCCTTATCTACTTACCCCACATGGTAAATAGTTCCAAATAGACAAATACTTATATCTGTGCAATTAAAAATATATAATACAGATAATTCTTGGTTGAAGTATATAAAATATCAATAAAAATTTTTGAGTGGATGAATGATCTCATTCATTAAAGAGCAATTCTAAGCAACTATCTTCAGACATTACATTGTCTGAATATAAGGAATGCATGTAAGTTCTGGCGAAATCATTATAGTTGCCAGAGTGTTGTTGGAAATGTTCTAGGTTCTGTTGAACAGATAGATTATTCTTAAATTTATGATGAAGAAATTACATTTGGTTATTAGAAATCTCAAGAGCCTCCATTATAGGAAAAAAAAAAAAGACCCAAAAACCTTACTTAATGATCTACCCCTGCATTGCACTATCAAACATACTTTAGAAATGAGAGTCTGTACTCTTATGGTCTAAAATTTTCATACTCCCCTATGTGTGCTTTATGTATCTTTCTGTTAAGAGAATAAGGTCTTCATCTTTCACATGTTCATTCTCTAAGGATTCAAACAATATTCAAAGAACAAAGGTGACAACCTAGAAAGGGACCTGGTTGATGCTCTTGTCTTCCTTCCTATCATGTTTCCTTGTTCACCACACTCAAATGGGCAAACAGAAATAGTTTGTTCAAGTGTAAATATAGTGGGATCATTTAAAATTTAAATATATGTCCTTCTTATTACTTTGTTCAAGTTATCAATTTTATCAAGACATAATCCATGACAAACTCTTGGCTGCTAAATGGCTTAGATTTACTTTTCAATAAACTCCTGTTTTATCCAGATTCTGAGAATAAAAGCTTTATATTTAGTTCCTTGATGGATAAACCATTCCTCTTTTGTGACAAAGTATTTCATTTAAACTTAAGTAGGAATAGCCTAGGGATGAAGATAAGCCAGCCAAAGGGCTGTTTTAATGTCATACGTGTACCACATCACACTGCCAAAGCCTGGTTTCAATAGCCTTGTTTATCTTTGTCTAAAGGAACAAAGAACCTAAATTATTTGGAAAGAAATAGGCTTTTCTCCACAATAATCTAAGATGTAGAAAAGAAGCAGAATGTTATAAAGGGAACTTAAGGGTGTGACCCATAAAAAGTGATAGTATAACAAATTTCAGGTGACAAGCTGTTCAGAGAAATACATCTCCTAGTTTTGTTTTCAGCTTAATTTCAAATGTGCTCAAGTCATTTCATTCCAGGCTGTTCATGATATCATTTAAAGGATGTTTCAAAAAGCAATTTTTTTTTCTAAAATTGGCCCAGGGCTTTGGAAAACAGTTTTAGAAGAAAATAGAGTCTTTGAGGTATCACTGGATTAGTGTCAATCTCCATGAAAACATCTTTGTTTAGGATCCCTTTTATACTTTTATGTTTTAAAATACATTTATTGTTTCTTACACATGAATTGAGGATAAAAGACTCCTAAGGACATTAGAAAGATAAAAAGAGGATGTATTGTAAGTTGATAGGTGAAGCTTCTTCATAGACCTTCTATTTATTAGAATTGATATTTGGCATGAATTGAAATTTAAAAATTATTTATTACATCAGGGAAATAACTTTTAAAAGATGCATTTATGGCATTACTCTCAGGACTCACTTCATCTGAAGATAAATTCAGGTCCAGATTATTCAGGCAATAGTTTGTGGGATGTTATTTCTGAGTGGGTATGAAGGGAGGAGTTTCTGACACAATTCAGAATTTTAGCATTAAATACAAGAAGGGCTCCCACTTCATCATAGCCATAGGAAAGAAAAGAAGAAATATAGGTAAGTGTGCACACACATGCACACACACAAACATCAAAATTTTGAAGAAAGTAGAGAACATTTATACCTTTTCTATTTAGACCAATAGGGAAAGATGACCAGGAAAATAGGAATTTTAGTTCAAATTACTATGGAAAGTCAGTTGGAGACCATGAAACTACAGTATTGCTTGCAAACATAGGTACAGACAAATCATAAATCATATTTGTTCAGAATTTTACTGGGCAGTTAAATGATAAGTTAAAAGAAAAGTGGAACCAATGAATAATATAAAGAGTAAAAGTGTTATACAATGAAATCAAACCTGAAAGATGAAATGAAAACAAAAGTTAGAGAGAATGAAAAACAGATCATAGCTGGGAGGTGTCCCTGAGGTCAAATCTTAGATATTGTGGGTGTAACCGAATGGTAGACATATAGTCAGACTGTAATAACTTTGCAGTTATTTATTCTAGAAGGCTGGAAGTTCTGGGTGGTGACAAGATACATGGAGTAAATAATGACCATTGTGCTTTAAATAGAGTATATAAAAACTGGGGTACAAAAAACTTACTGGCAAGTGGTTGAAACTAATATACTAACACATGATTTTTGAAGGTTCAGACGTAGTAATTAAGCAGAAAATCCATTATTTTCTCATGAGTTCTAAATTATAGATTCAGATTGTCTTTCTTTCTAGATTATGTGATTGCATTTTTTTCTGTGAAAGGTTTAAGAAAACCTATTTCTATTTGAAATGACCAATGAATATATGAATATATTCTAAAACTTTCTGTGACTTTGGTATTTTTACTTAAATAAGAGGAATTGTGCAAAATAATGTTGCTCCAGGTTTTAAACATTACTTTGAACAAAAGTACCATATCTAAAAATATGACAATCTACAAAACATCTAGATATATTAAGATGTCCTTGTCAGTACTAATTTTTCTCGACATATATGCCTTATCTGTTGCAAAAGGAGGAGGATCAATAACTATATATTATTTGACCACGAGAGCTATTTTATTTTGAGCAGGGCTATATAAGCAACAGAAAATTTTATGTTCAATATTTGTAGCTTGGGTTGATTTTCTTGAATGGACATATTTTTGATGGTCTTTCAATTATTATCATTTATATTCCTTATATGTTAGATACTACGTATATTAATATACTATTTCATTATTTTCCTTGTTTGAAATACTCAGCTTAAATATGCTAATAACTACCTCTACATTGTAGCAATAACAAAAGCATGGTGGTAGTTCAAAATATCTTTAAAATAGAACTACAATATGATCCAGAAACTTCACTTTAGGTATAGCCCTAAAATCTGTACTTGAAATTAGTATCTGAACAAGATCTCTGCATGCCTGTGTTCATCACAGCTTTATTCACAAAAGTCAGACATGGACCAGGTACCCATCAGTTGATGAGTGGATGAAAAAGATTGTGAACAGACTGTGAAATATCATTCAACCTTAAAAAATAAAGAAATTCAGTGATATGTGACAATTGTGATTTCAATTGTGATATGAAATTGACAGTGTAGTAAACCAATGTTACCTTAAAAAATTACTAGTACATATCTGCTTACATTAGAAATGGTTCCATCTAACATGGAAAGTTCATATTTGAAAATCATGTGATTTCTAAGAGCATTTTTGTTTTTATAAAATCCATTTCTTCTATCACCGTGACAAAATTATCCCTGGCGATATTTAATGAAATGAAATGTAAGGGTGTTTGTGAATCCTAGCACAACTATTTCTGATGGATAAATGAAAAAATTACATTGCCTGAGTGCATTCTACATGGATTCTGGGTAGAGATGAGAGCAAATAAAAATAGGATGAGGTTCAGAGAAAAAACTCATGATAAATCATGTCAAGAAAGTCTAAATCCCAAACCAGGTTGAGTGAAATTACATTTGTACATGCATTTTATAGAATATTTGAAGGAGATGGTCACATTTACTCAAGGGAAAAATGAACCAACATTTTGCTGTTTTGGTATCAAAGACATGAATATGTAGTGACATATTTGAGTTGAGGAATTGATCTGTTTGCCTGTTTTTATTAACACCTCTCATGGTAATAAATGAAAACTGTTTTGTAAAGCATTCTTATTATCAGTAATTTTTCACTCTCAGTAATGACTTTTACGTCCCATTTTTTTTTTTAAAGATTTTATTTATTTATGCATACAAGTACTGGGGTAGAGGCCAGAGGTGTGGGGGGGGGGGGCGGTGAGAGGATTCACCACAGAGAGCAGGGAGCAGAACAGGCAGATCAACAGAAGTACACTGATGAGGGGAGCAGTGGGCGAGGCAGTAGAGGTCTGCTGTGCCATGTGGGTCCCCTCCCTGGCCGGCAGCAGGGATTGAACTCGTGCTGCAGTGGCTGCGGTTTGCTTCATAGTGCGTTGCTTAACCCACTGTGCCACCAGGGAGGCCCTTACGTCCCATTTTTGTTTTCTAAGAAGTTCTTAACTTTAACCCATGTGTCTCAGTCTATGTAGTACAAAATTATATGATGAAAAAGAAAGTTATATTAAAGTAGCATTAACCTCATGGATCAGATATTTGTCTTGTTGCATTATGCCAAAAAATTTCTGCCTCTATACTGAGACTAAAAAGGGAAAAAAATATATATATAAAATATCAATAAAAATCAATTTAAACTTAAAATAGAACAGGCAAATATTACTATTAAGTGGTTGTTTCTTTTCAGGTTGTCCCACCTTCTTTTTGTGTTAAAACATAACTCAGTGTGAGAAAGATAAAATATTATTGCTCAAGAGTAGATAAAATACCTTCCAACTAAAGAAAAACATGAAGTAGCTGAATTGTACGTTTTTTTTCTTTTATAGCTTTATAAAACAAGTGCATATAAAAAAGGAAACATCGTGATAATGGTTTAAAAATATTAGAGTTATTTAGGACCAATAAGCCCACTGCTTTAAAATAGTGACCAATTAGTTTGATGATATACTTTATCGTTTGAAAATCATTCTAGACACATCACCGGAATTTGATATCTTTATGAATAACTGTCAAGTACCTGCATGTATATAGAAAAAAATAACCTCACAGTTTTCATGAAAAATAAATTGACTGCTTGTATCGACTAAATTCAGAATGAACACATGAGAATGATTTATCTGTTCCCCAGACTTGATCAAAAATCCAAGTCTTAGCTTATTACTTTCAGACCTTCCATTAAAAAATTAACCTCACTGAACATTGCTCAGAATATATGAGGATAATGAATCTATTTTCTTTTTCAAGTATTCCCTCTTATATTAAAAATGTAGTATGTCAGAATATTCTAATTGAATAAAGAGTGATAATTATAACCATGCATATTTATTTCTCTGTAATGTCCCCTTAGCCATAACAAAAATATATGAATGCCTGTATGGTCACATAGGCCAGGTTGGATTTTGCCCCTAATGAAAGCCGACTAAGTTGGTATAATATAGAAATAACTTGAAAAATAAAAATAGACACTTTTTCCCATGTTTTGAAGTGATCATTAGTCTTCTACCAATATTAACTTTGAATGATATTAGGAAGTATGATAACCATGCTAATGTAAGAAATATACAAAATTTTAATGCAAGATATACTTTTATTTTGTATTTTAAAAATTAATTATATTTTAAAATTAATTTAAACAATGTATAGAAATATAGAATGTCTAATTTTATATTTTACTACCTTGTTGATTCAAATAATTAGACATAAGATGTGTAGAATTTCACGTGCACCTTTATTCTGCATTCAGCAACAATTAGAGGTAATAATGGTAGTGAGATTGTCTTTCCTGAGAAAAAAACCAGACTGAGAAGTGACTGGAATGTCTGGGTACTCCTGATCATACTCACTAAGATTTCATAGGACACAACAGAGAGGTCTTGTCTGTAGTAAATTACTTAGGTATTCAGTCAGTGAAAGTTATATACAAAGTTTGTAAACAGATACAAGATATTTAGACATAGATTTAGAGTAAAAATAATGAGCAGAGTGGATTAGCTTCTAGAACCAAATAGCTTACCTTTGCTTTGGATGCAGAAATTGCCTCTGGGTTTCACAAGCATAAATGGGTTCCTATTCATTTTAGCCCTCTTGCCTCAATGTTGCTGTTTATCTCAAGGTAGGAACATTCAAGGGTGAGAAAATAATAACTTGCTGAGCAGCCTTTCATTTCCTCATTTCATCTTGGAAACTAGAGTAAAGGAAATATTTCTGCAAAATAGAAGTTAACGAAACACATTAATCTGTGCTATGTGGACTTAAAAAAAAAAATCTAAACTCCCATAAAATCTGTTTTTTAACTCTTATTCAGTTCACTGGCAGTCTGTAGAGACGTGGATAAATTTTGGGCCCGGTGTGTATACAGGAGGCCTATTTCTGCTCTTCTCTAACTTTGGGGTAGCAACTTTCCTTGTGATTGTCATTGATGACAAATATTCACAGCCCAAAGCCATGATTTCATGCCTCCTCCTCACCTGATGTCCTCTGGCCCCCAGTGAAAACCCCCCATGTGTTTCCTTTGACTGTCATTTTATGTTGTTATATCTTCACAAAAAAAGAAAAATAAATCACTTCCTGAGGACAAAGGGGAAAAAAACACCCAAATCTCTCTCTCTCTCTCTTACGATTTTATTTATGCATACAAGAGTTGGGGTACAGGCCAGAGGTGGGGGGGAGGTGAGGTGTGTGAGGATTCGCCAAAGAGAGTGGGGTACAGAATAGGCATCTACTGACATACACTACTGAGGGGAGCAGCGGGCTAGGCAGGAGGGGTTTGCTGAATTATGTGGGTCTCCTCCCTGTCTGGGGATTGAACTCACGCTGCAGTGGTTGCAGAAGCTCCACAATGGTGAGCTCAATCCCTTGAGCCACTAGGGAGGCCCCAAACCATCCTTGACACCGCTTATCTCTCTTAAGCTATACTCCCTCTGCAACCTCAGCCAAATGTTTTGAACTAAGACTACAGCTTGTTTCGTCTGTGGGTTTAGACTCATCTAATGTCTGACCTGTAGAACAAAATGAGATTCACTCTGTATCAAGCATGCATGGAAAGTGGGGAGATGGCCCAGGTTCTGCTCTAAGACTAGAAAACAAAATTTCAGATTCTGTACTTTTTTTTGCTGGATGGCAAAAGGTCACTGTTATTTTAATTATATTTCTTTATCCCGATTTTCATGTTAATATCATTGCTGAGAAGTTTTGAAGAATCTTGCTGATATATGGGGAAGAAATCTAATCAAAAAAAAAAAAACAGTTTTGCTCTTGTTTACTATGACTGGTTGTATCATTGTGAGAACTAATGTGCTTCCTATGCCCTAATGTCGACATACAATGCTTAAAAATAAGCAAAAACTGATGAAAGTTGTTTGTGGATTTTATTTAATGTTATGCCTCAATAATCTCCCCTCACCTCCACCCAAGCTTAATTGGGACCTTAAAATTAAATCAGATTTGGATGTATCCATAGCATAGATTAATTGCTCTGGGTTGCTCTAATCTTTTCGCAGCTAAAAATAACTTAGCTCATTAATTATGAGGATTTTTTTTTCTTGTAGATTTAGAGGATCACAGCAAAACTCATTTTTTTAAGTTTGCATTTCCTTGACTTCAGGAGACTATTACTTCATAAACCGGAGCTTGATGTCCTGGCACATGCACTCAAACAGACAGAATCATTTCCTAAGATGTATGAAAGTCCTTTCCTGTCACTTAACATTGCATTATTTGGCATGTCTTCTGACTTCCTGAGTGGAATCTCAGACTTCCTTTCTCTCAATTACTTTGTCAATGATTTTCATTAAGAACACAGTTCATTAATCTCACATGAGAACACAACTGACAGTGACGGTAGAAAAATACTCCTCAAATAATTAATATTTCTGGGACTTTTAAGAAAGTTGAAATACTTGCAAATATTCCTTTTAATAAATCAAAGGTTTTCTTTAATGACTTAATTCTGTTTTCTTAGCTTGTATTATACAATTGCATGATATCAATTTCTAGATATAGGAGGCATTCTTTCAGAGATTTCTGCTTGAAAAGTCATTTTAAGTAAATGATGTGGTTATGTTACAATAAAACTTCCCCCGAAGCACTGAGCCAGAATTGGCTGCCAGGCTGTATTTTGCCTATTTCTGAGAGATACGAAGTTTTCTACTCAGTCTTTGTGGGCACACAAATAAGATCAGTTTCTAACTGCAAAATATTTACAAGTCAGTGACAAAACAGAAAGATAACTCACCAAATAAGACATTTTATTATAAGTTCTAAATGAATGATGTGGAGAATGTAAAAGTTCAGAATGGGTAATTGGGATAATGCATATAGTACAATGTTTTATATTGGAAATAGTAAAAATATAATATTATAATTGTTTAGCTACTGTTGCTACTCAAAATTATTAGTGAAACATTACATTATTACATTTCTTTTAAAAAATGAAAAGTAAAACTGATCATAAGATTATAATTTATTTATCATTTTATAAGTAGTCTATTTACTGTTTTATTTGATTATTCTCAATCATGGAGCACTGTTGGTAATCACATTTATAACTCAGAACTATATTTTTAATTAATTTATTTTCTTGGCCCTAATATTTGTGGTAATTTCAAAGCAGAATCTTTTGTGGTTTAAACAATCTTCCTCAACTATCCATTTGGGACATCTTGTATCATTTGCGAGAACAGAAACTCTGTGTGTGTGTGTGTTTTCTGCACTAAATAATTGTTGACTCTATGGCAAGAAAATAGGTCTGTCTCCAAGGTTAAATAAGATAATTTTCAAAAAATTTCATAAAATCTTGCCTAATATAGCTATATTAATCAATATAGCTACCTGAATTATTTATGGTGCTTCATTTCTTATTTCAGCTAAGAGATCTGAAAATGTGTGGTAGATGATAAAAATAATTAAAAAAAAACATTTAAAAAGTTACCTGCAATGGGAGGACAGTGAAAGGGGGGACCTCAATAGACTGGTGAGCATCCCCAGTGGCGGGTATAACATTGTTTGAAGTGGTAGGGACTTGCCCTTCCTGAAAGTAATGAACTAACTTTAAAAAATTGCATTGAGATGAGTTATCCAAAGCATAACATTTTTTTGGTCTGAAGTTGACTGATACTGTGAGAAACTGAGCAATATGCAATCATGTAAATATATGTGGGGGAAACAGCTGCAAAAGAACAAATCGTCAGACTTGTCCCTTATCTAATATCAGAAGCTTTGCATTCACACCTTTCTATTTTTAAAAAGGAAAGAAAGAATACTCTAGTCTCAGTTCTTAATAAAGGGTTTGCTTAAGGCTGTACTTAATAATAAAGTGAGATTGAATTTCTATTTTTAACAAAATAAAATTGCATTTATTTTAAAGGGTTATTTATAATGTTCAAATTAAAAGGTGAAAAAATACACTTAAATAACAAATGGAAATAAAACTATCCTGGACAGTTAATGGAATAAAGATTACTTTCCTGCTTTAGCACAAATAGGTTTTTCCTTCAGTCATGACTATATCATAGGAAAAGTTGAGGGAATGCAGAAGTGGTCTATAATTGTGAAATTTTGTCTCTAAATGAAGAAAATGATTAATTAGGAAAGCAAATACAAAAAAAAAAACCTTCTGAAATGGATATTTGTAATAAATTGTCACTGAGACATCTCACTTTTTCTCTCTTTTCTTTTTATGTTTTATACATTTACAGTATAATTAATGAAGTAATAATTCTACTGCCAAACACAGCTCCTTATTTTTAATGAGTCTTAAATGAAAATCTATCATTCTCAATTCCAAACTGAAAAAATGTTTTAATCATATATGAACAAAAGAAGAGCACCATTATCATTCTCTGGTTATTTTTAATGTTGCAAAGACTTTATTCTTTGGTATACAGTATCTATTCTTGAACACATTTACTATAAACATCACAATTAATTTATATTTGCCAGAACTAACACAAATGACATTTACTCTTCTCTTAAGAGGAAGTTTAACCCAAAATCCTTTTCTTGTCTACAGTTTTCCCAAAGCTAAAGTTATCCCAATTTAATAAAAACACAGCTCTAGATAAATAATCAAGTTTGTTCTCATGCACTGTGCCTGTTGACTCAGCTAAGAATCTGTCGCCCTGTGTTATTGAATGGGATCTTGCCTTTTAAACTGACAAGAACACTTCTTTACCTCTAAGTATTCTAAGCACTGCTTTCATAGCTAGCTACATTTTTGGCAAGAAAATGCATTTAATTTGGCGCATATTTCTCCTATCATTATCAAAATTATTTATAGAATGCCAATGATAGATGAATAGTTTCTTTTTAACTGGAATATTGCCAAGACTCTATAGGCAGATTAATATCAAAAAGGAAAATAAATCAAAATGTAGACTATTTTCTGTTTATACCAGTTCATAATAATCTGTTAAAATATTGAGTCTCGATATGGAGATTCTGTAACAATTTTTATCAAACTGACACTTTCTAAACTAGGAAATTCTTTTATTTTTCTCTAAATATTTATCTATCTATCTATCTATATATATATAGTATAGGGACGTGAGATTTTATTAAAAAATATTCAACAAATAACAGGATAATTAGTTCACTATTCAGTTGTTCATCAAAACTAAAGTAATTAAAACTATCATTATACTTTGGAACAAACTAATCAATCTAAGTGTCAAAACACTTAGGTACCAATCAGATTGCAGTCCTAGGGGAAATCTTTGTGTGTCTGCATGAAAAAGAAAACTCTAGTCAAAGCATGCTTGATTTCCTTGGAGACATCCTCAAATACATGGATTTGGATTCAGTGCATCAAAATTATAATTATCTATAGGAAGAAAATCTAGTATCGTAATTTTTGTCATTATTCTACTGATCTATCCTCATGATTGATGAGTGAAAATGATTCCCTGTATTAAAAATCTAGTTAAATATTAAAGAAGCTGAAATTATCACATCACCTGATGGTTAAATTGAATGGTTGAATGGCAGCAAGTACATATTGCCTATTTTTCTGATTTGTTTGCAGACAATTTTAGAAGAGAAGTCTTTAAGACTCATCATAGTCATGTAATAAAGATATTTTCTTCACGGCTAAGTAAACAAGGTGGCACATAGGACTTCATGTGCTATCCAAGTTTTCAGATATTTCTCAGAAACAATTCAGGATGTTATTTTTTATTATTATTGAGGGAACGTATACCATTATAAGCTTCAGATGTATGGCATTATGATTTTACATCTGTATACACTACATTACAATCACCACCGAAAACCTAGTTTCCATCCTATGCCTAGATTCCTTGTATATGTTTCCTATATGTTAGTTGATTATTTGCTTCTTTAAAACAATAAAGAAAGCAAATAAAGTCAATTGACACTAGTCAAGTTTCCTATACAGAACACAATTCTGTTATTGTATTGCTTATTATAAACCTACCTCTAAAATAATGGAAATTATTTACATATGGCTAATATAAATGGAGTTTCTAAGCAACAAAACTTTCAAATAACTTTTACATTGCATAAAATCAGACCTATCTTTACATTAGTTTAATGTTACAAATGAAATAATTAAAACAAAGTTTGTAATGTAAGAAGTTCATGCTTTTCTTTGGGTAACCTCATTAGCTCTGTCTAGGTAGAATAATGGCAACTCTCAAAACACAGTGGAGTATGTAATAAATGTAAAGTTCTATCTAGAAACCAAGTGAAGTAATTATAATAGATCAATTGCCTAAATCTAGCTTATTTTATGCAAATATTAAAATTCCTTGGGCATTTATGCAAATGACAAAGAATATAGTGTAAATTTGCAATTTTTTGGAATAAATACTTAAGTTACTCCTATGCATTTCATCTTATGCAATAGTTCCTGTGTTTGGAGACATTAGAAGTTTGTGAAAAGCCTTTGTTTACTGCATGACAACTATATTTAATCATCTGAGGGAAAGTATAATAGAAAAATATGACTGGGTAGCTTGTTTATACTGCAATCAGTTCAAAGAAGGAATAATTATAACATGGTAATTTGAATGGAGCATTTTATTCACTATACCAGAACTCCTCCATCCATAAAAAAAGGATCTATTGCAGCCAAAAAAAAAAAAAGTATTTTTTCCTTATTAACAAATTAATGGTATTTATTTTTTTGAGATATATTGTGGTACCCCCAATGTAGTGCACCCACCACCAACTCACCATACCCCACCACCACAGGCTATTGTGTTTCCTCCTCTCTTTGTTCTTATTCCTCCCTCAGCCCCTCTCTCTTGGAGCTTCACTTCTGAGTTCAGCTATCAATGGTTAGTTTTTAAGCTTGTCTTTTTTGATTATTAATTTAGTTACTTTAAATTACACACTGAAGTGACACCATTTGGTATTTATCTTTTTTCTTCTGACTTATTTCACTTAGTATTCTCCCTTCAAGCTCCATCCATGCTGCTGCAAATGGTAAGAGTTTAGCTCTTCTCCACACTGCCCAAGAAATTGAAACAGGGTAAAAGTATTCAAAACTATACCATAGTTCCCCCAACAAGAGAAATTAGAAATAATGAAATTGAAAAAAAGAAAAATTCTACAACTTAATATTTTATTGAGAAATAGAGTTCATTTGTTTTACATTGTTTTGATTTTCAATTTCAGAGAAAAATCAATGTACTCATAGTAGCAAAATAATGTAAGCACTGATTTGAATTAGTACAAGGCGTATTATATGCATAATATTGCATGTGTAGATTTATATAAAAGAAAATATTTTGTTATTGCCTTGAAATTTCTGTAAGATATTGGAGGGAGGCCCTTCCTGACAGAATGTGTGTGAATGATTCTCAAGTCCTTTCATATTGTGTTGGCTCTTATTATGGACATGAGGTATTAGCTCAGTTTAATAAGGTGCACACAGAAAGCCATTCCAACTAAGAAATTGTACAGGACACATTTGACATTCAAAGAAAATATTCAAGGAAAAACAGTAATCTCTCCTTAATATAATTCTTCATAAAATGTCAATAATGGCTTATAATAAGCTATAGGTAGCTGTTCTTAACATTTAGTTAGGAAATTGTCCTCTCAAAAACTTGTTTTTTCTTCATAAATAAATTGGACAATCTATTAATTTGTGAAGCATCCTTTACAAAGTATCACACACTGCAGGTCTTAAACCACAAAAATTTATTTTCTCTGTTCTGGAGGCTAGGAGTCCAAGATCAAAGTAGTAGTAGAATTAGTTTCTTTTGAGACTTTTACTTTGGCTTAGACATGGACGTACTCTATGTGTGACTCAGTGCTAGGCCCTCTGTGATTATCTGTATTCTTATTTCCTCTAGTTAGTAGGACATAAGTCATAGTAGTTTTAGAGCTAAACTTATTACCTCATTTTAACTTAATTACCTCTTTAAAGACCCTATTTACAAATATAGTTCCATTCTACGGTATTGAGGATCTGAATTTCAACAGGTGAATTTGGAGAGGGACATATCAGCTTACTGCAGGCACATTGTCATACAGTATGCAAAAAACATCCAATGAAAATGCAATTATGAGTATAACAGTTAAGAGCCATTATTATTACTATGACCTTTGTGGAAAGCACTAATATGAAACTAATTACTTAAGATGGATCTTTGTATCTTGGTCAACAATTTTAAAAATGGCATATTTGGAGAAAAGAAGGCAATATTAGGAGATGTAAGAATGAAACTTATTCTTATAGCTATTAGCAAGCCATTTGTATTTAAGCAGTATGCTTGGTCTTTTAAGAGTGTTAGTACAGAATGTTTATCTGAAGTTCCATTTGTTGTTAAGTAGTATATCTTATAGTATTAACCATGAACAAGATTTCAAATAAAAATGATACTGAAGACTGGTTTGCATGACAGTTAAGATACTATATAATCCATACCTATTCATGAAAACATCTTTAATCTCTTTGTAAATATATTATATTTTAAAAAATCTTTTTATGATTGTATTAGCAATACAATCTAGAATTTAAACCTAGAGTTCGTATTTGTGACTTAAGACACTATAAATCTATCTTCCATAAAGTCATATAGCTCTTACATTTTCTGTGTTTGTATTTCCCTGTAGTTAAAATGTATTGTTTTACTTCTTGTATAGCTATCAGAAAGATACTTGTACATTAATTATTGTGGATTTATAAACTAACAGAGCATTATATTGATCTTAATTTGATTATTGTTTATTTCACCTAGTTGTTAATAAGTTTCTATATATTTGACACTCCATAAAAAAAGTATCATTTCTAAAGTTTACTTATTTCTTAGTATATCGGTGCTCCTATCTTAGAGAGGCCCTTTATGTGTTCATTGTTAATGCCCCCTAAGATTCACAGGTTGCGGCCCTACCCTGCAATGTGACCATACTTATAGACAGAGCTTTTGGGAGGTTATTAGATAATCACCTTCAAATGAGATGATGAGGGTTTTGCTCTTGTGATTGTCCTTATAAGAAAAGCCACATGTATACTTGCTCTGTGACCTCACACACACAAAAGAGGCTCCGTGAGTGCACAGTGAAATGGTGACCACCTGTTAGCAAAGGGAAAAGGAAGGGAACAGACTCTACTGTACTAGCTCCTTGATCTGGAACTTCCCCATGAAGTTAGGGAAGAGCTGTGAAAAATAAATCCCGATTATTGACGTCACCAAGTCCATGGTATTTTCTTATGGCATTTGGAACTGACTTAGACAAGTCTTATTTTGATTAGTTGTTGTTTTATGGGTTTGTTCTGGTTTATAAGCACCATAAAGAGAAGAATCAATTCTAGTACTTCTTCATCATCCTAGAATAGTGAGTGCTGTGCTTATTCTTACATAATTGAATCATATAATGGAAAACACACTTCCAGAAGTTAAAAACAACAGTGGTTTGCAAGCACCAAATGGTTTGAAATTTCATTTAGCAAAGAATTGTTTGCATGGTCAGTATTTCTTATGGGTAATTTAATCGAAGAGATAAATAGGTTTTGGCAAGGAATCGATTAGTGTAATAGGTTTTAGATGGTGGATGCTCGTACTGGAGATTTGTTATATGTTCTTACACTTTTATTCAAAATGTCTCATCATTTAAAATGACTGGCTTTGTAATTTTGAAGACAAATGTCACAGCCAGGGTCAAATATTTTCTTTTGTGAATTTCAGTAGTGACTCCAGAGAATGATTTGAATACAAAGTGAAATGTGCATCTGAGGGATTTGATATTTTGGTAAATTATTCAATTTAAAATCAAGGTCTCCTGCTGCAGCCTCTGTCCATTTGGGTCAAATTTATTTATGACTACCTCTGGAGAGGCTTTCTTTAGTACACTACTTTTAAAATAGATACCTTTAGCTTTGCAGATATTATCAAGCTCTTTCTTCCATCTCTGTTCTATTCCCTCCCTCCCCCTGCCCTCCCTCCCCCTGCCCTCTCTCCTTCTGCCCGCCCTCCCTCCCTCCCTCCCTCCCTCCCTCCCTCCCTCCGTCCCTCCCTCCCTCCCTC
>JAGFMF010012111.1:99109-122336 GCA_019455555.1 Galemys pyrenaicus
CTCCCTGGCCGGCAGCAGGGATCGAACTCGTGCTGCAGTGGCTGCGGTTTGCTTCATAGTGCGTTGCTTAACCCACTGCGCCACCAGGGAGGCCCCTCTGTGAACTAATTTTTATGATCACCCTTGAAAATTTTATAAGTAAGTATGAGCTATTTAAACATGAAACACTGATAATGAAAATGTTTCATATTTCACCTTGCCTGATGATACAAAATCACAAGTAAAGAAGTTATGGAGCGTGAGTGAGCAATATTGGCAAGGGACAGAACATAAAAGTCTGAATCCAAGTGACTAAGTTAAAAATAAAATAAGCAAGAAATGTGTAGTTATCGTCAACAAGGGATACGTGTTATGAAGAGAAGAGATAGAACATAAGAAAAATGTCCTCCAGATTAAGCAGATGGGGAATATTCTCATTATGAAGTATACAACAATTAAGTACATGACTTGTTTGTACTACTAAAAGGTTATTTAGAGATTAACATAAGTTTATAACTTTTTTTAAGATTCTCATGCACAGAAATAGCTCTTTGTTATTATGGAAATCAGTTGTTTGTGAATGTTGTGACTACTTACAAGTGGGCAGACCGAATTCAAGTTAATTTCAGATTCATCTTTGATTCATTTCCTTCTCTTTTCCCTCTGTGGCATCTGGACATAGGTGGAAACATGTAACAAGAGAGAAGGAATAGTCTTTTACCAGAATAATGGCTTCCAGGTTTGACCTGGTATTTGTACCAAACTTGCTTCCCCCTCCCTACTTTATGGCATGAACTAATGTGCAAACAAGTATCTCTGGTCTTAACAGTGGTGACTGTTCCCCTTCCTCCATACCTCAAATCTATTCCAGTCACCTACTCTCTCAGCATCCCTGTGCTCAACATTGGGGTTCCATAAATGATCTGCATGCCATGAGCAGGAAGAGGGGAATCTTGTAGGCTCTTTGTCTGCCTAGTCATGCCCCTCTTAGAGCCATTCACACTTGCAGTTACTTCTCTGGCTCTGAATGTTAATGTAAAGACAACCATCCCAGGTTATTTAGAACATTTCCAAACATATTGTAATGGTTAATTTTATGAGTCAACCCACCGGGGCCACTAGTGGCTCAGATATTTGCCTATATATTGCTCTAGTGTATCAGTGAGAACATTTCTGGCTGCGATTAACATCTGAATCTGTAGATTGACTGTCCTCTCTTACCTCCAGACTCAAATTAAGAATTGAGTTAACATTATCTTCTCTCCTGAGACCTCTGACCTTGAACTAGAACATCAGCAACTCTTCTGAGTCATTGCCTATTGCAGAACTTGAACATCTCAGTATGTCCTTTCTCTGGAGAACCTACGCAAATAGTATATTTAATCTCAGGATTCAGGATACTAATTCTCATTACTTGATTATTATAGGACATCTTTAGGATCTATTAATAATGTGGCAGTGTATGTTGTGCCCAATGTGTTTTTAAGACATTATATATATATATATATATATATATATAGGGTGGCAAATGTTTACAGATTAAGTAGGGCTAGATTAACAATGATAACTATGTAACATTCATAAAACAGTATCTATATCTTTTATATATGAAAACTTGCTGTGAAAAAAAGGTACATATATACATACTCCATTTCTAAATTGATTCTCACATGATATACAATGGTGAAGGATAGTATTTTTAATTCTAAATTACAGATTATTTTAGTCTGTTTCTCAAAATGGTAAATTATTTGTTTTAAAAAGCAGACAGAAAAATATATGGCATTGTAAATGAAAGCCACACATTTTCTCCACAGCCTCCTGAGTAGAAAATTGAAGTTAGTGATGAATAGAAACAATTCTATTTTCTAAAATTGGAGATGCCTCCTTACGAAAGACTACGTAAAATGTTTAAAATATATAAAAGTCACACAGGTCTAACGCCTCAAAGCCAGAAAAATAAATGTGTTAGTTGAATTATGGTTCAAATGTAGGATTTTCACCAGCAATTATCTTTATTCTGGTACTTCAAATATGTTCTTTTTTTTTTCTTTTTAATATTTTAATTAGGGGTCCCCTTTGAGCTCGAATTTAAAAAGGCTCTGAACTATCCTTGCCTTGACACTACACTTGGGTGTTTTGTTGTGACTCTAACAAGTCCTGTTTTGATAATCCTCTATTTCAGGGTAGAACTGTGAAAAGCAGCTTTTGATATTTGGTATTATTATTATTTGCTTTCTTCCTTTTGGCAACTGATCTTGGCATCCTAGAGTGTTTTCAAACACTGTAGCAATAACACACACTCCCAAAGTTTAGCTACTGAATTTAGAACAAAGATGCTAGATAATCTCTGAGCAATTCCCTATTCAGTAACTAATCAATTTTAATGGTTTAGATTTTTATTCTTGAATAACTGGAACTATGAAAAAGTTTAATTAATATGTGATAGTAACATAAAATGACAGGTATTGTGCATTCTAGTGAATGAGTCTAGTAGAAAACAATAAAATTGACTAAAAAAGCGATGTCAGATTTCAAAGATTTACTGACAGCAATGCACTTTTTTAGTGCTAAAAAAAGGCAAAAACCTGTTATTCATTTTTTTAAAGATTTTATTTATGCATACAAGAGCTGGGGTACAGGCCAGAGGTGCAGCAGTGAGAGGATTCACCAGAGACAGAGCGGGGAGCAGAGCAGGCAGATGGACTGAAATACACCGCTGAGGGGAGCAGCGGGTGAGGCAGGAGAGGTCTGCGGCACTATGTGGGTCACCCACCCTGGCCTGGGATGGAACTTGCACTGCAGTGACTATGAAAGCCCCATAGTGTGACTCTCAACCCCTTGCACCACCAGGGAGGCCCAAAATCTGTTATTCTTAACACAAAGTATTAGCCATAGCACAGCATTGCTCAAGGACTCCAGCTTAAGTTTCATGGCCTTAAGTTAAGCTTAAGCTTAAGTCATGATTTCATTTTATGTTTTGTCTTGATCATAATTTTCTATAATTTCAATGTTCTGTTTACTTGAAAAATAATTATAATCATCTACCTGTGTTCATTGAGGGTCTGTAAATATACTTCCATTATCTAGGATTGGATGAAATAGCAGCCTTCCATGTTACCAAACCCAATCACCTGAATTCTTCCCTCATAGAAACTTTGTTTCTGATTGTTCTATAATTTTTAGATGAGCAAAAAATTAAATGAAGGAAGCACATTTTTTTTTGAACAATTATAGTCTTCAAATATATCAGAATTTCTTGGTAATTTGTTATCACACACCATAATGAATCATCATCTCTGAGAGCGGTCTAGGAATTTGCACTTCTGAAAATGAGTAGGTGAGAAATATAGCTATAACTCTCAAGTAATAAAGTTGGAAAATACTTTCAGTCCGGTGTTTTATATAAATACAAATTATTAAATAAGCAGGTGTTGCAAGTATTATGAAGTCTACTTTATATTAAGTAGATATCAATTTTCAAAAGATAATCTATTTTAGATTTATGCTTAATTTTTAAAAAAGATTTATTTATATGCATATAAGAGCTGGCATGTAGGCCAGAGGTGCCAGAGGGTAGAGGGGGTAAAAGGACTCACCAGAGTGGGGAGTCGGACAGACAGATCTACTGAAATCCGTGGCTCCTCCCTGGCCAGGGATCGAACTCATGCTGCAGTGGTTGCCAATAACATCATAGTGCTGAACCTTAACTCCTTGTACTACCAGGGAGGCCCTATACTTGATATTTTGGAATAGAACTTTTGAGTTGATTATGGAAGTATACAAATGCTTTATGATTGTTTTACTTTTTCAAAATAACATCCTCCATATCAAGAATATAAAATAATCTGATATCAAATTAGTAAGAGGAATAATTTTAATCAGAGATAAAAATGGCAAATTTTATAAGCAGATGGTTATTATATTATCTATTCCACTTATATAATTATATTCATAAAGAGATAGACTCACAAATGAAAATGTTTCCGTAAAATTGCCAGTGTTGTACATTGTCTTCCTTCTACCCTATTGTATGTTTCTGCTTATTTTTGCCACACATAGTGAATATCTTCTAACCAGGTAATAATGTGTTATATAATTCAGATACATCTGAATGCAAACAAGGTAAAATTAAAGCCTTCCAAAATCAGGATGGAGGTACAGTCTAATCTTCTCTGTACACTACAGAATCTAAGAATACTAAATTAAGCCACTACTCAACTTCCATTCTGAGTAAGAAATGAAAAGACTGAAAACAACAGAACACTACTGACAGATATAAATGATTCAGGAAACTATTTCCTGGGATGTAGTCAAATTCTTTCTACTCAAATTAGAAATTAAAATAATTGAATAAGAAAAGTGAAATTTGGACAAGATATAGACATAAAATCACTTTCATGCAAAGTCAAACTTCCTTTTAACATCATTTTGGTCTGGTAGAGCAGAGAGCATTCTTAAAACTGTGCAGAAAGTAGGGCCTCCCTGGTGGTGCAATGGGTTAAGCAAACTATAGCCACTGCAGCATGAGTTCGATCCCTGCCTCCCACCAGGGAGGGACCCACATGGTGCAGCATGCCTCTCTTGTCTTGCCTGCTGCTCCCCTCTGCAGTGTATTTCAGTAGATCTGCCCATTCTGCTCCCCACTCTGTCTCTGGTGGATCATCTCATCGCCCACACCTCTGGCCTGTACCCCAGCTCTGTATGCATACATAAATAAATCTTTAAAAAAATGTTATAGAATTAAAAAAAATATGAAGAGAGTAAATCGAAAACTGGACTTCAAGTGATTAAATATGGAATGTGGGAAAATTAAACTATTATATTTCTCTTTACTGGTTTTCAAGTTCTTAAAATAGTTGGTGAACATATGCAAAACACCAAGAACAGAAGGAGGAGTAAAAGTCATTTTCACCAGAAAAGTTTTCAGAAACAGCAAAATGGGTAGGTGAGTGGTAATAATTGGGAAACCTGAAGGAACTGAATCCTAACTCTGTTTTGATGCATTTTTAGCTACAGTTTTCATTCTTGTTGATGCACCAAACATCCTCCCTTTTTCAACCAGTGGGATCTCTTCCAGCTGGCTCCTCTGTACTTTAGACCTGATCCTAGCAACTTTGAAGGCGTTTTTTTGGTTCTCTGGTATGTGAAGTTCGTCTTGGCCCATCCTGTATATTTTCTGTCCCTACCCTAAAATTATTTCTGGTTCCTAGGACTGGAAAAGAAATATTTAGAGATCCTAATCTGGACGCTCAATGCGATTAAGTCTAGTGAATCTGTTCACTCCACTACCAACAAGACCCATCAATATAACTGATTTCCTCTGACTCAATTTCAGGTTTATTCTCCTCAAAGCAGTCTTGCTATTTGACTCTTCAGTCATTCTGTTGTGTACTATGCCTTTCTCGTGGCCTAGTAAAATACTTTCAAGGACATACATCTGTGCCTTCCCCATCCTGAGTTTAAAGATCTGACAACTGAATGGTTTCAGTGTTATGTTGTTTACAAACTCGAAGGTTTCTGTGTCCTGAGGTATGACACTAGAGGTGTCATAAACAGAATTGGGAAGGAAATTAATGTGATGCTGTCACCATCTAACATTCTTGGATAAGGACAAATCAGAGAAGGCTTATTTTAGCTGTCACGATGTTACTGTTCATTCATGGCAGAACAAGGGAAGTCGTGATTACTTGTATTCTCACCACAATACTTAATACTGCTTCTTGATAAGGTTTTTGTTTTCTTCTTGTGAAGTGTACTATAAATTTTGCTATATTCCTACAGATATGATCAAAATATAATAAGAAATATACATACCATCTTCTTAAAGGGAGTTTTTTTAACCTACTCAAGAAATAAAGATGATATCAATGCTAAAAAAAAATCTAAAAAGCTAAGAACTAATGTAATAGACCTATAATTCTAAAATGATTTTAGAGATTAGGTAAATTTGGAAATATAAGCATTAACTTATTCATTCATATATCTTCCAAAGATATTGAAGTGATTTATAGAAATGTATGCAGTGCAAATGTAAAGAAAAATCACAGTGTTCAAATAGGAAGAGAAATTGAACACAAGTATTATTTCAGAAACATACACAATTTATGAATTAAAACTTTCACTTCTATTAATTTGCATTAATATTGTGAAGTTAAAGATTAAAAATGAGGATGTTCACAAAAATGCTGTTTATCATGACCAATGTGTTTATCAGGAAACAGAATAAATGCCCTGTCATATTATATTATTGTAGGAATGCTGCAATCAAATACTGATATAGTCATGTTATTATGAAACCATTAAATATCATATTTTCAAATAATATTAATGACATAAAATATTCATATAGCACTAATTTTTTAAACATTCGTTTATACAGAAGAACTGGGCCAGAGGTGGGTGTGGGAAGAGGATTCACCAGACACAGAGTGGAGAGCTGAGCAGGTGGATTTACTGAAACATACTGTTAAGGGGAGCAACAGGCAAGGTAGGAGGGGTCTGCTGTACCATATGTGGATCAGCAACCTGGCGGGGGATGAACTTAGAAGGCAGCAGTGATATCATGATAATGCTAATACTTAACCCCTATGCCACCAGGGAGACCCCATATAGTATTAATTTAAAATATATATATAAAATAATATTTAACAAATTCCAAGTCTAGAAATAATCATAACTGAAAAATCATAGACGAATATATTGGCAATAAATTCAAAATTTGAAGTGATTATTTTGGATGGTTATCTATAGATAAATATAAGTTTGTTTTATCTTCTGTATTTTTGATAATTTTTACATGGATTTTTACTTGCTGATTTACATTATGTGAGATAAAGTTTTATATAACATAGAGTCCAAGTGATGCAAAGCTGAAGAATACACACACACACACACACACATTTGGAAGAAGAAAGACAGAGTCAGCCAAATTAATTAAACCATGTATCAACTTCCAGAAGTCATTAGCTTGCTTTGAAGAATCTTCTGGCTGCTAAAATGGACCACAGATTTGGGCTCCAAATTCCTGTTAACCAAGTAAACATAGACATGAAAAGCTGTTATATGATTGGCAGTTAAAAGCAAACCAGACACTCAAAGGAAACAGAATTTTCCCTCATAATGGAATTTGAGAGATCTTCTGTTGGTCTTTACAAGAGGTTCCTGAGTTATAGGGTCAAACAGAATAGAGAGGATGTCTTTGTTGACTGGGCAGGATTTCAACTAAACCTTTAGGTTTGAATATTTGTGTAAGTATAGAGAGGAAATTCAATAGACACATTCCAGACAGAGAAAACAATGGGAACAAAGCTATGAAGTGATGAATGAGCTCAACATGTCCTCCAAGATGGCAGGAATAGAGGCTTTATATTAGAGATGTTGATAAAGTATGACATGCATATGTTGCTATGAGGCTCTTGGAGATAACAATACAGATGAGAAGGAGAGGAGGGGAGGGTATAGGAGAGGAGAGGCGGGTTGAAGGGGAGGTGAGGAGATGAGAAAAGAGGGAGAATGTATTAGATCATGACTGGAGAGAAGTATTATCAGGATCGTATAAATACCGCATTTAGAAGAAGGAAAATGCTCAAACACAATTTAATTTTGCATGGAGAGAAAATGTCATAATAGTATAATAATAAGTACTATCTATTTGCATTTTAGGGTGTGATGGCAGTTTTGATTAACTTGTCATTAATCTTTACAGAAAATTTTCAAAATGGGATTTTTTTATTTCCAATTTAAAGAGCATTGACTTTCTTTTAATTCAAATAAATTCTTTTTTTTTTTCTGTATTTATGTATATTTGACATCATTTGTAGTCCCCATGGAATTCCTACCACCATTCCACCCATGCACCATCACCTCAGTCCCTTGTGCTCTTTCTACTCTCATCCCTGTTTTTGCCCTCCCCTCTGCACGGGCTACCTCCACCCCCCTCCCCACTCCTGTCCCTTTGGTTTATCTTTGACTTTTTGGTCTTGTTGAGGTTTTTGTTTGCTTTTGGTTATAATTGCCCATTTCCTTGAGCTTATTCTTCTTCTTTTTTTGTTGTTGTTGTTTAAAAAGCATTGACTCTTTAGATATGTAGTAACAGTAGGGTTGATAGTCAATTTCCTCTTTGTGTAAATGAGTGTGAAAATAATATAATAAATCAGCTTATGGATTAAATTATTTCTCATTACATAGTTAAAACAATGTCTAGCACTCTATGTTTCTATGCCTTTTCCCAACTTGAACCATATGTGATGGAAAATATCAAAGAAGATTGTATTTCATTTATCTGAAAAAAATCTATAATAAAATTGGATTCATAAGTCTTAAAAGAAAAAAAATGAGTTCCTTCAACCAAGTACTTCCCCAAAACTCAAGAGATTAGACTATTAAACCATAACATCCCTCAAGATCTTCAAATTTTTGTCTTTTTTAAACAATATATTTATGTTTATGCATACAATAACTGGGGTATAGGCTGGAGGTGTGGGGCATGAGAGGATTCACCAGAGACAAAGTAGAAAGCAGAACATGCAGATTGACGAAATGCACTGCTGAGGGGAGCAGCATGTGAGACAGGAGTGGTCTCCTGTACTATGTGGGTCAGCTCCCTAGCCTGGGATTAAACTTGTGCTGCAGCAGCTACAGAGAGCTTTCTAGTGCTGCGACTTAACCACTTGTACCACCAGGGAGGGCCCAAAATTTTATCTAATACTCAGATGAATGTTTTAACATATGATTTAGAAACACTTCATTATTCATGGAAGAGCATGCATGATACATTGGCATGTGAAATTCTAGTGATTTATAGAAATTGAATTTACCTGTCCTAAATTTTCTGCTGGAATTAAGGTGTTGTTTATAAACAATTTACCAGTGTGGAATGGCCATTTACTACTTTAAACATTTACTTTATAATGTGGGCTAAATTTTTAGACATGTTCTAAGTATACAGTGAGGTTTTTCTCCCCAAAAATATTTTTGTTTACTATGTGTAATCAACATTGTATCCAATTAATATATTTGGCTCTTTTTCACTTAAAACCAACTTTTCCTATTCAAATTTACATGGCCGTTCTTCATACCACAGCAGAAAAAACAGATAAAGAAACTTATGTGTTCTATATAATTTTTGGGAAGGGAGTAGGAATAGTGCTTTAAAAAAATCCTTTTCTTTCATGTATAAATGAAGAAAATCATTTATATTAAATCATGTATATTATGAAGCAAGCTTGATTGTCTGTTCTTCTGACATGGTAGAAAGATACTGAGGACAGAAAGTGAACCCAAGTTCTCATCTAACAGGCTAATTATTTTGTAGTCAGATAATAAATTAACTATTCAATGAAAATATAAGAAAATCTATTATGTATTTGTGTTGCTAGAAACAGCGAAGTGTTGGTTTGGTATTCAGCCTTTGTCTTAAATTTTTAAATGCCTGGAAAGAAATAAGAATAAAAGGGCTAAGATGCTGTGAGGAAACCTGTAGTAAGAGTTTACAAAATAGAAGAAATAGATCATCTCTGAGGTGTATAGTATAGTCTACCTTTTGAATTGAGAAGTTGTAGTAACCTTTACTTGTTCTGTTTGAATTTCACTGGTAATATTTCAAAAGTAGATATAGATATTTGTAATGCTAAGTAACAGTTCAATTGCACAGAAATGCATTACGATAAAACTTTTGAAAATTAAAGAAAAAGAAATAAATTTGAAAACATCAAGAGAAAATGTATTCCTTACAAATGGGAGGAGGGGGAAGCAATTCGGATGACAGTGTGGTTTTCATCAGAGATCCAGGAAGACAAGAAAGAAACAGCAGAATGTTTTATAAATACTGAAAACAAGAATTATCAGCCCTGAATTTTGTTTCTAGTAAATTTTTCTCATTCCCTTTGAAAATGAAAGGGAAGTCAGACATTCTCAGCTGAAATAAGAGACCTGTCGCTAGTTTTACCCTAAACAAATGCCAAAAGGAAATTCTTTAAACAGAGAGGATATGATTAAAGAAAAGATCTTTCTTTTTTTTTAATGTAGTGAGATTCTTTATATTTTTATTTCATAATTTTTTAATTGAGGCAACACTAATTTATAACACATACAGATGTACTTGTCAAATTAATCACAAAAAACATCTACGTGACACTGTTCAAGTGGATGGCTGTTCAAATCGACTGAAGGGAAGAATCTTCTACACGTTGACAGAATTAAATCGGTAAAACAATGATTCACATAGAAACAAAAAAGGAACTGACAAAATTAAACCAAACTAAGTATAAAAATTTGACTGTAGAGCTCAGGCTAATAGAGGAAACGGGTAGCAACACTGTGGATGGGAGCTCTGGCTCTTATGGCCAGTCACGGGTGCTCCACTGGTGGGTGGGGCATGGTGATGTGCTCCATGATGTGATGTGAGGCGGCGTGAGCTGTTCCCCTGAATCACAGACAGTGATGTAAACTGATGTCACCTCCATAATGATATAATAAATGAGTTAATAAATAATAAGCCAGTAAAATTTTTAAATCTCTAATGTGAAAAAATTAAATAATTTAGGGACCTGTTTGTTTTTTAAAGTACTTTTTATTTTGTAATAATTCCAGATTTATAGGAGGCTGTACAGATAAGTATCTGGTATCACAGTGTCTCCAGCTGGCAGTCTCTTATACGAGCATTGTACGTCACCACCAAGAAACTGACATTGATACAAATAATGTAGATTTCAATAATTACACATATTCTTGGGTATCTGTGTGTATGTGTGTGTGTGTGTAATTGTGTTCATTTTTTTTTACATGTATAGCCTTGTTAACCACCTCTATGATGAAGGGATTGTTGAGGGAATGAATATAGTTTATACAACGTAAAGAGATAAAAACAGTCTTAAGGTGATGGTACAATGAACTGAATTGGTTTTTAGCACAAATTATAAATTTTTTTCTATTGAAATTCTTTATATAGCTAATTTCAAGTAAGGGTTATATTTTTGCTACTGAGGTGAAACTCTCCGTGAATAAAATAAAAATAAACAAGCAAATCACCAAAGATGGTATTGTACAGGAACAATTTATTAAAATCACAGTCTACCATTCTCTTTTCAGATTATCTTAACATTTAAATTAAAGTTTCTGGGGAAAAGTATTTGACTACAAATAGAATTCAAATGACCTCTTCTGTTTGTTAACCTTATTAATTGCTTTAACATCCAAGTGCCTGCATTTACTGACATAGAAAGTTCCTATTATTTATTGCCATTTATTGTGGAAGACCTTTGTTCTTTGTGTTTTTCAGCTCTGTTATTCTTAAGAGCCAGGAACTCTAACAGCTGCTGCCAGCCCTGTGTAGTTTGTTTAAAACAATAGGGAAAATCGCCTAGCAACCTCACATCCAGCTTCTGGTACCCTCCTACAGATCACATTCCACACACATTCTGCTCCTCTCTTGCTTGCAGGGAAAACACAGGCACACACACACATGTGCACACACACACACAAACCCCATAACTAGATTGAACTTGAATTTTCTAAAAGCTAAGTCCCATGGTTCATAGCCAAAGCATCACCCAACATGCAGCTCAGAGCTAGATTGTTAAATTTGAAAATAAATTGTAGAGATGGAGTTCCCCCTTCTTCTGTGGAATTTGTTGTTATAGATGTACTTCTTTTTTTTTTAAAGATTTATTTATTTATGCATATAAGCACTGGGGTACAGGCCAGAGGTGTGGGGGGTGAGAGGATTCACCACAGAGAGCAGGAAGCAGAACAGGCAGATCAACAAAAGTACACTGCTGAGGGGAGCAGCGGGCACAGCAGGAGAGGTCTGCCTCACCATGTGGGTCCCCTCCCTGGCCAGCAGCAGGGATCGAACTCGTGCTGCAGTGGCTGCTGTCCGCCCCATAGTGCATTGCTTAATCCACTGCGCCACCAGGGAGGCCCTAGATGTACTTCTTAAAGATATGCATGTGCAGCCTCCATTGCTAAAATGGAAAATAATACTCTTTATAAAAAATGTAATTCCTTTTAATTAGTAATATTGCCAAAATTGTGATAATTTCAGGTTTCATTGATTCAGATTCAGAGCATGGCAGAGGAATGAAACCAACATTGTGGAATCTTGGTAATAGTCAAAGTGTTAGATTAATCCCAGATTTCCTTCTTCCATACTCTTTTTTTTTAATCAAGTGATCATTTGATTGGAGTTGGTGTTCAGAGCACTATCATACAGAGCTAGAAAGCTGAACTTCAAGTCTGGAATTGTATTTTTTTATTTTCCCTGTTTCATCTAACAATATGTGATGTCACAAATGGCCTTCATATTCTCTGAGATCATTTTATATAAAAAATTAAAAGTGAGGAAATGTTTATGATGGATAGTTTTTCCATTTTTTAAGCTATGTCATTAAATCAAACATGACTGTCACTAAAACTGGGAGTGAAGGGTTGGCCAGAAACAGCTTCAAAACCTGGAAAGATATCAGGAAGACAAATATGTATATCAATAGTTGGATGGATGGATGGATGAACAAATGGATAGATGAATGGACAGATAGAGAGACATAGACACACAAATACATATCTATTTTACTGTAGGTATCTATAGAGTGCATATAGATCTTACTATATGTGTGTATGTCTATCTTATTATAAAGTTTTTGGGAAATGATTTAAGGTCATAGCAGGAAGAAAGAGACATTCTAGTGCAAAGGTCTTATAAAAAACGGCAGTCTTTGGGACAAATCCAGCATGCTCCTGATTTTTTTAAGTAAAGATTTATGAAACACAGCACACCTCCTTATTTACATATTGTCTGTGGCTCCTCTCCTGCTACAATATCATTGTAGCTGCAACAGAGGCAATATGTTTCACAAAGCTAAAATATTTACTGTTTAGCCTTTTACAGAAAGAGTTTGTTGATTCCTGCTGTAATGTATGAGAATGTTTGCTTTGTTTATTTTCACTTAAAATCAGCCTACCTCAATCAGGTGTAACCATTTCATATCAATAAAAGAGAAAAAGGGTAATGAAGTCAAGAATAATAAATTCTGGTATGTTCTAGCTATTCTATTGTTTCAATAGTGTAAATAGTCAAATAATTTTAAGATGAATTTGATTGAAAAGACAGATATATGTTTGTCATTTTTTTTTTTCAAAATAGATTAGCTATTGCCTTTGGGTTTTTCATAAGTTTGAGCTACATGTTTGAAACTGTTTGGAAACATCAAGCTTACTACATTTGAAAAGTAATATCCCTCTAGGGGATGTTGTATGAAAATTTGGAGTCCCTCTAAAAATAAAATTTTGAAAAGGCACAATACTAATCCTGAGGAAAACATGGAATTCAGGGACCTGGGTTTCCTCAATAACTTGGACATTGATAAATTCACTGTCAGAAATACAAATGTATATGAATAACGTAAAGCTGATCACTTTATGTTGTGTTATACATACACCTTACTGTGTTTAGATCAATATTGTTTGATTTCTCAATCCTATGTTACTCTTTTGTAGTGGCTAGCAGAATCTTTAAAACTGGAATATAGAGAACTGTTGACTCAAAGCAGAAAGAAATGTTTATCTTCTCTGTTTCTTCTTTGTTGTACATCCCTTTTACTTTATCCTAAAAAACAAAGTACAGGAAGATAGAGTTTTATCTTGGTAAGCTGCTTCATAAACACATAGATAATTTTCATTCTTCAAGAATAAAATGTGGGTTATATCCTTATAATTCATTTCTTGGTGCTCTAGAAAAATCTGGCAATTTACTGGAAAGAGTTTTCACTGAGTTATAAATAAACCCAAATTGATCAGTATGGATGTAGAAAACAAAATTTTAGGAACAGAGAAGGGTATATTTTATTTATCTCCTCCCTATTCATTGGCACCTATGATAGGATTTCCTGGGCTGTCCAGCTACTGTCCAGATTACCTGTTGCTGTGATAAGTGATGCTGTAATGAAAGATGACAGCGAGAATATAGTGAGAAATTGGTATAAAAAGAGAAGAGTGGGGGAATGAGGAATGAAAATGAAAGGAAGGACAGGAAAGACATGAAAAGTGGAAGGAGCAGGCAGTGCTGAAGTCCACAAGCTGAAAGGAACTGAAATAGAAGTTAGCATTTTACTTATAGAATTTTACTCCAATAGGATAGTGAGAGAAAGTGGAGATTAGCCACAGGGAAATGAAAGAAGGAAAGATATTTATGGATTTTGTGTGATGATGTGAGAGTCACTTTGGTTTCACATTATGACTTAGTTTCTGCTTTGACAGCAGTTATTTAACTAGCTGTAGCCTTTTATTCATTGGCCTTTTTTCTGATCATAGTTTCTACTTATCTACTTCTAAATATTGATGCTTTGGTTACCTGCAAATATCCTCAAATCTGATCTGCTTTTGCTACCCAAATTGGGCCCATAGTCTGTGAATGCGAACAGGTACTGCCCCAATTGCTTGTTAGGTCTTGTTCCCTACTAGGGTCCACCCATAATAGTCTTAAATCTCATGGCCTTTGACCTTTGGTTCTGCTACCTGACAATGAATTTCTATGTTTTAATTCTTCCCAGTTGCCCATAGGCTACCATGCTATATTTCTGTGTTTTGCTTTTGCTGCCATCTACTGGGAAAACAATTCCTTTATCTCAGACCCTTGCTGACATCTTGCTTGAAACTCTACTCAGTAGATTAAATGTATTTCATCTCCAAGACCTGTATCAGTTTTAGCAGAATCTGAGCTACACAAGTTGGAAGGTCAATTTTCATCTAATTCATTTAATCATGCTATCTGGTTATTAGGGTAAAGAATGCGACAAATCATTGCAATAAAAGTGACAGTGCACGGGTGAAATGGTGGTGGAAACTCCCTGGGAACTACAAATGATGTCAAATACAATTAAATAAATCTAATAAAAAAGACACTTATAAAAAATTAACAGCGTAAATGAGAAGGTAAATTTGTCCTTACTCAGCTCATTTTATTTACAGTGTATATTTCCATGTGTGTGTTTAACCATATCCAGAGATCTGTCTAGCTTATTAAAGAATGCATGCTAATGTTAGGCTGATCTTAGGGAAGAGGACAGTTTCTTTACTCAATTCAAAAACAAGTTATCAGGAACATTTCCACCAGACAGTTTTAATATTCTACTTTTAAGATACTCTTATTTTTCTCTCATTAAAATTTGTCAATTTTTATAAGCAATGATCTGAGAAAAAGGTACTTCAGGCATTTGGAATCTCAGTTGCTTATCTTTGAAATTGTAGTAATATTACTATCAAGCTAACAAAAGATTTGAATACTAAGACAAGAATGTATGTAAAACATTTAACTCAGACCAGTGTATAGAACTAATATATACATCAGAGTTAGTTTTTGTGCTGTGCCACACATTTCAAAAATTAGGTCAAATTATGGTAAAGAAAATAAAAATGTCCCTTTTCTTTTTCTAAAGCATATTTCTAGTCTATGATATCATCTTCACTTTTATTTCTTTTTCCTGTCTAGAAGAATTCTTTGTCCACAAAGGATAAATCATATATGTCACTGCCTAACTGGACAAAAGCCAAAGAAAGAAATAGACTCTAAAAGAAAAATGAAAGGAGCCCCTAAGTTCTCTAATGCAAAGGGAATAATTGTCTCTTTTTTAGCCATTAATATGCAATTTAAGGGAACTTGCATTTCAGTGATTTATACCATACCTCCTGGTTTCGATTTTAAGAATTAAGAAACCACATTTAAATCATCAGAAAAGACATGGCCGATCAAGTTGAAAGAAGCCAGTTTCTAAGAGAAGCTCATTAATGGACTCTTAACCCACTGACATTTGTCAGCAATGCCGTTCTTTCTATTCCTCTGGCAAACATGCTGTCAAAAGCACTTACTAAATAAAACGAAGCTATAATTGAAAAAGAAACACTTGCTTATTTTATTGATTTTTGGCACACTGCCACTTATGCCCTCATGGAAGTCCCCATCAAACTAGAACCAAGTAGAACACATTGATAGGCTCTTATAGACCCAACACATTAAAAAATAATAATAATTGGTCAGCAACAATGGCAAGGTGGCCAGTTCTACTCAGTTGGACTAAAAAACTTAAGCAACTGTTTTGTAAATGAAAATAACTAGAATAACATTCAAAAGCTGACCAGAAAATACTCTGCAGAAGTGTTAGCATTTACCTTGAATCTGAACACTTCGATCCATATGTGCTCAGTTGTCTTTAGAGTTGTTGAAGACTATTATTATAGTCCATATGCTTCAGTGAGAACAAGTTAGCAGAATTGTACAGTAAAGAAAGTGAAAATATTTTTAATTTCCAATTTTTACAAATTCCTTTATTCTCAGCATATATTAAATGACTTAACGTCTTAGTCTGCTCAATACCAGGTTGTCCTAACTTAACATCATATACTGCAGAACAGAAACATGTTTCACTCTTTTGGAGACAGGGAAGTCAAGGTCAAGGTGACGGCTGAATTTGTTCCTGGTGATAACTGTTTCGAGGTTGCAAGTGGCCTCCTCCTTGCTTGTCTTTAAGAGAGGAAAGAGAGAAAAGGGAGCTCTGAAGTGTCTCCCATAAGGTCATTATTACTATTAGGTTATGGCTTAGTACTTAGGACTTCATTTGACCTTAATAACTTGTCTGGGTCCTATAACCAAATATAGTCGGGGGTTAGGGCTTAAACATATGAATGTTGGAGTCCTGCAAGTCAATCCTTCCACCAGTTCTGTGATTTATAGTGTAAATCCAGTGCTCAAGGGTGTGTGTGTGTGTGTGTGTGTGTGCACATTTGCTTTGTACATGCTGTAAATGTTTACTATTACTACAAAAACCATATAGTTAAAATTGCACAAATATGGGAATTAATGTGCTGTGAAACACCTGCATTATTTTTTTAAAGATTTATTATGCATACAAGAGCTCGGATGCAGGCCAGAGGTGCAGGGATGGGGGGTGGGAGTGAGAGGATTCAGCAGAGACAAAATGGAGAACAGAATAGACAGATCCACTGAAATACACTGCTGAGGGGTGCTGTGGGTGAGACAGGGGAGGTCAAAAACACCTGCATTATGAAGAACTATTTTCAAATGTTGGTTATATCATAACTTGAGGAAAAAGAACACTCAAGATATATCTAAGGCTAACCTAAAAATATTTAAGTGAGAAGTCATTTATTTTTTTTCAGCATTAATAATGTGCTTTATTTTTTTTAAACTTTTTTTATAAATTTTTTAAAATTTACATATATTTGACATCAGTTGTAATCCCCATGTATTCCCCATCACCATATCACCAGTGCACCATCACCTCAGTCTGAGAAGTCATGTAAAATTAAACCAGGATCAAATAAGATAGGGACACACAGCAAGGTTGTCACAATTTAAGATGTCAACAAATACTGATGAAAGGCCCATTTGAAGTTAGCAGAAATTTTCTTACTTTATAATCAGCACAAAAATTACACATACATTATTTGTTCATTCCACAGCATGGCTTTAAAACTTACAAATAGTTACAATAGTTAAAACTTACAAATAGTAAGTTAAAACTTACGAATAGTTATATTTTACTCATCTGAAGAAATGAATCTAAAATCATTCTCGAGTTGGTTCAGTCCCGTTGCTTTGTGGGAAGGTTTTAGAGCTCGAGGGCAAGTTGTCAAGCTTAAGTCTTCTATCTCTCAACATGTAGGCATCCTCCTTTTCATTTGCTGCTTTTTGTTAATAACTTTAAGATTTCCACCAGGAAGAGTGTCAACCACATAAAGATCAACCATGCTAAGGTTGTTTACTCTTTCAGATAGTTAATTAGGAACTAAATGATTGCTTTAAGCTCTTCTCCTTACCAAACTAGCTACATGACTCCTCTCCTTACATTTTGTGATTCATATTATAATCCCTCATATTATTAAATGATTGAACATCTCCCCCTTCAAAGGGAAAGAAATATAGAAAATCCGCAATCTATTATATTTACCTAAAGTCATAAATTACCTTATTTGTGACTTACTATCAATTATCTTCCCTTAAGGAATGTCTGTGTAACTGAAATGCCATTATAATGCCCCCAGGTTACTCCCTCAATGATGCTTTTTGGTGCTTACAACTTCTTATCTGATCACACTCATCACTCAGTGCCAATGATGGGCTTTGCATCAACATCACTTGCAATTATGGACAGAGCCTTCTTTGTTTCTGTTTAAAAAATTTCATCAATCTTGTCTTCCCTATAGATCAAAAAGAGGTTTAACATAAGGATGGAGGAACTTCAATGCAACCTGAAAGTAATGCTGACAGATAACTTGGTTATGTAATATTTAATCCAAGCACATATTATTTCAGCCATTGAATTAAATGATCATCATTTAGAAATAATGTAAGATGTACAAATAATCATGTAGAATTGGGAAAAAGAAAAAATATTTGCATTCATTGGGAATTTTATACAGTTATACACATTTTATAAATATGTATTCCATTGACTCAATTACACCTTGTAAATGAAAATTCTTTTAGGAATACTTTTTTATCTCAGATCCAATAAATTTAAATCCTAGGATGAGAGCGAAAAGAGTTTCTCCCATTATAAACTATTTCTTTCAGTTGAAGTTACTGAAACTAATAGACATCTCTGTTGAAAAAAAGAAAAGTCACTCACTATACTGTGATTAGAGATTTAGGAATTGGACTGAAGATTGATAAAAAAAAAGTACAGAAAATCTCTAGACATTCCCAGGTACAAGTGCCAGGAAAATGGCTCCATATTATTTTGTGAATTATCTTTTACCCTATGTTCTGTAAGACCTCTCCTTTAAAGGACATATGAAGCATGAGGAATTAATAGACACTATGAAGCACACCAAGAACTCCTCCTTAAAGCAGAAAGAGCTATATTTTCAAAGTGTATTAAATTATTAGGAAGTTTTATCCTTCCTAATAAAAAAGTGAATACTCTTCCTTAATGTTAAAACACAGTTATGGTAAGAATTAGACCATGAGTCCACAAAAATATGAAATCTTTTACTATTTGATAAAAATCATACAGAAAAAAATAATGAGAGCAAACATTTCTTTTCATAGCTACTACTAAATATTTAATTTAATTGAGATAAACACTGTAGAAAAAACATAAAAATTAAAACAACTTTTGGGGTGTTGCTTTCTGAATAACAGAAAGAGATATTCTAGATAGGTAAATGTAGAAAAGTTGGACCAAGTTTCTATTTGGACTTTAGGCACATTTAAAACACATTGAAGGGCATGTCAATGAAAAAGAAAGAAGGAAAAAAAAAAACAGTTAAAATCATTGATCTTTTGCTCAGTGGGAGTGTGAAAATTGGATCTTGGATGCAGCAGATGAGAAACGGATTGATTTAGCCCTTTGAAGTAAAATAATATCTCCAGACAGTCGTACCATAGAAGCCACAAAACTGGAGTGAACTCAATAAAACAATAAGGAAGAGGGTATATATTATGTGAAGGATCTAGAAAAGCTAATATCAGAACATCTGAGCCATGGCTCACAGGCAAGGATATACCATCTGGAGAACAGGATGATGCAAAGGTAGATGCCAAGAAAAGAGTTGAAAGGAAATGCAGAATATAAAAATATTTCTGGGTCTACCCAGTAGGCAGAGATTCAATCATGAAAAATAGGTTGTTTCAAAATGATCAAACCTTTTTTTAATGAATAGCTGAAACTATGAAGGAATCACTGGCAGAACTCCAACCATTAAAAAATTGACTAATTAAAGAAGTGCTTCTATAGAAAATCACATTAGTTATTATATATTATGATTTGAGAATTATATTTCTGATGCCAATATATTTACTAAAATATGTTTAAATTTGGTACTAGTATTTTAATAACCCTTAATGATATGTAATCTTCTCACCGTGTTTACTCTTCCTTGAATGTAAAGGAAATTACATTTAAAAATAAAAGCAACCATTCAGAAAAATGAACATGGTCAAATTAGAATAAATAAAATTAACCAGACCACTTGCATACTGGCTGGGTAAAGCTGCATTTCCCCTGTGGCTTCCTAGACTAATCTTGTAACTGATCATGGCAGCAAGGTGGTCTCTAAGCAAGAGATTCACATTCCTTCCTAATGCGTCCACTTTCAGATGTCCTTTGAATCAAGCAACATCAGATGTCTTTTAAATCAAGCAAAGAGAAGCTGTATACTTGAGAGAATGACTGATGGTGCCTTGCATTTGCAATTGATTGAGTCCTTTTGTCTTTTTATAACTACCCTGGGAACAGTTAGTGAGGGTAGTACTGTGACTGCTCTAACATTCTAGATCAAAACATTTAAGTTAATTTACTTAAGAAGAATGTCACACTACTTATGCTCATGAATCCTTGCTTTACTATTAATAGTTACTTCAGTTATCAAGTTGTGCATTACTAATTGGTTAACAAATTTATGTTCTCTTCCTAAATGTATTTTGTATTTTTTCTAAATGTATTTTTTCGTAAGCCAGCTTTGATTTATGTCAATGAACTTTTCTTTTTCTTATTCGTAACTTGTGCTTGAAATATTTTAACTCATGTAAAAAAAAAAATTAAGGAGTTACAAACATGTGGTAGGTTGACCAGCTTGTGTATATAATTTGCTTCCTTGCAAAACAAAATGACAAATTCTTTGGTAGAGTCAGTCCTTTCTGGCCCTGGCTATGCAGCATACTGAGATCACATAACTAGGAACAAAAGACAAGACACAAATAAGAGACTGTGTCTATGTAAACCTACAACAAATCCCCAGAAGCCCAAAACCAAAATGAACTTGATGAGTATACCTCTCCCACCCATCCCTGCTCCTCCCCCGTCTTGAATGACTCACATCAACTAGTTGACTGTGTAGATGCAATGGTAAACCACAGCTTACCATCTATCTGACTCCGTGAAGCAACATCACCCCACTCTGGTTTAGATCATACCCACTGCCTGTACGCATTAACCCATTCTGAGCCTAGAAAAGTTTGTTCATATAAACAAGAGAATGGTACAAATACAGGACCTTCTTTAGTTATCTTTGGAATATCACCCACCACTGTGCAAGGTTTGTGCTCTGCACCGGATCTCAGGTAATAGAAGGACTCTAACTTCCAGTCTCAGAATGCAGTCAGCAGAACTTTGAACCAGTACTCTGCCCTCTCCATTTTGGGGGACATGAAATGATCGTGTTTCCTCACTTCCATACATGGTGTTACTCGCTTTGGCCAATGAAATGTGAACAGAAGTGAACTCTGACTTTTCAGTGGAAGATTTTTGACAGTTTGTCCTTCACCTTTTCACTTTCCGCTCCACTCCATGACCATCAGTGTCTTGGCAACTTGAGTCCCAGTGTGTGGACAACAGATGTGAAACAGACAAGTAATATGAGTGAAAATTAAATTTGATATTTATACTGAGATATAAGGAGTATATGTACAGGAGCTAGCTGTCTTGACAGACTTGAAGAAGTAGTAAAGTTTGAAATTCACTTTCAGATTAAGAAAACATTTGGATTAGTAAAATGTAACTGAACAACTTTTAAAAATATATAGAGACAATTTCCTTGATAAAGAAGTTCTAATAATACTTTTCATATTGACATGTTTATGGCAAGATTCAGGTTCAGTCATGTGAAATTGCCTATTTTGGAAGTTTTTAAACTAAATATGGCAACTTCATATGGTCTAACCTAATAAATGTCTTGATGATATTATACTGTTTTAGTGTATCTAAGGAAAACACACATTGTGTTTTAGTGAGCTGATAGCGCTAAACAGAAATACGATTACTCACATTTAGTATTTGCTTAGAGTTTAAATTTATTTCATTAGTTCCTTTTGTTGAAAATATTAGAAAGTTAGGACAAGTCACGCAGTGTGATTAACAAACATTTGTCTTTTACAGACATGATCTAATGTATTTGTAGAAGTTTTTACTTGTTAATTGTTGCTTGCTGTAGTACACATTCTTGAGGGCATAGGCAACATTTATTACACTTAAAATACCATGGCAGAGGTTATTATGTTGGTTTTGAAGCTTTTGTCAATGAAAAATAAGATAATTAGTCAAAATGGCTTACTGTGCTAAATTTATCCACTAAGAAAACTTGCATAATAATTAAAATGTAATTTTCATTCTCAGAATAGGGGCATTTCCATTAAAAGACAAAACCACATGAAGTATTTGACTATTACTGAGGCGTTTAATAATTGAAATAATAGTCCATTAGGGACAACCGCAATGAAATAGCTTCTATGAGGAACACTCAAAAATATTTCACTAATTTACTGCCACTTGGTTTCCGTCTATACAAAATTAAAGGCAAATTTGAGGTTCTAGTTATTAGTGATTTGAAAAGATTTTGACATCCTGGTTAAAGAAAATAAGTTCAAAATGATTTATGAAACTTTAGAATTTCCAGATGTAACTTTTCATACAGTCCTCTGGAGAACAAATACTGTAGCATTTACCAAACATTTTGATGAGTTAAGTGTAAATGAATTGGTAACATGAAGATTAAATTTCTCCACAATACACAAGTGCCTAAACAATTAGAGAAAATAATGCCTTGGGAGAATTCATTTGGGTTTTGTCAAATTGAAAGAGTTTCAAAACTATGTTTTGAAATTTTCAGAAACTGAAACCTCATTATTCTTGATCATGTTTTGTTAAAAATACAAATTGAATATAATTTCCAAGTTCTATTAGGGATAAACAAATCAAAAGTGTTTAGCATCAGGACCACAAATTCATTTTTATAGATATTTTTTATAGCAGTATGAGTCTCATCCTAATAGTGGCTATATATAGAAACAAATAATTTTCCTATACAATTATAACATGTCCTTTAATATAAAAATTAAAATTGAGGCATAGTATGCATACTGTGGATTTTACTAATCTCAATGTTTCCCTACAATCTTTTTGAGATGTTGAATATCAATTATTTATAACCAAACAAGTACTGACATCGGTGGATTCTAATGTTAACAGAAACTAAATATATTTGAGCCTTTCTAATAGTAATTTTATGATACATTCCAATTTACTCTTACATTTAAAAATGGAATAAATGAATTCATGTAATCAGTCTTTCAAATATATTTTCATAGCAAATAAAGTTTGCTTTGAAGAATCATATCAAAAACAATAGATTTTTTTGGAATACTACTCAGCAATCAGAAATGAAAAACTAGACTCATTCATGGGAACATGGATGGATCTGGAGGGGATTGTGCTTAGCGAAGCAAGTCAGAAGG
>JAGFMF010012111.1:122426-198810 GCA_019455555.1 Galemys pyrenaicus
CACTGGTGAGATGGTGATGGGGAATACATGGGGATTACAATTAATGGCAAGTATATGTAAATTTTTAAATATTTTAATAAAAAAATACATTAAAAAAAAACAATAGATTTTTTAAATATAGGTATTAATATCTGTGCTAGAGATAAACTTCAATTTTGTTTTAAAATATTTTAGTATCATTTAACTAAATTAAAAATTTTATATCAAATGTATAACACATTACATTAAAAAAGAAATAATTACACATTTTGACATCCTATACAGACTTTATCTAAAATAAGTGAACTGACTTTGTTACTGGAAGAGTCTACATAGACTATATGAGAAACTTTAAATACCAAGTAAGAGTCTGTCTTTAAAATTATATCATCATTATTATTTTAGACTAGGCATGTAATTTTTTTGTCATAATTCATTTCCTTTTACCTGGAATCGTGACTGAATTTATGTATATATGTCCATGGTAAGCTTATATTTATAATAACGAAAAGTCCATGTAAATTAGCTTTGCAGAATATATAGCAATCTACATCACTGATAAAAATATTTGTTGAAAAACCTATGTTCTGGGACCTCCCTCATGGCACAAGCGGTTAAGTCTCAGCACTGTAAAGCTACTGCAGCCACTGCAGCCAGGGAGTTGACCCACATGGCGCAGCAGACCTCTCCTGCCTCGCCTGCTGCTCCCCTCAGCAGTATATTTCAGTCCATCTGCCTGTTCTGCTCCCCACTCTGTCTCTGGTGTTTCCTCTCATCGCCTGCACCCCAGCTCTTGTGTGCCTAAACCAATCTTTAAAAAAAAAAAACATGTTCTGACAGTTCCAGATACTCAGGATAGATCAGTAAACAAAAGAAATGGAATCTCTGCCCTCATAGAGGTTTCGCTTCAATGAAGGAGACAGACAACACATAAATAAATAAAACCCATTAGGTTACATAGTAAGATTAAAAAAATAATAATAAAGTAGTAGTAGATGATGGCAAATGTTAGGGAGGGGATTAAAAATTATATATATGTATGTTTGCATGTATGTATCAATGGGAAGATTCTGTTACAAATATGAGTAAAGAATCAAAGAAAATAAAGATCATGTGGAAATCTAGAGGGAAAACATTCCTGGAAGAAAAGAACAAAACAGGTACAAAGACTCTCAGTGGGAATTTGACTGTGGATGCAAACATCAGCATACGGGAACCAGAGTGAAGGAGAGGGAGAGCCGTGTAAGAAAGTCCCAGGTTCAGAGCGGGCAGGGTCAATTTTGGCTGCCGTACCTTGTATGAGTAAGGAGAGAAGTCTCTGGAAGTCTTTGAGAGAAGTACTGACACCCTGTAATAGATGTCAACAGTGGTATTTGGCTCTTGTCCTGAGCACAGTCTGAAGAGGGCAATGATGAAAGAAGGGGCCCACCAAAGAGGCAGTTGACATAACAAGACAAGCTATGAAAGTGCCTTGGATCAGGATTACGGTAATGCAACATGTCGGAGCGGTGCAATTCTAGATTTATCTTGAAGGCACATTTGTGCCATCAAATCTGATGAAAGGCAAATTTATAATTAAATGCCTAAAATTGAAAAAAAGCCCACAATTCACTTCTTCAGTTATGCTAGCAACATTTCAAGGGCTCGTGAGTTTACTGGACAAGGACACTGCAGATAAAGATATTTTTCATTAGTATGAAAAGTTCAGTTAGATAGCAGTGGCTGAATTGACAGGATCTGTTACTAGATTTGAAGGGGAATATGAGAGAAAGACAGTAGTAAAGGATGATTTCGCTACAGCAAGTAGCGAAAGTGAATATACTGAAAAGGAAAAGCAGGTTTGGAGGATACACCAGGACCTCAGTTTGGGAATGTTAGATTTGAGATCCTCATTAAGTACTTAAATAAATACTTTGATATATGAATCCGGAGTGAAGGGAAAAGTGTACACTGCATTACAAAAGTTAATATTATTATATGCCAGGACTCTGTGAACAATAGGCATAAAACCCAGTTTTCGCAACAACAATATGACTCGATCGTATTCCCATTTCATACATGGAAAAAGTAAGACAAAGATTCTATTTTGTGGGGGCCTCCCTGGTGGCGCAGTGGGTTAAGCAATGCACTATGGGGCGGACAGCAGCCACTGCAGCACGAGTTCGATCCCTGCTGCTGGCCAGAGAGGGGACCCACATGGTGAGGCAGACCTCTCCTGCCTTGCCCACTGCTCCCCTCAGCAGTGTACTTCCGTAGATCTGCCTGTTCTGCTCCCGCTCTGTCTGTGGTGAATCCTCTCACCCCCCACACCTCTGGTCTGTACCCCAGTGCTTGTATGCATAAATAAATCAATCTTTAAAAAAAAAAAGATTCTATTTTGTGTTAGAAGGATGAGATTTTGAGGGTTTTTTTGTTTTTTGGTTTTTTTTTTTTTGAGAATTTGAGTTGTAACAAGCTGTCTTCTCCACCACAGAGAGGAAGCCAAATAAAATCAAACAAAACTAACAAGTGATGAGAAGTGAAAATGAGGGGAAAGGAGAGAATCTGACTCTTTCAGCATTGCTTGAGATTCTGGGAGTTAACCCAAACGTTATTCTTACTCAACTGCGTGAAGCAATAAAATGCCTTTTTGCTTAAGATATTGCAATCTAAAATAGTAATAAACAGCACAATTTGTGTTTCAAATGTGAAATGCTGTCATTTTTTCTTAAGGATATGCATACTTGCTAATGCTAAGGAAATCTTACCATTATAAAATCTGACTTACCTATGGTTTTGTTCATTTACAAGGCAGTTACTCCTGAGATGATTTTAAAACAAAACCTATTCTCTCTCTTAGCTTATATTAAATATAAACTTTCAGATATTTTCTAAAGTAATTCGTACCCTCTTGTCAGAATTATTATATGTAATATAATAAAAAAATATTATATGTAAAAAATTATTAAAATAACTATATTTTCTTACATTAACTTACTGAAATATAACTTACATTCATAAAAATAGGTCTGCAGTTGGCAAAGTAAAATATTTATACATTTACATTTTCATAAAATGAACACATCTGTTCTACATAGCAGAGAATAGAACAGAAATCTTAGAAACACGATTGACACAATACAATTTATTTGTATGCAATTCTGTCTACCCTCAGGATTACTTTTATACTGACATAAAGTAGTAGGACATTTCTCTTGCCTGTCTTAAAGTAAAACAAAGCATATGGCACAGTCATTTGTAGCTGGCTTTTATATAAGATGTTGTGTATCATTGTATTTTGTGTTTATGAAAATGTAAATGTATAAGTATTTTACTGTGCCAACTGCAGACCTATATTTATGAATGTAAGTTACATTTCAGTAAGTTAATGTAAGAAAATAGTTATTTTAATAATTCATTACATATAATAATTCTGACAAGAACATAGGAATTATTTTAGAAAATATCTGAAAGTTTATATTTAATATAAGCTAAGAGAGAGAATAGGTTTTGTTTTATTTTGTTTTATTGTTTTTAATATTATTTATGCATACAAGAGCTGGGGGTACAGGCCAGAATCGAGGGAGGTGAGAGGACTCACCAGACAAGAGTGGGGAGCAGAACAGGCAGATCAACCTAAGCACACTGCTGAGGGGAGCAGCGGGCACAGCAGGAGAGGTCTGCTGCGCCATGTGGGTCCCCTCCCTGGCCGGAGGCAGGGATCAAACTCATGCTGCAGTGGCTGCGGTTTGCTTCATAGTGCGTTGCTTAACCCACTGCGCCACCAGGGAGGCCCCTAGGTTTTGTTTTAAAATCATGCTCTAGCCTAGTCCATTGTATGAATACACTGCAAAGTTTATATTCATTTCATTGTTCATGGACATTTTTCTCCATCATGCATTTGTACTTTTGGAAACACATGTACACTTCTCTTCTAGTTTCATTCTATGAATGAAATTGCTATGTTTAGTAGATTTAATACCAATACAATATAGATAGATATAGAATAAATAGAACTAAATAGAACTAAATACTATTAAAGTTTGCTAAAATAATTGATTTTAATATAGCACTGAAATAGGATAACATCAGAATATAAAATTAATAATCCTTAGGGTTATTTTGAGTTTCCCTTTCTATTCAGGAAATTGTTTGATGTTCCCTGGTTTTCTAGTCAGCTCTGGGATATAGGAATTTCTGTTTTAACTAAATATATAAAACTAAACATGTGTATCTGAAGATTATTTTATCTACAGTTTTTAATAGTAAATAAACGTATGGGCTTGAATTAACAGTGTTTTATTGAAAATAAAAACATAGCACTTTTAGAAAAAAATGTTGCCAAGTTCACCATTACACAAACTATGAAGAAAGCTGAATAACTCTGTAAATCTTTTTCTAATGCCAGGTAAGGAAGGTTGTATATTCCTTTATATTTGTTTGCCTTTGTATCTCTAGAAAGAGTTTTCATAGGCAAAGTTCTTATGTTTCAGATTTTCAAAGAGGGAAGTTATGCAAACTTGAAAATATGTACTTATTTAACAGCTCAAAGTCACAATAGAGAAAAAGTTCATGATTCTGGATTCTTCCCTAAGCTTCCTGGCAATTCAGTCTCAGACAATGGCTAGTGCTTTGGAGGAGGACTGCATTATAATTACTTTTTTAACTTTTTCATGAATTACTGGTAAAAATTCAAGAATTACATCAGTGTTTATCTGTCCTGTGAAACAGTCCCTACCATATAATACAGAAGCAAGTACTCCTTTTTGTGGCTTGATAACAGACTACATATATGGTATATACTCGATTCTGAAATTATTGCATCACTGTAGTAGTATTTCTCTTTTTCCTGCTAGACAGTGAACTTGTTGAGCACAGGGACAAAATGCTACATATTTGAGTTTGCTCAGCACCCAGAATAGCAGTGTATTATAATCTGTCAACTCTGAACACTCAATTCTAAATGTCACAATATTGTTTTTTAAATGCATCTAAAGCACACAATACAATAATAAAAATATTTAACATTAAAGAACCATAGATAGGTTGAACTGCAAGATACGGAGATTTCATATGGAAATTTAAGGTATACTTATTTTACTTGTTATCAATTTATATCTAGTAAATTGCCCCAAGTTTAATTGCTTTAAACAGAAAAGCTATAATCTCATATTTCAGTTGGATAGGAATCCAGTGGTGAGAATCATTGGGAGCCATCTGCATCCCATAGCTCACCTTCTAGTTCTCAGTGCTTCTTAATCTACCCACATACAGTGTATTTTTACCCCCTCCCAAGGTCTCATTAAAGAGTCATCAGGAACCCAATTACTCATTTTCTAAATCAGGACCTGGAGTGAATGAAGCGTCTTAGTTGTAGTTCCTTAATTGTATCTTATTTTGTGTAGTTCCTGTGAAACCAAAGAAACTAGGTGTCTTTTCCCTCCTGCCCAGACATACCAAATTTACAAAATGGGGCAGGAATAGAGGAAAATGAGAACTAACTATGAATCACTGGTCCATCACTCTTCTAAAATCCATCCTTGTAAATTTTGGAATGTCCTTCTTTAGTTCTCATGGTTAGAGAATAATTCTGATTGACTCTGTATCGCTACCTCCGCCCTTAGTTCTGCCCTCTGCAATCATTCCTTTTCCATGAAAGGTAGCGCTTGCATTCAGCTGATGAATTTTCTCATGTTACTCACTGCTACTAGGCTGATGTGATCATAGGGTAGTTCAACAGCCTCTTCACTTTTTTGTGGGTCTTCTTCGAATGTCACTGGGGTTCACTCCATTAGACAACAGTCAAACCCACCATAAGATTTCAAGTGTTTTGCTTTGGTTTTCTGTTTCTTTGCTTCTCCCCACAAACACACACACATATGGGTGAAATCATCTGGTGTTTGTAAAATCTTCTGTTATTCATCTTCCTCTTCTGACTTATTTTGCTGAGTGTAATACCTCCTACTTTCAACTATATTGTCATAAATGACAAGATTTTGAGGTCCAGCAAAATGGTGGCAGAGTAAAGACACTGAGCTTGCCTCCTCCTGGTGATCACAACTAAAACAAAACCAATAAAAATATTGAGGGCAGAAGTGACAATCCCAGCACATAGTAGGAACACTGGTCTTGCGGAAAGGGGTAAGAAAAACTTAAAGTGAACTTTGTTCAGAGTACCAGTACTAGTATCACTCATAAGAGGGAGGAATGGCTGCTGGGTAAAGCTCCCTACAGCTACTGACTTAGAAATAGGCCACTGTCTGGCCTCCTGAAACCTGACACTATACTGGGACTCATAATAGGCACCCATGATGGAAGATGTATTTTGGATAGATGCAGGGTTGGGTATGTACGTCAACGATCTAGTGGATTAAGCCCATAGGTCTCTGTGTGGAATATCTGTAACCTGAATTGGGCACAGCATGAGGGTTTCCTTGTAGAAGAGACTACTACTTGAAGCCCCAGCATATATGTCCAGAACACCCACCACTACTCAAACTAAACAAAGACTAAACTAAGACCTAAACAAAGAAAGGCTGGGACAAATGAGAACTAAGTACCAGTCAATAACAGAAGCAGATATACCAGGATAAGTCTCTGTACCCGAAAAGAGAATAACTATCAACTACAATCTATGCCCAATACTGCTTCCAGTGATTAAAAATAAAGAGAAAGTGAACACAAGTCTCTAAGAGACACTAAGACCAAGTTGTTTGTCCAACAGAGGGGTTAATTGCCAATCCCACTACACAACTCTGGCACTCACAACATAATCTTTTACTCAGTAAAACTAACATTTGAGACAGAAGAAAGTAAGGAGTGCATTGGAAAGCAAAAATGAAAAGAACTTATCAACATCAAGCTATAATGAAAGAAACTCTGAGTGGGTTAATATAAAGCATCAGGACAATGAATATTAAGGCAACAGATACCCAAATTACTTAGCATGCAAGAGGAGGATAAAAGTCACAATGTGGCCTATCAGAAGAGGTCAGATACTGAATACCCAAAAGATCATAATAGACCACCACGTATTAACACATTAGAACCATTAAACAAAATATGATAGAAGTAACACAAGAGACAATAGAAATGGAATTTAAACAAACCATGATAGGAAACCCTTATTGTTGTTATGTTATGTTATGTTATGTTATGTTATGTTATGTTATGTTATGTTATGTTATGTTATGTTATGTTGTTATGTTATGCTAAAACAAAACAAAAAAAAAAGACAAGCCAAACCAAAACATAAAATGGAAATGAGTACTTATGGCTCAATAAATACCTTCATTATAAAAGGCTTGAGCTCACCAATTAAAATATTAGAGCAGCAGAATAAATTGATGGATCATATTTTCAAAATTAAGAGATGGTATTCCATGAATGCAATTATTTATTTTTTATACTTCTCATACTATACTAAGAACTATGCTGGTTGTTGGGATATACAACTAAGTAAATTAATATTATTAGGAAGAAAAGTTAATCACTCACTTTTATAATTGTTCTCTGAGGTTTTGCTCCCAGACAAGATGCAGAACAAGGATTGACATTACATTGGTCTCCAAACAAAAATATCCAATCCTGTAATCCATTAAGAAACTTCCTTGCAAATCACTAGGAACAAACAAACAAAAAGCTACCAAAAAAAGTTAAGACATGTAAACAAAAGAAAATTACAAAATTGCTCCTTGTTGTATTTTTTTTCACTTCTCAGATGCTAAATTATATTATAAACAAAAGTATTCATTAAAAAGTATTCATGGAGAGAGGAACATCTTTCATTCATATTCCTTCTGTGCCAGTTTTAGGGGAAGGCCACTTAACCGCACTGCAGACAAATGTGCTTTTAAACGTAAAGTTAAAACCTTTAAACTAAAAGAAATATTTTCCTGTCCTCAGCAAGCTTAAATCTGATCAGTTCCTATAGAAAAACAAGTTAGTCCTTCAAATTGTGTGTGCGAGTGACAAATTTACCTCCTTTCACGAGATTGGACTAGGTGACTTTGAAAAAGACTCATATTCATGCATCTAAGTGTGTTTGAGTCAATGATTCTTGCCATTCCTCTAGTTCCTTCAGTTTTCTTCTGTTTGGTTTGTGATCCATTTGGAAATACTTGAAGAACCAACGTCTAAATAGGTCAGCATCGACAACAGCAGCTTTTAAAATGTAATGAAACTATGTGCAAAAACAAAGTATTACTTTGTTCTACTAATTAATATTTCTTCTTTGATATAAAGTATTTTAAGATTTTAAGCATGGAAGCACGGTGTAATTTCACATGATCATCTTGGGTTGAATTTGCTCCTGGCCAGAATACAAATCAGTTCTCTAAAACAAATAGAGTGAGTTTAATTTAGAATCCAACTGTCAGAATATTACATATTAGAAAATTCATATGTGCAATTAATATTCTATTCAGTGACTTAGCAACATAGTCTTTAATTCAATATAAAGCACACTTGGGTAATCAGACATTGGTATTTTAAATGACTTGTTTGTTATAATATTTCTTCACTTGCATTTTAAGTATTAATCATCAGAGTTTATAAAATAAACATAGAACACTGAAGAGTGCAACTCATTTGGTGAAACTACTTCAAGAGTGGAGAAGGGAGGAAGAATTAGGTCATTTCATATTCTGGCTATAATTGAAATTCTCAGTACTGCCTTGATTAGAGCTATTGAATCATTTCAGTTTCTGCACATTCCTTCTCCAACATGATTAGTTTTCATTACTATGATCAAACTCATTATCACTTTCTTTAACTTTACTTTGAATTTATTGATTTAATTACATGAATTTTCTGTGGCAAACATGGGACTTTAAAGCATCGAGTTTCATATATCAATTTTTAAAAGCAGATACCTAGAATGTATGGATAGTTCAAAAGTTTTTTTCCTAAAGTGAATGAAGTTATATGCTATTGTTTTACATTAAATGATAGTTACTAAAAGCATATTTATATTGACTATTGCTAACACTCATGGACAAATGAAAGGGACTATTATGTTTTTCATTATATTTGCAATCCCTAAATTAGTATTTAAAGTGAATTTATTGTACACAGATGTTCACAGGTTTATACAAATAGTGTCCTCAAATGAAGAAAAACGAAATGATTTGAAAGACTTAACCAAGAGTCCAATAGTGAAACCCCTAATTAATACTCTGTTCCAGGCCAACATCCACCAGAGCAAAGAAAATGCTGGTGGGTAAGTCTTGATTATAAGATTTTATAAATTCTTCAAACTTTGTCTTTATATTTTGTTTGTTTTGTTTTTTAATCCACTGGCTTTAACATAGTTTTTAGAGACTGTATTTTTGTTCAACAAATTTAATCACTTCATAGTAAATATCACTCATAGATTACAAAGTGTATTTTTATTTAATTGTTCCCATATACACTTCAAAAAATATCATAGTCAATGCTGTTCATCAAAACCTCCTATTTTACTTGAAAATCCATGGCTACTTAGAGGAACAGAATGAAGCTAAGACAACAGAATGGTCTATTGAGGAAAAGCAAGATATTAATACTCTACCATGCCTTTCTTACATTAGCATCCTTACCATCCAGTAGCAATTGGACTGTGAGCGACTAGATCTGGCAAGTCCCAAAAATGTATTTTCATATATTTTTAAGCTTATTTAAGTAAAAGGTTTTACACTGCCTTAAAACTACCATTACCTCTTTTCATTATGATTCTGGGATGAATAAGTAAAATTCTGACTGGATGCCCATAAGGCAATGACTATATTAACCAAACACTAGATATAAATGCAACTGAATAAAACAGAAGGATCTTTAAAAGACTCTTATAAAATAAGAAAGTATTTGAATTTTCTTTAATCTTTAACTACAACCAACCAGACTGCCAGGTGACAAAATGTATTTCATATGCTGAGAAAATGTTCTGAATATATAAATTACTGTGTTCTTCCCCTGAAACATATGTTTCTGAAAGTTTCACCAGAACATAAAATATATAGGGATAAGAGATGTCTCCAAAAAATTCAATGGAGCCAAGAATCTCAAGACATATTTCAAATGTTCTCATTTTTTGCAAAACTAAAACCATATTCACTCAATATGTTTTGGTGCAAAGAACTATTAAGGCTAAGAGTAATGAAAGGAAAAAATGATGATTCAAGTCTTACATTAGTCAGTGCAAATTAACATTTAAAAACATAGATCAAGCCATACTATAAATTAGCAATGCCTTGTTAATCTTAATTTTTTTTAAAAAAAGCAGTTAAGAGGAGGAAATATGGTAAACAGTCGGCAAGTTAACAGCTGTTGTGCTAAATTCATTATTCTGCATTTTACCCGACCCTGTTGAAGAGGACATGTGGTAGAAGAAAGATCATCAACAAAACCAGCAGGAGATTAATTAAATGAGTTGGATTATTCATAGCTTTCCTTATCAGATATATTCCATTAAACTCTAATGATAACATGGATTAAACCAAAAAGAATAAAGACAAGCTCTCAAAATTGTCTTGCAGTTATACATCAATATTTGCTTTATCCTCTTATTGCTTTCCATCCTGTTAAACACCAGATTCCTTTTGGAACCAATACTGGTACCTACCTATCTCCTCTCCTCTAATCTCTCCTTAAATTACTTGCTATATAACTTCTCCTTGGATATTGCCCATACTTATCAAGGAATAGACAATGCTAATCAATAATCATCATATTTATAAGTGACTCCCTTGAAAAGTCCCCAGTAGAAACCAAATGTATAATCAACTTGAAAGAGACTTTCAGTCTACTACTTTGGTGCTCTCATTATTCACTATGTCTTTCTGTCTTTGACACCCAATCTTGTATCAAATGTAAAAGTAAATGTAGAAATAAGGAATTCTTCTATATTCCCCCTTTTCTCCTTTGCATTCCTCCCTTCTTCCCCTCTTCCATTTTCTCCTCCACTTTCCACTTTTCTTCCTCTACCTCCTTCACCTACAAGTACTAATAAGGTCTATAAATAATAAATTATAAAGAGTAATGGGCACAATACAAGTGATTGAGTCATTATTATATCTCAGCAATAGTAATTAGTAGTCTTTGGGTCTTAAAGATATTAGATATCAAAGCTCATTTGTTACAGAATTCTTTCTTAGTTGTTGAAAAAAAACGGACATCGCAGGTAAACAATCTAATTGTGGACAATATTCCTCCTGTGGTAACAGAGCAGTTATTCCGTCTTATAGAGAGCTTCCAGAAAGTGAAGTGAAAGGTGGCAACTAGAGTGGAACTGAGGAGGGCAAAACACATACTCACCACTTACCTTTATATTTTGGGAGAGGCCCAGCATCGACTTTCAGATAATGTAGACGTTTTTCTTCCTTTAGATCCAAAATCACAAAATAGAAAGATTTATAAGAATGAATTAACATCCTATCTCTCCAATTTTTTAACAATAAATGTTAGTAGGAAACAATTGATCTATTTAAGAATGAGGAGAGGGTTAAAAGAAAGAATTAAAAGGTATCAATATGATTTATGTCATGAGATTGTGAGAAATCTATTGTGTATAAAATGTACAGACATCATTATCTTATTTATAAGATCTTTAAATAGGGGCATTATTTGATGTTCTTGAAACTTATTGCTTTTTTCATTAAATAAAAATCAAATTATATTATTAATAATACAGGAAAATTTCCAGAAAGGAGTGAGAAAAAATACATTGCTGGTATATTCTGCAAAAAGATCAAGACAAAAGAATACTTCTAATCTAACAAATTCTTAAATTTCCTTAAAAAATTTAAAATGCCTTAACAATAGATATTATTATTTCAAAGCAGCATGACACATATAAAACATAAATATCTAAGTAGAAAGTGAATGATTAAATGCATTATATATTATTAAGATTTAAAACAGTATTCAGTTATTATAAATAAGCTTCTGCAGAATATCACTGACAAAATCCTCAGTGTGAAACATGAAAGGTAGGACCTACAAATACTTTATAAATATGTATATATGACTTTAGTAATTGTATTCATTATGAGTTATAAATTAGAGATATTGTATTCTTAATTTTTGCAATTTTTACAAAAAAATCTGCATAAATGAGAAAAATACATTGGAAATAAAGAAACATCCTTTCATGAAAAATTTTAAGTATGAAATTCACACTATATAAATTATAAGTTTAATAAACCATTGCAGCCTCCCTACATATGTGAAAAGGAAAGGTCTCCATTACTCACGTAGATTATAACTACTCTTCAGATAAAACTGGTGGATATTGAATTCAGTAGCTGATCTATTCATAATATAATGGCAGTCTTTATGATCAGAAGAAAGCATGTATATTTTTGAAGACAAGAAATTTATAAACTGTGAACAATGATGTTCAAGAGCAATAATTTAATGATTTAAACACTCAAATAAGCAAAATGTGTGTATTTATGTAAACCGTGCAATGAGTAGCTTCATCAAAGAAAGTAATGTTGATTTTAGGTCTGAAGTGTCATTACCATGACTACAGCTCCCTGGAGAATGAATTTAGCCTTTCTGTGAAAAGCAATATTTATTTTTAAACAAGTACTTCAGTGACACCTCCATCCTCACAAATGTGTAACTCAATGATTTATGCATGAGAGGAAAAAGATTGCAATCTCTTCAAGTCTCCTTAGTCCAAATGAAACAGAAATTTGAAGTCGTTTACCTTACATTCTGAGTGATAACAGGTTTTCACATGTATTTTTCATCTATTTGCCTCAATTTTCTGGTTCAATTTGGTTGAGGATTCCCAAATTCTCCACACTTTTTTTCCCTTCTGGCCTCTGGGAAGGAAAGGTCTGAGATTCTACAAACCCAGCACTGTTGCAGATTTCTAAAACGAGGGCAAACAGATGAATAAAGCCAAGAAAATAACTAGGAGAGGCTCTCGGTTACTATGGAATTAAAGCAACTGCAGCAAGCTTGAGTCAACATGGATTTTCAAATGACCAAGGAGTGTGCTGAGAGGTTTTGCCATGAGACCAAGTAAATGCAAAAATTCATTTGGAAAATCTGAAGCACAGATGGCCATTGGAGCTGACAAAACACAATTGCCCTAGCATCTCTGTCTGAGCATGGTAATTGTGTTCTCAGTTTATCTTCATGTCTTTTTTTTTTTTTTCATAAGCTCTAAACACTGTGTGTCCCCAGTGAAATCTTGTGATATTTATGAAATGAGCGAATCCACTGCTACTGAAACTGCAAACACGTCCCTGCCAGCTCCAATCCGATATTGCACAGTCAGCTAGGGAAAGATTTACCTGCTGTCCAGTTTTATTCTGTCCTTTCCATGTTTCCTTTTTTATAGATAAGTGGGTTGTGAATCATGTGGGGTTTGGAGTCAAACAAACCTGCAGAGTCCTGCTCTGGTCCATGCCTTTGGGAAAAATGTTTTGCACCTCTAAACCTCAGGTTTTCCACAGAGAGAATGAGAAGAGGGCAATAGCTATAAATAGAATGGTCCACTGTGATATTTCAATGAACTTTTTCCCCCTTTATATATATATAGATATATATTTATATTTGACATCAATTGATTTGATCAATTTATATATTTGACAAATACATATATATATTTGACATCAATTGTAGTCCCCATGGAATTCCCACTGCCATTTCACCAGTGCCATGAGCTTGTGCATGTAAAGCACCTGGTCAGGTGGCAGCCCTCAACGACTGGGGGTGCCATTCCCCACTGCCCTGCCCCTGCACAGTTACCATCCGGGGCCAGTTGTTGGCTGCTTCCCCACCTTTCGTTCTTTTGAGGGTATTGCAAAGATGAACAAGTGCAGTGGGAATACAGGGCACAGGTTGCAAATAATGAGAGAAAATAAGATAAAATGGAAGCTTGTATTTTGTACTTTTATTTTACTTGTGTGTGTGTGTAGAACTGGGATGTAGGCCAGAGGTGGAGGCAGAGGATGAATGGAATCACCAGAGACAGAGTGGGGAGCAGAACAGGTAGAGTTACTGAAATATACTAAGGGGAGCAGCGGGCCAGACAGGTGAGGTCTGCTGCACCATGTATGGTTAGCTCCTTGGCCAGGGATCGAACTCAGGCCATAGCAGTGATGGCTCTCAGACTTAACCCCTAGGCCTCCAGGGAGGACCCGATCCTGTATTTTTTAACTGTTTTTAAAATCGCATCTAACTCACTTCTGCTTATTTTCAACTTGATACTAAAATAGGAAAAATAATCAAGGTAACATAAATGTGTACACACACATACACTAAAAGGCAAATAATATTCAAAAGTAGAATTCCATGTGGTAACAGGTAATGTAGAAAAGAAAAGTTAATGGGTGACATTTACAAATAGTATCCATTGTTTTTCCTTTTTCTTTAGTCCAAAATGTAATAGGACAAAATTTGATTTGGGGAGAAAATAGACTAGCTTATACAACTCCCCTTAGAATTCCTTGTGTTCCTGCTCTGCCTAGCGACTCAAAGAGAACCTCAGCCAGTGCACCAGCTGTGCTCTGAGTCATGTTCTGTAGGGAGGAATATTCTCAGAGCGTCACCAATTAGTGAAATCACTCAGTTTGAAAGAATAGCAACCTCTCCTGAACGTTCCTACATTTATTCTCATTTCAGCATTCTCTAGCCGTCCCTCCTTGCAGCAGGGTATAGGACATATGAGGAGACTTACCATCTCCCTAGTTTACAAAGATGCTAACGTGTGACTTACATGCGATCATTCATTCTATCAAAAAATGTTGATCAATGAGCTCCTATTATTATATGCTTATAAAGCACCAAAGAGTGGTCCTTAGCAAAACAAACACAGTCCCTAACCTAAGGACTCCAACATTCTAACAGGAAAGATAAATATTAAGCCAAGATTTACAGAAATGCATGTGATTGCACACATTGGGATTACAGTTGATGTCAAATATATGTAATTTAAAAAATTATATTAAAATAAAATATCAGCTGTCTTTAAAATGGCAAAAAAAATTAATGGGTCTCCTAGTTTTAATAAAAAGAAGATAGCTTAGTGTATAGCTATCTATACTTAGTGTATCAAGAAGATAGCTTAGTGTATCAAGAAGAATCTATCCAAGTAGCAGTTTTGTGAGATTTGAGGATCCAATTTGGTAAGGAAAAAGGAATGTCATGATTGCTGAGAGCTTGGTGACAGCCTAGAAGGAGGTGTGTGATGACTATGGAAGGTGAATGACAGTCTCTGTAGGTAGAGGGTAGAGTGAAGACGAGTCAGAGAAGTAAGGGTCAACTCAGGCTGGGGCTTGCTGGACATGGTTAATATTTTGGTCAATATATGTCAAAAACTAGGAGAAGATACTAAGACTTCCGTGGTTTTTTCCAAGTTTTATTTTAAATTTATTTTTCTAATTCTTGGTAATTGCGGTAACATTGGTTTACAACACTGCATTTGATGTAGGGTATAGGTTCACACCTCTTTAGACATATGTTACTACATCATGCCCATCACCAAAGCATACATGATCCTCCACCTTAGTTCAATGTTCCCCTGTTCCCTTGCTGCACACCCCAACATTTTGGTAGTGCCAATTCTGAGACCAGGTTTCAAGGGTTTATTTTGGGAGAATTTTCTTATTTAGTCCATTTGAAATATGTAGAGAACTATAAATTGGGCCTTTTTAATGACAATTTAAATTTTAGTTTATTCTGTGGTAAACCTTCATGAAATACAAAATTAGAATCACTATTTTATAATTAATTTGTTAAACTCAGCTATCCCTTGTTACAGTTCTCATTTGTATAGGCATATGTAAATATAAAGAATCACATTTGACATTTAATATTACATTCTTATTTCTAAATGTTTAAAATATATTTGATAAAACAAAAATAGATTTTCTAAACATGAGACACAGTCATTACGATTACTATTTTAAAGGAGGTAGATATTCATGTCAGACGAGATTTAGATATTTAGGTTGACGGTTTTAAAATTGACTGATTCATTGGAGAGATTCCTTTGGAACCGAGTACATAGTATGGAGAACCTGCTAATTTTGCAGTGGCAGAAATGTGTCTCTTTCTATCTCAGTAGTGTTTGATATCATAGAGCTTGCATTTCAAAATGATTTTATCATCTTTGCCTTGGAATAATATGAGTGAAGGGAAACTGTGCAGTGGCATTACAATGTGTAGAATTTTATTGTGAGAAAAAATGTTTTTAAATCAACAACAGGGTTAAATTATTATTTATTGAACCCTGAAACCATCTATTGCCCCATGAGGAGCTAGATGAGCACAACATTAAATTCTTCACTTTTGAAGGTCCATTCCCAATACATAGCCAAAGAGACCCTCACAGACACAAACACTCAGATAATTTTTTTAAATATCATGTTGTTTGAATTCTTTATATGAATGTTGTTAGAACACTCCCAAGCAGTAAAATTGTTTTTAAAAAAGGATTTGAAAAGTCATCTTGGACATACTCTTTTAAATACATATATGTTTGTATAACTGCAAATACAGTCAAACTATGTTTTACTTCCAGTACATTCCTGTGAACCCCTGTAAACATGTCTTTTTTAAATGTTCTTGAGAATGTCACAACTAGAATATTCTTTGATTATGAGCAACAGCCAAGTATTTGAGTTCCTATAATAACATAATTATGACATAGGAGTATTTGATACATTCAGTTAAGGTTAACTTATCAGCAGTTAACATACTGGGAGATACATATGTACTCAAAATATCTGCTGACTAGTCATTTGAGGAACATTAATGCTAGGTGTGTTGGGAAATGCAAAGCAATTCACTGATTTATTTTAAGAAAGTAAAAAAAATCTTCAAAATAAATATTAAGTTTATTTCTCAAGTAAAGACTGGCTTATATTTAACTTTGGTGAGTTAAAGAGGTCTTCAGTGTAACCAATTATAACTATGTGGTTAGAAAATGAATTATGAGCTCAGATATGAAGCAATAACTAAGGGAGATTACTTGGAATAAAATCTCTCATCCAAAGATACAAATATGTGAAGGAAAAAAAGTGTTCTAAAAATGGAAAACTTCACTGCAGGTGCCTGCTATTGGCAATGTCATGTAATAAAGTAGTTGGCATTGATCTATGTTTTCATAAACCCTGTGGTATTCTGTAGGCTTATTAGCGAAATGTACTTTGCAAAGTTGCTGGTTTGAATGCCTTTCTAAGGGTGAGTGCTTCTCAAGATGAAGAAATGTGTTCCTTACTTTTTCAGCAGTTGTTATAAATGGCTCCTGGTGGGATTAGAAGAGGAGGTAGGTCTAAGATAAAACTGACCTTACGACACTTGGAGACCTACCACCACCTGCATAATATCAACTCTAATGAAAGTTGATATTTAATGAAGCATTCAGTATATGGGTCTTCCTCATTATAATATAATGGAGCAGCCAGATTTGAGAACAAATTGTGGTTGCTAACAACTCCTCAACTGAGAATCTGTCCCCCCAAGCCTTAATAGGAATGACAAGGGGTAGCACAAAAGCACCAAAGAATCAAGATTTAAACAGATTTCATTGCCAATTGCACGACACTGCAGAAACCTACTCTATGTTTTATTCATTCCTCCTTTGACACACTTGTTAATTATTTTAACACTACTTAGACTTGCTTGACTATTGCAATACCTAACACACAAGCCAAATATTAAGTAGATGGTTAATTTTTGTCCTTTAATAAAACACCTCCATTTTCTCATAGAGTCTTTGCTAGTTTTTGAAATTTCTACTATACATGGCAGAAAACTATCAAACTAATTCTCAGTGATTTTTATCTACATCATCAACAATGAAAACTTTGGATTTCCAAGTAAACCTACAGCAGCACTGAACCTTGATATTGCTAACATTTAAAAATACAATAGTTTATACAAGTTTGCTATTAGAATCAAATTTTTAGAGTATGGAAGAACTGTATTGGAAGCATAAAGAAATTGTCTTAGGGGATCTCCAAGTCTCAGTTTTTGTTTTATTATAGACCATGAGAAGAGGCAAAGAATCACGTCTTATAAAAATGTGAAACATACATCTTTATCTAATTTTCTCATAAGATTTTTGATATAACTTATTTGAAAACAGAATAATTCTTTCAGGAAGCAACCAATAGTCTGAAAACCATCAGTTCCACTGCATTTCAAGGTCAGTTAAGTTACTGAATCTAGAGAGAATCATGCCAAAACTCTACTCTCCAGCAGTGCAGCTGGAGGACAGCAGATGCAATGGCAGCGTAAACTCACTGTATATATCTTAATGGTGTGTTTGTGGTATGGTTGACTATACAGAAGTTCTAGCCATTCCCTCTTTCTAAGACCCTCCCAAACTCCCATTGTTTACCATCTGTTCACTCTCTTCCATATTAGTCTATATTCCCATTAGGGTAATGACCACTGTCAGAAATTATCCCAGCTGGAAAACAGATAATATATTCTATTTCTTGTTTATTCATCACTAAACCATTTGTTGGGTTCACTACAAGCAAAATCAATCGAATTTTCCAACTTTCCTCAGTAGTTTTATGATAATTTGATGTACTCATTTTGTGCATAATATTTTGGGGATGACATTTGAAAAGCATGAAAACTACAGACTGAAAATTGAGTTAAACTGAACCACTTCTGCAATTTACATTCCTCTTCAATATCTCCCATGTACATTCTTACAGGCATTGAAGAATGATGGAAAAGTGTCAATATACAGGACATTGATTAGATTACTCCCATATGTGAGTAAATATGGTTAGATGACCTCCAACAGGGACAGAACATAATTCCATATTTAGGAAGATATTTAGCATGCATTCTTAAAATGCAAAGATTTATGACTATTCCCTTTTCAAGAGAAATATTTCTTGCTTCTGTGCAGTTTTAAAAACAATAGAAACCTATTGCAGAATTAGAGTGAGTTTTTGGCTACCACAGAAATTTATTTCATAGTGTTCTAGAATCTTACTCAGTTGTAAATTGGGTAAAACCAGGAAAACCTTTGGAAAATTAGTTACAAATTGAATGATATTATATGAAGATTCTTTCTGGAATTTAACTGGAAATTGTTCATGTCAATTAATCTAAATCACACTAAAATGAAACCAATTATAGTGACACTGTAGAAAACTCAGTTTAAAAATTGTATTTTCAAAACCCTGCTAGTTCTCTAAACTATTTTTCAAAATTACTATTCATTTTTACTGTTGCTCTTGGTGCTATAATTTCAACAACAAATGAAAAAGTATAATTGTTATTTGGATAGAGACAAAATCATGTTTATAAAATGAACACAAATTATTCTTATAAAACAAACAGGCATTTTAATATAAGCAAGAGTAGATACATAATTAAGAAAAATTTTCTAATTGAAACACATTTCAATATTTGATTAGTTGTTAAAGTAAATGTTATTACCTCTAGAATACTTATTTGATATTCCTTCAAATTATTGTGATCTTAGAGATATTTTTTGTAGGAGAAAGAAATCCTTATAATACAGCAGTCTATGCTGATTGGCAATTAGTATTAGTCACCAAAAAATTTGTATGTCAGCATATGAAGAAGTTAAATTGCAACATCACTAGAATTATGAAAAGAAGTTTTCTAGTTATGAAAATAGTCAGAAATATATTCTTAGAAGATTTTAATGAAAATGAATAATGGAAAGTCAATAGTCATTGATAGCATGTTATCAAAGAAACTAATTATGTATCTAGTACCTAAAGAGCTTCCAATTTCTAAAAGCGTTTTTTTCCCATATTGTGAGTAAACCTTATTATTTGAGAAACTTAAGGAGTGATTTTCTCTGAATTCCTGAAAATTTTTACTACTAATTGGCAATATTATAAAATTATATTATTCTTAGAATGAAATACTTTCTTCTGACCAACTCGATTAAGAACTTTCTCACATTAAATTTCATGTGTGTGTACATGTCTGTGTATGTGTGTTTAGTGCAAGTATGAATGGTTAACTGTTGAGCAGCTTTCAAATATGAACTTTTCTGCTTAATAATCCCTGTCACTTTAAACATCTGTGTAAAGGGTGATCCTGTGTCCTAGTATTTTATCAAATTATTCCAAGTAATGCACGAGGCAAAATAACTCAGTAGACAAGAGTTATTGTTACAGTGGCTGTGGTTCTTATTGGGCCAAAGTAAAGGATGGCGTATCATAGTCTGTTGCTTTTAATTTTAAATATTTTTACATTTTTTCCTTTGAAATCAGGTTACTTATATTTTGATTACTGAATACTGTTTAAATAGACACTGCTGCAATGCTCAATGACTTATTCAACACGTTCTACTGGATGGGCCATTGGTTCTCCAGGACTCAAAGTCTATCAGAGCCATTTTAATAACATTGTTCCAACGAGCGAGTTACCATTGCCAGCCATCCCTTCTGGCCGAAGATATAGTTATATTGATGAGTTGCATTCAGCTTCCAAATCCAAGTTTCTTTGTCTCCATTCTAACAAAAGGAAGACTATAACCATACTGCCTTAAGAGTGGGTAGGTCTAGAAATAGAACCAACTCAGATGAGTAGACTTTTGAAGGGTGAAAACAAGTGAAGTGTCCATTACAAGTGAGCTAGATGTGGGGCTCTAGCGCTGGGATTTGCTGAATTTTGGAAAAGAAAGAAGGATCATTAAGAAGTCAAGACCAAAGGCATGGGAAGTGAACAAGACTGAAAGAAAAATATGGGTAGATATAGGGGCCTCCCTGGTGGCGCAGTGGGTTAAGCAACGCACTATGAAGCAAACCACAGCCACTGCACCATGAGTTTGATCCCTGCCGCCGGCTAGGGAGGGGACCCACATGACATGGCAGACCTCTCCTGCTGTGCCCGCTGCTCCCCTCAGCAGTGTGCTTAGGTTGATCTGCCTGATCTGCGCCCTGCTCTCTGTGGTGAATCCTCTCACCTCCCCCCACACCTCTGGCCTGTACCCCAGTGTTTGTATGCATAAATAAATCTTTAAAAAAAAAAAAAGAAAAATATGGGTAGATATAAACAAAGGGGTTGGGGGAGGGAGATTAAAGACTTCTGATGCCTGGGAAAATCCTCTAAAGCAGTGACTTGCAAACTGAAGTATTCTTTTTTAAGGAGCTTCTCTTGTGGGCAAATGCTCTTATGAGAAGTGTTGCAGATTCAAAGCCCTCCAGGCTTTCATCCAGGCGTTAAGTCCTGTCAGTCTGTTCAATTCCTGGGTGCAGGACCTGTGTGGACTCTTCACTTTACATCCTCTTACGGATTTCAAGTTCCTTAGCACGTTTATCAGAGCTCCAGAAGGAAGTTCCCTGAGTCTATTTCCTTTTCCAATTTCTCTGTTTGGAAACTTGCTTCTGAAAATGGCATTTCCATATTGTTGCTAAGTGTGAGTATCTAAGTCTCATTCTCTCCCATGTGCCACAGATACCTTTCATTGATTTGCATAGTTTCCTTTGATGAATTGTGTTCTTATGATGTATGTGAGGACCCAGTCCCAGACTTGCCTTTGTCACTTCTCCTCAAAGACATTGTAATCTTGGAAATATAGTCCCACAAATATCATATTCTCTGTTATTTATTTTTTTTATTGTTGAAATTCCCTATACATTTATTCTGTTGGCTACTTATGACATTTTTTTTTACCTTTTCATAACCATCTGGATTTCTATCATAGCATATAATTTGAGGTCATAGTCCTATATCCCTGCCTATGTATTATCAGACTCTGGTTATAAAACATAGAGACCTTTTGTTGTAGATACAAGTAAATGAGGATTTATCAGAGGAATATGTCTGCATAAACAACTACAGACTCATAAAGAACCAAACTATCCAAAAGGATAAAATTATCAATCTATTTTGCATAAAACATACGTTGTTATTTGTTTACATACCATCTCTATTTCTCTGCACATGTAGTCCCTCTGTTGACAACCTTTACCTGCCAGCTTACTTGATGCCTCATAATTTGCCTTGCATTTTACTTTTCTGTGATTGTTCTCTCCTTCACAATTGTTTTGTTTCAAATATCTCTTGACAAAATCCTCAGTATGTTTTTCAGTTACTGGTTACCTGGTTACTAGTTAAGACTGTTCAGCAACATTTCCTTTGTGCCACAGTTCATAAATTATAGGTAAGAGGCATCGTTTTCTGCTAAATTGGCTATCATGGAGCAGGTGTTTAACACTGGAGCAGTGAGTTGTACAATGGGAAAGATGGGGTCACAGGACACAATGTGGCTGTCCAAGCCCATTGTCTCAGCAAGGCTTATGTGTTGGTGTTGACATATGTAACATGCTGTTTTTGTGGGAATATTTACTGCCATGTCTCTGAATCCCAGAAACTGAGAGAAAGCACATTTTTAAAATTTTTCTTCCTCCCTGTTTTCCTTCCTTTAATTTTTTATTGGAGCAGCATTGGCTTACAATACTGTATATGATTTGAGGGAATAGTTTTATAACTATGTCATCACACCCCACCAACCACCAAAGCACCCCCAATCCTATACCCGAACCATTGGCCGCCTCTCTGCTTTGCTCCTATCCCTGCGCTCCCTCTCTTCTAGTATCCTCAATTCTACATTCATATTACTAGGGTGTATTGGTTTAATTTGTCAGTTCCTTTGATTTATTCCTCTATATTGTATAGGAGTTAAATCATGCAGTATTCATCAGAAAGCATATTTCAAAAACTATAACATCATATGGTGGCAAAAACTTAAATTACTTCACTCTTTTAGCAATCAGTTTGATCCAGATTATAAACAAATGTTATTTAGGGAAATCCAAAAAGATTTGTTCTTAGCAATTATTATGTAGATAAAAGTGATTTAGGGAAAGTGATGACTTTGAAAATAACTATTAAAACACTTTTAAAAGCTAGAATTATTTGTAAGTAATCTATATAAAGCAAACAGCAGCAGGAAGACTGGCTCTAAGAATTTTTATCTGCTAAAGATTATAGATGTGCATGCTATATAATAAATCATCTTTTAAAAGCTTTCAGATGATTAAAGAGAATACTTCAGAAGCCAAATTTCCTTTCCTTCCACAGATGGAGACTTATGAGACTGTCTTTAATGAGGAAAATATACCAAGCATCCAAGGTCTCTGATAATGCACAGAGTGCCATCATTTGGCTGGCACCTTTAAATGTTCTTGCAGCTATTTATTAAATTTTGAAATGCATGTAAAAGAATCAGATTAGAAATAAAACTCCTGTTAGGAAAATTGGTTCATTGAAACAAATCCATTTAAAAAAGCATTAATGTTATAATTGGCACATGCTTGGTACTGCTCCCAAGGAAAAAGAATGCTTCCCTACACTCCCTGTCTACTGGCAATGCTTTCTCCTAGTGATTTTATTTTAAAAAGGCAGCTTAGAGATGCTCATTCTCTCTGTATCAGAGAGAAAGTTAATTGCATAAGTAACTTCTCTAGATTCTAAGGGAGTCTCCAAGGATATGAAATGAGATTCCCAGGAAATCCCTTTCTGTGGAGTCAGCTGATTCAAAGCAAAACTATATATCTATGCAGATCATTGGCAAATTGCCTTCATCATGAACCATTGAAAAGAGTTTCAAAAATCATATAAAATTCGATGTTCCCTGTAATTTAGGGATGCTACCAAGATAATTTCTGCCAGTTCACACAGCTTATCCTCCCATTCAAGTCTCATAAAATACCCCTGTATTCTAATAACTGCTTGATTTTTTAAATTTTTATGGAAAATTTAATGAAATAATTAAACATGATTTATTTTATTTATTTTCCTTCCTCTCCCTCTCCCTCCTTTTCCTTCTCCTCCTCCTCCTCCTCTCCCTTTCTCCTCTCTTATTAGCATCCACGGTGACTTTCACTCACACCAACTACATAGGGTTCCCTAGTGTGCAAATCTGTGCAAATTCATCACACCAGTTTTTCTATTTGTACCCATATTTCCCCTCATCTTCACCTAATCATTGTATATTTTGAGATTTGTAAGCTGATTCAAATAAATCCTTTATGGAACCAAGTAGAAAATAGATGTATTGGCATCTGCAATGAGGAAACATATAGTCACTTGGCTTGTTCCAGTTTATATCAAGGACCAAGTCTTGAGGACAGATTTGCAATCGTGGCCCATGGCAGCAGAACCTGATATGTAAACACTGCCGCAATAACACCATTGTCAAAACACTTGAAAAACTTCTTTTCTTGCTTAAGACTCTAGAAACAATATTAAAGAAGCTCATTTCACAGGTCTGGACCTGTCATGTCTAAACTACCTGCCAAGAATAACTAGAGAACCCTATTATCTAAATGCTGCTCACAGGAGGCCTCAGCTTGGCTTTCTGGAAGAAATTGTAATTGACTAAAAAACACATGCATGCATTTTCACATTTTTATTTTATATCTATTTTTGCTTTCTACACTAGTTCTTTAAATTCATGTGGAATTCCTTGTACAATTGGTTTTAAAAACACTCCGAAAAGAGGTTCCACCTTATTAATTCAGAATAATTGACAGAGATATATTAAGATTGGAAAGAATTAAAGCTTGTGGAATACATGATGGAAATAGAATTATATCATTGTCAAATATTTATGGGAAAGGAGTCTCAAACCAGCAGCAAAGAGCCAAAAATATGTTCTATTGTTTCTATCCTACCACAAAAGTTTATAAAAATGAAATTTAGGTTAAGGAATGAAAATAGTAAATATACTTTTAATGTATTAATGTATTTTACTTTTAGATGTATATGACTTCCTTTGTTTATTTTTATCACACAAGCCCTTTTTCTCCTTTGATTCAATTTTCAACCTTACTATAGTCCTATCTGAATTACCCCACCATTCAAAATTCATGGAGATTTTATTTTTTAATTTTTTAAAGATTTATTTATTTATGCATACAAACACTGGGGTACAGGCCAGAGGTGTGGAGAGGGGTGAGAGGATTCACCACAGAGAGCAGGAAGCAGAACAGGCAGATCAACAGAAGTACACTGCTGAGGGGAGCAGGGGGCAAAGCAGGAGAGGTCTGCCATGTCATGTGGGTCCCCTCCCTGGCCGGCTGCAGGGATCAAACTCCTGCTGCAGTGGCTGTGGTTTGCTTCATAGTGCGTTGCTTAACCCACTGCGCCACCAGGGAGGCCCCATGGAGATTTTAAAAATAAGGAAATGTCTTATCTCAGGAAAACTTTGTATGGTCTATTGATATGAAATATGCTGTAAAACAAGAATTTGAGTCTTTCATTAGTTATTTCCTATAGTGTTACCCTGCTGTGGGATATAGTATATAAATGAGGTTACATGGAATTTGTTCCTTATATTCCACTGTCATAGTCCAAAATAGAAAGTTTGGCAGTATTCCTAGAAGTAAGGTTTCAAGAGAGCAGGTGGATTCATAAAAGGAAGCTCAGTGTTTACGAGAAGGTGAGTGCACAGGGGAGTCTCTTGTTAAAAGTACCTCTGCATGTTTTTATGCCACTTTCACTTAGCTGGCTGAGACCCACACAAAGACTTTCTGTTCCATGCACAGGATCAGACTAAAAATATTTATCAAGTTTTCCTAAAACCATACACATACCTCACTGAATGTCTAGACAGGAATAATTAGTATTTAAAGCAAAGGATAACTTATGATGAATTGTGAACACTGGTGACTAGTTCATTGAATGTGTGTAGATATTTTGATATTTAAGTTCCATGAAAAACATCAGTTTCCTGAGCTTGTCTAACTTAGGATTCTACTTTCACTCAGACTCACCAAGTTTTCCCTCATCATTCCCAGCCTGAGATTCCACACTGTCAAGTTAATTTGCTGTCTATCACCCACATATGAGAGTTGCTTGTCTCTTTAGTATCATCATATGTGATGTGCTTTTAACTGGAATTCTTTCACCTCATTGCGCTAATCATGTCTCTACCTTCCTTCAAAATGAATTCTCAGCAGCCGACCCTATCACAGGCAGCTACTTACTATGTTTATCTCTGCAATAAATAAATACCCACTACTTGTTTAAGATAGGGTGCTTAGCCCATTCTTGAAGTGTCTTTCATCAGTTATGTTCAATGTGTCAAATTTAAAAATCAAATCTCTGTACAAAGCTACTGTGCATATTGATATAAACTACCATTTAATACTGTGGATGCAGTGAGCTTCAAATATAAAATGTGTACCTTTTGTATGTATCCCGTCAGTTAAAATGACTAGCAAGCTATTGTCCTATTGAAAAAAAAATAGTTTTGAAAAAAAAAATTCTCTAGGTCTGTGTTGATACAAAAACATGTCCTATTCTCAGGCTATCTGGGGCCTATCACTACAGAACTCTTAAAAGTGGGCCTGTCCAACGCATGGGATGATCTTAGCCAAAGGCCGGGAAGTGATACATGGGATTTTTCTAATAGCGTGAACATTATCTTCTAAAGCAGTTTTGCAGAGTATTATTGGAATACTTTGGGATATGTTTGCTGAGGTAGCTAAATATGACCCAGTAACTCAGTTTTCTGTCTATTACCGTACAAGGAATAAGAATTCATGTTTATTATGGTTCTATAGATTATTTAACTATTTTTCAAACACTTACATTGTATAAAACAATCTACTGAGGTGTTTATGATTATCTAAAGAAAATTTGTTTCAGAAAGATTAAGGATCCCTATTCTGTGCCTTTTGATAGGCAAGTTAAGTTCATTTACATTTAGAGTGATTATTGATATGTAGGTGTCTATTAAAAATAGATTTATTATATGCTCTAGCGCTTCTAGTCTCACCTATCCACCTAAGGATTACAAAATCACTAATTTGAAGGTATATGTGTGTCCCTGTTTTCATCGTGGCACTGTTTACAATAGCCAAATTATAGGAAAACCTAAGTGCTCAGTCATAGATGAGCGGATAAAGAAAATGTGATGCATATACAAAATTGAATACTACTCAACTATTAAAAAAGGATCACTCTTGACATTTGCAACCACATGGATGGAACTAGAGGGGATTATGCGGAGTGAAATAAGTCGGAAAGAGACAAACAAATACTGGATGACTTGACTTGTGTGGAATATAGAGAAACAAAATGAAAGAATTGACAAACTAAAATGGAATAAGTTGTATTCATTTCTAGATAAGTACTCTAGATGTTGAGCAAATGACATTCAAAATGATTTTGGATTATTTTTAATATATGTACTTTTGAGCAATATATTAATATTTCTATGGAATAAACAGGGTAAAGATTAAGAAGGATAGACTAGAATGTTTGGAGATCGACCAGCAGGATCTTATATCAGGCAGAAAATGGAAGTCTCAGTTTTCAGGACAGAAAACATTTATGAAGAAAGAATTCTAGGGCCAAATAGCAATTCATATATGAAAGAAAAAGAATGAGCATATCATTTAATATTTAGAAAATATGCCGTACATGCAATTTTTATGCAAAATATATTCAAAACTATAGTTCTCCTTATTAAAATATAACTTATAAGTAAAAAAGTCAAGTATAGAGAAATTGGACATATAAACAGACTTATAGAAACACAGAAATCCATTAAGCATTGAGTTGTCAAATCCAATGCAATATGATTTTGACACAGAATCATTCAACTGCTGAGATATATTTATTGAATGCAAAATATATAAGGTACAAAATAGTAATTGAATAGCAATGAAAAATTTCTAAATTCCAAATTCCAAATTATTTTTTGCCAATGGTAATAATGAATAGGAGAGGTATATAAAAGCACACTAAAGTTCTAATCCAACATAGCATTCAAGAGAAATTATAAAGTTAAATAGCTCAATAATTTTGACTCAAATTAAATTTTTCAAAAAATTATAAATGTAAAGTAAGTCTGTTAGATGTTTTTCAAGAGTATGGTTAAGTTCAAAATGTAAACATATTCTGAAATGTACACTTGTTTCTGGATAACAAAGAAGTTTCTAAATGTGAAATAAATGGGAGAAAATATATATCAAAGAATGTAATAAATTTGACTACATAAAAATTAGAAATTGTAAGGCATCAAATTGCATTGCAAATAAAACAAAAGGCAAATAAGCCGTGAAAAAAAAAATTCTAGAATTGCTGCTGGTAAAATGTTAAAGAGTTGATGAAAAGTATTAAAGGAAACAGGAACTTGAGAGTTACTAGTAATAAAACTTATTTGCATTTATCCTTGGAAATATTAAATACATATTGATTTATCACAGGACCAAGTCACATAATTCACTTAAGTCAGATCTATTTTAAGTAGCTGTAAGACATTATTCATTTGTCCTTTCCTTTGGTTTTTGATAAGAATTCTGGTATTTCTAGGTACTTTTTTTAAGTATTCCAAATAACTACTCAATGCCAAATAGTCTAATTCTATTTCAAAAATTAGTTTAACCATTGACCCCTTTCATTATTTTTATTATGTTTCTGTTGTTTTTCTGAGTACACCAAAATTAGGTTCTTAAGATTAGAGCGAAGATCAACTGTGTTTTGCACAGTTCAGGTGGAAACATTCAGTCATCTAGAACTAACAGAGGAGGAGGGAGTAATTTCCTTTTGAACATGTCCTAGAAACAAGTTTCTTATATTCAAGGTAAAGGAATTTTTAGCATTCAATTGGTCTACTAGCTTTTCTAGATGTTGTTTTCTAGTTGTAGCTTTTCTAGATGTTCTTCAGTGTGACAGAGGAGAACTCACCATAAAACTAATAAAATGTAAGTTTCATGTTCTCTAACTGGTATAGGTCTCACTCTTCCAAGATACTCAGAGGGACTATAATAATGTGTTTTTCTCAAAGCTGGATCACATTTTATTTCTAATCTGAATTTTTTAAGGACTTTCCATACTGTTTTCTAAGGTGTCTATAACAGTTTATCCCACTGTAGTACACAAGGTTATTTCATTGTAAGTATTTATCTGAAGAATATGAAGAGATAGATGCATCCTTATGATCATTGTTTCATTATTTATAATTAATGTCAGCTCAAATGCCCATGGATGGATGATTGCATGAAGATGTGAATAGGTACACAATGGAATACTACTTGCCATACAAAAAGGGATGAGATTATATCATTTGCAGCAACGTGGATTGACCTTGTAGGTATTATGTTACAGAAAGCAAATCAGACAAAAAAATATGATTTCACACACATGTGAAAGATAAAAAAACAAAAGAGCAAACCATTAGACTATAAGAATAAAATGGTGTTTACCAGAAGGAAGAGGGAAGAAGGGAGAGGGAGATTGCCTATTCATTTATTTATGTTTTCATTTATATATTCTTTTTCACCTTTGCTAGAATATAAAGTTAGAACAACAGAAACTATACTCTGGTTATTGATACCATATTTGTACATAATAGCACATAGTAGGTATTCAATAAAAGTTTGAATTGAAATGAATGAGTTTTAGAAATATTTTGTTTTCTCCTAATGGACAATGAGGGAGAAGTTGAAAAAAGGAAAGTGCAAAATTAAAAGGAACTTGTTTTAAATCCATGGAATATGCTCTCTGAAAGAATTATATTTTAATTTCTCTAATCATATGTGAATTCCTTTTACTCTTCTCTGACTAGAACCAAGCAACAAAACACACAACTAGCACACAGATATTGTGGAGTTTTGTTTCACCTTTAAAGAAGGTTTCTTAAAAACAGCACTTTTCAAAAAAGTCATATATACACAGTTTTCCTTATCATATAAACATTTAGAGTAAAAATTTGTCTTAGCAAAACATCTGTTGAAAATTTTCTTTATGAACTTCTAAAATATGAATTTGTATAGGCCTGCCTACATATGAAAAACACAAATATATATACAAATTCTCATAATTAATATAAACAGAATTTTCTGCAACCTAGTTAAATATTTACCATACATCTATGACAAAATAAGAAATATTAGATCATCCTTGTCTTAATTTTGAAAACAACAAGGACTGAACTAATATTTCATAAATCTGATGCCCACATTTATTAAATACAAATATGTATGAAGATGAATAATTCATTGTAAAAACAAAGAATGTGTTTTTATCCAAGCTCACTCATGGAAAATACATGTTTTGCTATTCTTTTATTTAAAAAATAATTATATTTTCAATGAGCACCTGAGCTTGATTTTCCCAATAGGAGTGATGATTGATGCAGCAGATGTTAAGATGAAGATAAATGAAGTTTTAGAGGAAGAGCTAAGTCTTTTTTTTAATCTTCTGTACATAATGTTCTTCAAGGAGTTTATCTAATCTAAAGTCTGATGTGATTCACCTAATATTTAAGGTGATTTTATCTTGAACATGTAATTGTCTTCTAATTAAAACCTTACACTACTCCAGGGGAGCTAAAGCTAGTGACTTTAATTTTAAAGTATGAAAGTATTTACAGGTAAACAGTTTGAAGGAACTGTTGGATATTAGAATGTCTAACTCTTTAGCTCCATAAGCTCTAGAAGGAAAAATAAGGTAAAACATGCGAGTCTTTGAAACCTAGGAGAGAGCACAATCATTATGGAGGAACTTTGAGAAATGTAAATGATACAGCACAAGTGGGCGCACATTAAGGAGTTTCTCATTTGAAAAGTAAATCAACAAAGAATTATATGGCTTTAAGAGGAAAGATACAAAAAATAAGGTACATATTTTAAAAAGATTATACACAGAAGAACTGGGGTGTAGGCTAGAGGTGCAGAGGGGTGAGAGGATTCATCAGAGACAGTGTGGGAGCAGAACAGGCAGATCTACAGAAACACACTGCTGAGGGGAGAGGTCTGTTGTCCCACATGTGGGTTAGCTCCCCAGTTGGGGATGCAACTCACACTGTAGTGGTGATAGTACAGAGACTTAACCCCTATGCCTCCAGGGAAACCCCCAAAATAAGATACATTCTTGGTCCCAGCATTAGTTCTTGTCTTGGAGGAGTCAGAAAGAAAAGTAGAACAGGTTTTAGAAACTGTATGGTTTAGGCAGCCTAGCTGTCTTTGTTGTGGCTTTGGGCTGCCTCCATTTGTGTAGTTACACAGAACGCACTTCATTAAAACATCATAACTCTGTTAACTGATCTAATTTAGGTCAATTGTTTTTTTCCCCAGGATTTATGAGCATATGTTTGGGGGTATAAGTGACCAGGTGTTCTCCATGTGCAGAAAATCTCTAGCAAGAAAGAAGATTAAAGCAGAGAGCTGTGAGGATAAGAGATAGGGCCAGACTGTGTTTGATTTCCTCCTTTCAGCTCTTCTTAGAATACAGACATAACCCAAGGTTTGCACCAAAATCTTCCAACGTAGTTCACTTCAACTGTAAATTGGCTTAGGAATTTCTGCTACTACGGTGAGGAGATTCCTAACTGATACATAAGCACTCCAGTCAAAAATCACTACGAACATTGAAAAGAAGCCAATCTCCAGGGCAACCCCAACTGCCTGCAATAAATAGAAAATCTACAGTGCCAACCAAAGCTAATGCCCACAGTATTAGGTACAGAGATTGATGCTGTACTAATTTGATAAACAGTTTTCCTCCTGTGGCATTTATATTTCCTAGGAGAAATAAAGAAATAAGCAATGGCAGTACATTAAACAAAATGCCACATGATGGGAAACTCGGAAGGATCTCCTACAGGGATCCAGTGGGGAAATGGCAGGCATTGAGCAGGAAGAGTATTCCCTGGAGATGAAGATCAGGTGTGAGTGCTCAGAAGCGAGAGAAGAAGTCTTTCCAGGCTTGAAATAGCAATAGCTAAGGGAAAAAACAAAAACAAAAAAAGTAGCAGGAGAAGATGAATAAACAAGGGCAAATAATCAGGGCACCAAACTCAGAAAAAAGTAGATAATTTTTTAAAGTGCAGACATATTTGAAGGGGTGTTCTTTCTTTTACACAAGAAGTAGCATTAGAGGATTTTGTTTTAAATAAGTCATTTGTCCAGCGTGGAGAAAATGAATTAAAAGGGTCATGATGAGAAGTAGTGAGACTTGCTAAGAGGCTGTCCCAGGAATCCATTTGAATGGGCCATAAACACTGAATTGACAAAACTCATGACTTGGCATTTTGAGGGAGGGACAGAGGATAAATAAAAAATATTCTGATCCTGGCTTGATCAAGTGAATAGTGACACTCACTACTATGGAAGACAAAGTAGAGAAGATCTGGAAAGAAATTAATGCTGCAAATATTAACATGTTGATTTTGAGGTACAATTAGAAATGTAAGTAGAAATATCTAGTTTGTGGGGATAGTGACATGTAATTTGCAGCTACATTATATTCATAATATATGATATAGCTATGAAGCTTGTTATATATTATCATTTGTTCTCCATGTGAAAAACATGGAGAATTGTTTACAAATTTCAAAGGAAATCTGACAGGTGTATTGGGCTGGAAAGATGCAGAGGAATTTTATCAAAATAAGTAAATATTTAGAATTATCTAATACATTTGATCAAGTGTCTGTCTTTTACTTTGATCAAGTTTCTTTTCTTACTTTCTTAAAATGAATTAGCAAACGAGATTTCCACTTGATATTAAAGAATCAGTTTTAGCATTATCCAAATTAAAAAGGGTTCAGAAAACTTTTTAATAAAAATAATATGATAGACTAAATCATGATCAGAATTTAAGGAAAAGTAAACAGAAACAGCACACCCATATAAATAAAACCTGTATATACCTAGAAAATACTCCATAGCAAAAAGATTATACAATATAAAAGTGTCAGCCAGTAAACAGGTAAATCTCTGTTGTAATCTCGGTAACATACAATTACAGTGAAATAAGGTAGCAAAGGGGACATGATGAGACAAGAGCATCAGGGGATTTAGAGTGACTGATCATAAACCAGCAAATAATTAAATGAATCCAAGTAAGGCATTTATGGAACAGTTTAAAATATTGACTCTTATTTTTAAAATAAAGACTAAGAGTAGTGTTTTATGAAGGATGACCCACAATATTTGAAGGTCGATAGAATTTGAAGTAATCAGCCAATGAATGTAAACTATGTATTTAAATATATTTAAAAAACACTTGGTGACAAAATTGTTTATGTTGCTCTTATTAAATAGTGGGAGACATAATGAAACTTCATTCATGATTCTTTTCTCTCCTCCCTGCCCATGAAAAGACTTGAAAACTCGCTGACTGAACTCCTCAGAGAAGAGCACAGGTCCCCTCTGTGAGGACTGACTCTGGAAAATATATGTGTTGGCCTTGTCCCTACAAAGTGGGAAATAAGTTCAGTTAGTAGTTCTAAAACACTCTCCCCAGTATGGGGCCAGCATTTCTTATGAGAGTGGAGGGTTAAACAGATTCTTCAAGTCAACTCTGAGTTTCTGAGAGAAGAAAGAATGAAAAGAAAAATGGAGGGAGGAAAAGAACCCCTGATTGATAGAGCTCCTTTGTTCTACCTCTCTTGCTGACAGAAGTTAGATTTCTTCTCTTGGAACCTAAGTCCCCACCAGTAAAATGATACCCCTGGAAGAAAATAAAAATCCCAGGAGATTAATTTGCCATAATCACGTTATACCAAGTTAGAAAGTTTTAAGGAAAAGCTTTAAGAATGTCAAGACTTGCTTTAACGCAAAAGTTGTCTCACTGAACAATTCTCACAGAAGCATTAAACCACAAGGCTGAAACTTGTATCAAAGCACAATGAACCACAGGCTGCTGCTGGAGACCATGGAATTTGAAAAGTCAAAATGACAGATTTATGCCAGCTGGTCAGTGTTATCATTCCTAAATCCTGTCTTGGTACTTACAAACGATTTCCCAGGACTATGATCGATGACAAATGCAGAGGAGACTTTCCAAAGAGGCCTAATGATTATAGGGAAGCCAGTGAGTCCGTCCAGGCATCAGATCCTGCAGCCATACCTCAGACTAGGCTTTGCCTCATGCCACACACTCTGTTAGCATAATCGTTGTCAGTTTTCTACAGAATTATTCAGTTGCTGTACAAAGATAATGTTAACTTTCAGTTGGTTAGAGGTAGGCAGGATTTTTTGCCCACTTACACTTCACTGTCAGGTGGCACATGATAATGATAAATTTTCAGACTTACTCAAACATAAAATATTTACCATTAAGGGGTAATAAAATGCTTAAATGATTAGCTAAGTTCAAACAGCCCAGTGCTCTGAAATTTTAAGAGACAGAACAGCACATTACAAAACATTTTTACCAAAACAGTTGAAAAAATAGGCTCATGGCAAACTTAAATGCAATTTTTTCTGGAGCATCTAAATCCTATGACTAGAGGGATCACCCTAAAAACAGGATCACGAGCTCCTAAACCCTGAGTGTCATTTTGAATAGCATATGCTTCTGGCCTCATTATTTTCATGCACTCTGGTGCATGAAATAGTGCTTGCACACTATTTCTGCCTGTCTAAAATAGCAACCTTTTCACCAATGAAATGTAATTTCTAGTATGTGCATGCAATCTAATAATGTTTTGGTAAGATGAAGACATCTTCAGATTTAGAGCAGCCTATTCTGACTTTGGGGTGTGCCATTTTTTTTGACTGTTTGGGTTTATGTTTCATGTTTTTCTTTTCTTTTTTAGATTTATTTAATTATATTTGATGTTATTTGTATTCCCCAGGGAGTTCCCACCACCATTTCCCCCCAGGCACCATCACGTCAGTACCTTGTGCTCTTTCTGCCCTCATCCCAGTCTCTTCCCCACCTTCCCCCAATGATCCCTTTAGTTTATATTTCTTTTCTTTTGCTTCTCTCTCTTTTTTTTTCTAAAATGTAGTATATTTAATAGTTTTTGAAATGCTAACTTTTCACCTGAAGTTTGAATTTCTTATGAGAAGACTTAAAAGGTCAAGGAACTGCTCAAATAGTGTAAATTGAAATCAATATCTGCCATAATTTCTCTACTGAGGTAGTTTAAAACAAGTTACAATGTAACAATTATCTTGGATTAAAAATATTCTGAAATCAGGCTTTTTATCTTTTACTCTAATAGTTTGAAATAGCCAGTAGAAATAGAGACTATAAGATTATCTTATAGGAACTAAGTCACCTTTTGCTTTTGTTGCTAATTTTATAAGGGAGATAGCAGTCAGCTGTTACAGAATTTATTTCCATAAAAAGTGGAGGAGCATTTAACAGGTATCATTTACCCTGCCCCCAGTTGCTTTGAACTACAAGTCCCAGCAGGCCATGGACTGGACTTCCTGAATGGATGGCAACTGGGAAGGAGTGAGATGGCTATATAAAACACTTGAAGCGGGGACACACATGTGAAGAGGTGCTTAAAGTAAACATATGGAGGGAACATAGATCCATGGAGGAGACCTGAGTGAGACCGGTGGGGAGGCAGAGACCACAGCACCTGTTATCTTGACCTAAAATATGTTTCATACTAAAAGAGTGTTTCTTTTGCCTTTGTGCCTGTGGACAGTCAGGTCAGGGCCTTTTTTTTATAAAGTGCACTCCTTAGCAGACTGGGGTCCCTAGGTACTCCTTAGTCTCATATCTACAAGCTTATTTCTGTGAAGTATAAGTGTGTTTACAAATAAAGTACATTCTGTGGGAGTCATAATTTATGATTTATTAAGTACCTATTGTGTGCCATTCACTCTAATCCTCACTACAAAACCAAAACATAGGCATTTTTACATATTTCATTCCACCAAAGGGCCCCTCCCCAAGCATCACACCCTTCCTGATCTGACTCAAATATCTCCTCTTCAAGGATAAATAGCGATCGATATGGAGGAGAGGAACAGTCTTTGGAAGTTACAGTACACAGTAACTAAGGTGTTCATTTCTTCCTATCTTTGTGTCATGAAGCAAAAGTAATATTAATCCTTATTAACCAAGAGGAATAGTGCAGGTAGGCACCATGCTGTAAATTCTATAACAAGCTGAGTAGTTGATGTTTGCATAGCTCAGCACAATTTGAGTCTAGTCTAGAGTACAGTTTGTTTTTCAAAAGCCTTACTCATTTATGCACACAGAAACTGGGGTACAGATCAGAGGTATGGGTAGGTGAGATGAGTCACCAGAGACAGAGAGGGCAGTAGAGCAGGTGGATCTTCTGAAATACACTGCTGAGGGGAGCAGCAGGTGAGACAGGAGAGGTCTGCTGTGCCATGTGGGATCGAACTTATGCTGCAGTGGCTGCAGATAGCTTCTTAGTGCTGCACCTTAACCCCTTGTGCTACCAGGGAGGCCCCATAGAGCAGTTTAAACCATGCTTCTGCCCTCTGTCCAGATCTGATAAATGACCTGCAAACTGCTCTTTGTTTTTTATCATTTGAAAAAGTGAGCTACAATGTTAGGGGAATTTAGAAAAATGTAAAGACTGAGGTATTGCTCAATATGTTCATATTATCTTTAATAAGTAAAACACAGTTTTAAAAAGGAACAGTACAGCCTAAGTGATCTTTGATGAAGAGGAATCTCTTCATACTCGACCTTTGCACAAAATGACTTACATAGATGCTGGGGAGACGATACCTCAATATTTACATAATTGACTAGATAGTCCCAAGATTCTGATGAAAATCAGAAATGTTAATTTTCATATATCCCCTAAACTAGATTTAATTTAAAATGGTTTACCTATTCTCTTGGAGATTATGCAATCATCTGATATTCGAGGCAGTCTGAGTAATTCAGGGGAGACCCTGAAGAAGCATAGAAAATGTATCCAGGCCAGAAAGTATGCTATACTTTTTTTTTAAAGCTCTTTGTGTTTCCAATAATATTTCACCTCTTCTTTTCCTCAGGGCTACATTGGAATAGGGATGAAAATCAAGGATATACAACTGGATTTGGCTTTTAGGGATGCAACATCTGTCTCCCTGCCCTTTCCATTTTTGGCAACATTTTGAAGCTGAGCTTCCTGGATGGTGCTGCCAAGCAGATTGTGTGGGTGTGGGCTCCCCATATGCACATACAGCCTACACCCACCATACCCCCCCAATACGCGCGTGTGCGCGCACGCGCACACACACATGCGGCATTAACTATTACAGAGTAATCATACAAGTTACTGCTCAAGTGCTGCCCTCAGCAGGTTTGAAAACAGCAACTGATGTATTCCTCATACCATTTCTTCCCAGAATGTCAACAGGCTTATATCTGCACAATGAAATTAATGATTTAGGATGGTGATAACTGTTCTTTCATTGGCCAACATGTCACACTGAGGGATTGTGATTACTCACAGGAGTCAGAGAGTAAGCTGAGAACTCCCCACAGCTTGTCATTCACTGTAGACCCTTCGATGATGTCGATGATGTCAGAGCAACAGCAGCAGAAAGAGAGTGGCAGTGCCCTAATGGGGAGGTCACCTCAGCTTAGAATAGAAGTTGGCTTTCTACCTGACATTTTATTGAAAGCATTTTTTTCTGGTGAGTCACTGGAATGTAAATTGCAGTTGAAAAGAGGTGTAGGTAACGGTAGAAGTTTCCTCTTTTATGTGTGTGTTCTACCTGCCTCTAAGGAACCAAATAACTATATTCATAATCAGAGGACTCACTCATTGTTTGTTTTTGCTACTGTTTTTATTGGGGTGGCCATGGACCAGGCATCAGGATTTGGGTGAGGAGTTGGGAGTTCCTACTGGGCTTTGCCCTGGCTCATAGCGAAACTCGTTCATATTTCACTTCACAACTTTTCTCTCTAGCAGATGAAAGAAAGCCCCCAGCTCCCAGGAAAGTTCTGGAAATATGTGTAAGATCTTTGATGTGTTATTCCCACATCAGATTTGTACTAGAAAGATAAAATGTATTCCATTTGAACTAAATCAGAAGAAAGCAATAGACTTTAACTTGGAAAACATATTAAAAGGCAGAGTCAGTAATAGCAAAGCACATAACTCTGTCCACAGGTTGAAGGACTGAGGGAAAAGAAAGAATTTCTGGAACTTTAATGCAATGCCTCTAGGTCTGTCTCATATTTCACTTGCATAATAAACTATAAAGCATTTATGTTAAAAGCAGCGCCATGCGCTGTTGTTTCTCTCCTCTTGCTACCACAAAATCACACACCAGCTTTTATTTATAAACATATTTCATCAGACACCTCCAATAATTATTTGAGCATTCAATTTCAAAAATGCTGTACATTCTGAGATTATTTTCATATTTGCTGTGATTCTATTACAAAGTGGAAAGTCTTATATGTCATTTTTGATCAAATGGGGCCCATTAGATTTTATTTACTGTGCTAGTTGGTGTATTTCCTGTAATTTTTGCCCCTCTTGAACTCATGAAAATGCAACTTTTGACCTTCCTTTCCTAAAGTTTTTTAGGATGGGGAGTCAACCATGTATGATGGATGGTTTAGATGGAAGTGAATCTCAAAAGCTTACGCACAGGGTGGTCAAGGTAGATTTGGAAAAATAATTCACTTCTTGGATTCAAGTATGTCAAGTTACTGTGTGTGTGTGAGATGATATTTTGGGGGAGGAGAAATGTTAAGTGAATATAATTCCATCCTTCTCTTTGGAAAGAGTGTAGTACATAAAAACTATGTTTTTGACCTAGACTGTATTGCCGTAAAAAAAGTAGAATACTAAGCAGGTTTCCCATTAAATTTGACTGTTAAGATGCGCTGACAAACAAGACAAACTTTTAAGCAAGCTACCACAGCTCTCTCCCAGGTTGCCAACTCACTTTACAGGCAGCTGGGTACTTTGAACTTTTAATTTCATTTGCAAAGCTTAATTGGGAGCATCTAACCAGTTCCTGATTTAACCTCACCAGCCTATAAATTGCAGCTTGAATACAGTGATTGGATCACAAAAATGATGCAGCTTCTGTCTTTGAAGTTTGGTTGCTGATGGATCCCAATCAGTTAGACTTCAAAGGGGAAGTTGGGCCCCTTGACCACCTCTGCCTACCTGGCCAGGTTCTTTGCACAACTTCAAAATCAGGAAGGCTAGAAAGTGTTTGTGTTTTACTAAGAAATGCATATTCATTTCTTTTTTTTTTTAATTATATTTAATTGCATTTGACATCGTTTGTTTTCCCCAGTGGGTTCCCACCACCATTTTACCCGTGCACCGCCACCTCAGTCCCTTGTGCTCTTTACATCTCATCACCGTCTTTGCCCTCCCCTCCCTCCATCCACCCCCATGGTCCCTTGGGTTTATCTTTAATCTTTTANTCTTGTTGAGTTGTTATTTGATTGCTTGGTTGTTTTTGATTATGATTGCCCATTTCCTTTAGTTTTCTCTGTGTGTTGTTGTTTTTTTTTTTGTTGTTGTTGTTGTTGTTTGTTTCATTTTCTCCCTTTTCATTTTTTGTTTTAATTGTAGCTTGTTTTTTTCACATTCCTCCTAAAAGTGATGTCATCCGATATTTTTCTTTTGCCTTCTGACTTGTTTCACTGAATATTATTCCTTCTAGTTCCATCCATGTTTCTTCAAATGCCCCTAGTTTCTTATTCTTGATTGCTGAGTAGTATTCCATTGTGTATATGTACCATATTTTCTTGATCCAGTCCTCTACTTTTGGGTAAAAAATGCATATTCATTTCTTAAGAGTAAAACTTCAAAATAAGTGAACCACAGATATATGTTCTTAAAAATGAAATTGCTCCCTAGCTATCTATTTAGTCTGTGTCTAATTAATGCAAATGCTAACTTTTTGCCTTTGAAATATGAATTTAATCCTTTTTAACATAAAGTTCTATAAATCATGGTAAAATATAGTCCTTTAGAACTAATATTCCTGGGGCCTCCTTGGTGGCGCAAGGGATTAAGTCATAGTACTGTGGAGCTATCCACAGCTAGTGCAGCATGAGTTCGATCCCTGGCCAGGGAGGTGACCCACATAGTGCAACAGACCTCTCCTGTCTCTCCCACTACTCCCCTCAGCAGTATATTTCAATCAATCTGCCTGTTCTACTCCCCACTCTCTCTCTGGTGAATCCTCTCACACCCCCACATCTCTGGCCTGTACCCCAGTTCTTGTATGTGTTCATAAATAAATCTTTAAAAAAAAAAGAACTAATTTTCCTACAGTTAGTCTGTTCTTACTCTTTTCTCATTTGCTCATCCCCTCACTCCAAAGAAGCACAAATGTAATAATAAAAAACTGGCTCTTCCCTACTCTATTCTTACATGCCTGTTCGTTCCTGAAGTTTCTTCTGTTAGCTCGTGAAGTGGCTGATTATCCAACAAGATGACTGTTCTGGTATAATAATTACAGATGGAAGAGAAATACCATTTATGGGAAGACTTAAGTATCCAGAGGCTCTCCATTCATGGTCCAACATGAGATTGTAGATTTCATGGCTCTTATATATACTTAAGGGAGACTTCAACCTGAGGATAAACTCACTGGCAGTTCATTAGAATAACTATTCCAATGCCTGACTTAGACTCTTTATAAAATGGCTCATCCAAAAGGGCTTAGGTGAAATTTTGTCTGGAGGTTGTGGAATGAACTGAAAATCTCTTAAAGTCCCATGGAGTCCTTTGATTCTACATTAAGCAGACCCTAGACCACACACAGTCACTTTTTATGACATCGCTTCCCTGAATATTTGTTTTCTTTATGGAGCAGATGGGAAGACAGAAGAAAAAGTCCTTTTTATCATAAGTCTTACAAATGCAAATGATTTTGCAATAGAGATAAAACTGCTACAATAAATGATAACATATTAATATTTACCAAGGTGACATTGAATTCAATCCAAAGTTAAGAATAAAGAAAAGGCAAAGTTTAAGCTTTCTGTTTCATTCTGCATTAGAATATTTACCTTCTAAGTTATTTCACTAGGAGAGAACTGGTCAGGCTAGTGGACACATATTGCTCATGTTTAGTCTGGCCTATTACAGATTTTATGGTCTGGTTTTGACTCACTAAGATAATTCCAAATAAGGAATCATAAGAATTTATAAACTCAGTACTGTGAAAGAAACATATGTGACTTTCAAGCAAAGAAAGTAGGGCTTTTCCCTGTAATGATGAATTCATGGCTATGCTATTTCTGTGGTTCAGGATGATTTGTAAATAGGTCTAAGAATGAATAGCATATATTTCTTTCAGGTTTTTTATTTTTCTTTTTATTTGGGGGGGGGGGGGAAGAACCAAGAAGCTGATGTTGTGTTACTAAGAGGCATCTTCACAAATTTATGAGATTTAGAAAATGATTTTTTTTTAAGCACAGAGTACTCAGATATTAACTCAGATATTTCAAGTCAATAATAAAGTTTTTCCATCATGATAACCCAAGATATCTTTTTTTATTCAAACAGTATACTTATCAAATGGATTGATTACAAAAGATAAAATGAAGAGAAGACTACCTTAGGTGATGTCATAACTCTTTTCAAAGAACTTCCAGGAAATTTAGTCCACTTTTTCTCCTTCAGGACAATCTCACTCTACTCCAATTGTCCAAAGTTACAATAAGTAAATTCTCCTTTTTTACTTATGTTTTTGTGTTATATGCAAAACCCTGGTCTCATCCCTGAGAGTTTAGTAAGGTATGGCTTACATTAGCATTAACTATTGAGTATATAAAAACAAATATTGCTATTAATAAAATGTATACTTTTGATCTCCTATGATGTGTGGACATTCTTCTAGGTAATCATCAACCTTATTTTACTCAACTCAAAATATAGGCCTGCAAGATTAAATTACTGTGTGCACTTTACTTAAAAGAAACTGAAGCTCACAGTGGTTTATCAAATTGTGAAGTTTACACAGACAGTGATGGGCAGAGCAGGGATTAAAATCAAGTTACATTAACTCTAAGTTGCACTGAGGGTTTTGTTACAGTCATCTCTTGTGACTATTTCCTTTCATAGGATAAATATGTTAGATGCCTAAGCATAATAGTAGATTTTTTTTTCCCTGAGCTATTTATCCATTATTTTTTTCTCCTCTTCTTCAGAGCCAACTTCATTAACATTAGTATTTTAATTTATTACTTCTTCCTTATCTCTTTTACTATTTAACCTTGCTTTAGCCCAATTTACCACTAGTTCTCAACTTCTTTTGTTAATATTACCAATAACTCATCAGTTGATTGTCTAATAATTTGAGCTTGCCTCTAGCATTTAAACACTGTTTATTATTTTCTGTCATTCATCTAATCCCCTTATTGGTTCATTAATTCCTTCTTTAAATTCTAAACAACTGTCCTATAATTCTTCTACTTTTGAAACTCAGTCTATAATTCATCTGAATCTTAAACATCTTCCTCTGTTTTACACACTCTCAGTTACCTTATCAACTGGTTGCAAATACCAAATTTATAATGTCTCAGTCTGCATTTCTAACCTAGTACTTCTATCTCACTTTCACGCACATATGAAAATGTCTTTTTGATATGGTAACTTATTTTTCTATAATCAAGTCAAACTCAACAAGTTTTAACAGAATTCATCACTATTGCTCTATCTAATCCATTCATCCTAAGTTCTCTATCACAACGAGTTCAAAATATTCTGGATAGCCAGTCCCAAAATTATCCTCATTATTATGGGCTCCTTTCCTTGTAGTCTATGTATTTAATCATTTATAATCTCTTGAATCTGTTTCTTCATTTTCATTCCCACTGATTCTCCTTAAGACCCTACCTATAGGCCCATACTTAGTAGCTGGTATCCCCATCCGATACTTGGGATTCATTCATTGCATTCTGAACAATGCAGACTAACTCCTGTGTTTAAAGTAAATCAATTTCATTTTATTTCCTTCATGATAAAACAAAAACAAATTTAGAAAGACATTTAAAACCCCCCATGATTTGGCTTAGGATTTAGCAACCATTTTCTGTAAAACATCTCATAGTAAATATTTTAGGTCCTGAGGGCTATAATATCCCAGAGTAGCTACTTATCCCTGCTGTTATGAAAATCACCAAAGAATGTGTGCACATAAGCAGGAATGACTTTAACCCATGTTAAAACATGGGTTTTAACATGATTTTACTTATAAGGACACACTTTGGGCCAGATTTCATTGGTAGGCTAGAGTAGACCAAACCCCAGTCTCACTGATCCCCACCCATGTCTTCAGTTCACCCTCATCTTACTACCTCTCATGTTGTGCTCCAGCTGGCATAAACTATTTTCAGTTCCTTGAGCTGCCATGCTTTTTCTTGTCTATAAGTCTTTGTAGCTGCTATGCCTTCCCTTCTTCTCGAAAAATAGCTTTCTAAACTTTCTACAAGAGAATAATTACTATAAGTCTTCTCCAAATTCAGCTTAGATATGATGTTTTCAGAGAAAACTTTCTCAAATTCTCCCACATGAACATTCATATATTGCCATATAGTTTTTCACACACTTTCATTGTCATCAACTTAATTGTGTTTTCATTCTACTCTGCTGTGATGTTCCTAAAACAGGGACTATGACTTTTATCTCATTATTTTCCAAGATTTCCAAATACTGTTCTATATGATCATATATTGTTACTGAATGAATTACAAAATACCATGTGTTTTCAAATGTATTCGTGAATGAACCAGTTAAGAAGAGAGATTTTCTGTGTCTGCTTAACAAAAGAAATTATTTGAAGCAGAAAACAGTTCTCATTTAACTTCAATCTCTCACATAGGCTACTGTTGACTCCAACAATACAAGATCTCACAGACAAATGGATACCACCTGGATTTGTTTCACTGAGTTAAAATTTCCAGAAAAACTAAATCCAAGGACATGGCTTCAGCTAGAGAACTAAACCATATGTCCCACATTTTGGATAAAGGATAAAGATTCTGTTTTTCAAGATATTTGAATTTGTGACCAAAAACCAGCTCTACAATAGAGGGATTACTTTTTAGAATAGGTTCAGCAGGGAAATTGAGTCTTTAGCCAGTTGATAGTAAAGAGAAACATGTAAAGTAGAAAAATAGGAGGTAAGCTAAGAGTAAACTAAGGTGAAGTATTTTATTAAGAAAATAATTTTACATAAATTATTTTGACTAGACTATATATTTGTATGTAACAGGATGGTGAATTTATTTTGGTTCCAAATATTGAGGCTCTTCTAGAAATACTGTTTTTAACCAGTCTCAAATAAATGCGGTACTAGTGTTATACTGTAAGAATAAAATATACTCAATTGCCATTATAGCCCTAACTCAGCTGGCTTTTATTCCATAAGGCATGCTTTTAATCAGTCCCAGATTTTGGATCTCATCTGTCGAGAATGATGTTGAGGTACAATGTATGTTGTATTAAGAGCTCTGATCTTAGATTGAACTGAGTTGATACGGTATCATTTATGAGCTATATAACTATGTAACCTTTTTTGTCTCTATCACAAAGAGATAGCAATTGAAAATAGTATGATTTAATATTTCAATTCACATTTTAATTTGGGATCATTTGTCAGTGTCATTATAGAATACTATGAAACCATTTGATTGGCAAAAATTCACTTAGGGTACTCCCCCAGCTGAAATAATAATGGTAATAACTGGGCCTCCCTGTTGGTGCAGTGGGTTAAGCAATGTACTTTGAAGAACACTGCAGTCACTGCCGCATGAGTTCAGTCCCTGCCCCTAGCCGGGAAGGGTACCCACATATTTCAGCAGACCTCTCCTTCCTCGCCTGCTGCTCCCCTCAGCAGTGTACTTCAGTAGATCTGCCTGTTCTGCTCCCCACTCTGTCTCTGGTGAATCCTCTCACCTCCCTGGACTCTGGCCCATACCCCAGTTCTTGTATGTATGTATGTATGTGTGTATGTATGTATGTATGTATGTATCCATGTATGTATAAATAAATAGAAATAATAATGGTAAAAATAACAGCTATATGGTAAACTCATAAAGTTTATTCAGTAGAAATTCTTTTAACACTTTACAAGCATTTATCATTTTAAAAATCTATTAATTGGCTCTTTAACCTATGTAAATACCTTCCTATCATCCCTAAAGAGGAAATTGAACTATAGCACATGTATACAGCTTGCTCAAAGTCACACCCTGCCAAGGCTGGGAGTCAAACCGACAAGGCTTGGCATCTGAATGCACATACTTAAATGCTACTCCCACTAACTCTCAAGGTTTAAGTGGAAAGTCTATTCTAAAGTGTGAAAGCTACTTTTCATTTTTATGAACCCTATCCACATTCAAATAATGAAGAGAACAAGAATGGATTCAAAGTTTATGATAAATGGTTGTTATTTTACTGTCAGTGAACCAAATTCCAATTCAAACACTAGAAGCCACTGGCCTGTTTCTAATAAAAACAGAATACAAAATAAAACATAAATCACCAAGAACTCTTATAAAGCACTTACTTAAAATCAGCATCTAAAGGAATATAGCTCCTATATTTGCAAGAGACAATAAAATAAGTAAAATTTATACTCATATCACCTTGGAATACAATTCTAAAACCTGATAAAATATCTATGGTGACAAGTAATCTTTGGAAAATTGAAAAACAATTATTACTTTATCTGTTGGCAGGCAGGAAGAATGGAAGTAGCTTTAAATGGCATACAAAAAAGATTAGTATGTTCATTGAGAATACTCTAAATTGAAAGAGACGGTAATATGCCTTTTTTCTGCATTAGCATTCAAACAATTCCTTGAGGAAAAATTAAAAAGTTGTAGACTGTGTAGCTGCAATAAATTTTGTGGCAGTCATCAGTGCTGTGTTCTCAAACACATGGCAGGGTTGTGTTTTCATTTTTTAACTTGGGACGGATTATGTTATCTTTATATGTGTGTGTTGTGTATGTATGTGCGTATATGTGTGTATATATATGTATCTACATACATATATCTATGTAACTTCTGGGCTCCAGCTTTAAGGGACCCGGTATTATTGGACTGCATTCACTTCCATTACTACTGATCACAGACAGGCATGTCAATGGGCTGTCACTGTCATAGTGAGACCTTTCCCAAATATACCGAGTATAGTCAGTGTATATTTATAAGTTTTGATGACATTCTTCAAATAAATATAACAAATAAATTGACGTGGAAACACAAACCCAAATAACACAAGTGATCCTGGCAAAAGAAGAACAATAGTGATATACACTTCCAGACTACAAACTACTCCACAACTGTAATCAAAAAGTATACTAATCAAAACAGTATGGCACAAATAGAAAGAAGACTGTTATTTCACATCATACCCCCAAATTAACTCAAAATGTATTAAAGATTTGATATAAGACCACAGCATATACAGGAAAACAATCCATAACTTTGGTCTCAGTGGTCTATTTGGGGACTCAACTCTTATGGCAAGGGAAGCAAAATAAAAATAAATGTGACCACATCAAACTAAAAAGCTTCCACAAGTGAAATAAACTATCATTAAAATGAAAAGACATCCTACTGAATGAAGAAAATATTTGCACACCATACATCTGACATGGGCCTAATAGCTAAGATCTTCAAAGAACAAAACAAGTCAGCAAGAAGAAAACAGAGAAACCAATCCAGAAAAATCAACAGAACTAGACACTTCTTGAAAGACATACAGATGAACAATAGCACAAGAAAAAAAAGTGTTCATCACTTCTCAAGGGAATGCAAATCAAAACCATAGTGAGATATCATAACACACCTGTGAGAATGGCCATATCAAAAAGACCAGAAAGAGCAAATGCTGACAAGGACATAGAGAAAAAGGGACCATCATACACCATTGGTAGAAGTGTAGAGAGGTGCAAAATCTATAGAAACAGTATGGAGATTCCTCAAAATATTAAAAATAGGTCTACCATATTAAACATAAATCCAGCCCCTAGGTATTTACCTAAAGAATGCAAAAGCACTAATACATAGAAATATATACATTACTGTTTATTGCAGCACAATTTACAATAGGCAAGTTATTGAAGCAATTCAAGTATCCATGAACAGATGAGTAGGCCAAGACACACACACACACACACACACACACACACACAATGGAATACTACTTTGCTACTTGAAAAAAGGAGATAAACTTTTGTCATTTGTAACAATATGGATAAACCTGAAGCAATTATGAGATATAAGCCAGAACGACAGATAAATATGAGATTATTTCACTTATATGAGAAATATAGAGAAACAAAACAAATAGTTAGACAACATCATACCAGAAACAAACCCTAGAAATCCGACTTTAAAATTGAAGCTGCTAGAGGGGGAGGTTGGAGAGGAAAGAGGGAAGGGGATACAATGGTTGATGGTGAAGGACCTTGGGTAGCTTCTTGCTGGGAGTGGTGTAGTTGCATACACCTCAAAATCTGGGATCCTGTTTCTGAATCATATACTGTGTTATAAACTATTACATAAATAGATATACTGTACATGATAATATAAATATAATATGGCCAACTAGTGTCACATGGGTGAGAAATATTTGTGTGTGTGTGTGTGTGTGTGTGTTAACTCTAGGATTCAGAATTTTGTGTTGGTGATATTGTTTTATCATAACCTGACTGTCTATGTAACGAATATAAATTTATTTCCACAAATCCAGGTCTGCAGAAACATTCTTTATTCTTTAGTTTCTTTAGCTGAACCAGAATTTTTAAAAAAGATTTAATTTTAATCCACCACCATTTCACCAGTGCACCATCACCTTAGTCCCTTATACTCTTTAGAATGAACCAGAATTTGACATGAAGCCTCCATCTTACTATGTTGGCTGTAAATTTAATGTTATAGCTTCCATTCCCAAAATTTTACCAATATTCTGATAACTTCTACAGCAATATAATATTAGGAAATAACGTTTGATTTTCCTGATGATTATTGCCTGTCCATAGAAAATTCATCTGAACCTATCTGATATTTAAACAAGACGGCATAAATCCAGTTTGCATTCAAATCTTGCTGAATGGTGGGTACCCTACCTATTCTTGGGCATAACAGGCTGAGACCTATTGCCTGGATTCTTGCCTTTACTTCAGGTCATATCTTCATTTTTAATACCTAGAATAAATTTGTAAGTAGTATATAAACCTAGACTTATATGGTTTTAAAAGATTTCTGAGAAAAGAATAATGTATATGTATGTGTGTGTGTTTGTGTATATTCTATATAATTTTTTATTATGACTTGGTTTTTCTTGTCAGGATATATGTATTCTTACTAGATCATTTAGAATTGTGTTCTTTATTGTATGACTGGTCTATCAATATGGTAGTTAGGAAAATATTGTGAATGAGGTTGGAAAACTTTCCTGCAATGGAAGACCGCATGGGGTAAGCTTCCTGAGCTTCTAGGTAAAGCAATGTGTGCCCCTGACCTTGAAGCCTCTCTCTGACTCAGTAAATCCTCTTTCTCTTATCCCAGGATAATATTTACCTAAAGCAGGGAAATAACAAAAGTCAGAAAGAGGTTTGTCTTTAATTTCCCCAATGACAAATGGGGGTGTGTTGTCACTTTATTGGGGATGGAGGTCAATAATTATACTGAGAAGTGGCAGAATCTATATCCCAACTAATAGTCTGGACACATATCTAGATGTATAGAAAAAGCTCTATCATCTTATATGATGACACTACCATTGATTTTGTGCATTATTCACTTGAAATATCACATTTTTATTCAAATAAAAGATTAGAACAGTTTAATCTAGAATACATGTCAACATTACATACACCTGAGAATCTCTATAATTATAAAAGAAATTGAGAAAAATGCAACTATTTTGTAAGTAAATATATAAGTAGATACTTATTTCTCTTACAGTGCTTAAAGGTAAACATAACCCAGTAAGGAGTAGCACATTAGACAAAGCTGTTTTGTCTCAATTCAATACATGATAAAAAAAATAAGTCTTTTTTAGGCATAAATTAAAGTTGTTGGTCCAACAGAGAATAGAATATTTGCACTGTTCAGAGAAAATAAACAGTAGTTACAAATGTTCTATTGTTTGCTTTGGAAGTGTATAAATGCAGTGACCTGATTCCATATCTTATTTTCCCACACTAGAATTATGAATTATTTCATATGTCAAACTTTCTAAAAGCATGTGGAAAATCAAGATTCCCAGTCTCCCATCATGGATACCCAATAATAATTCATTAAGTTACAAAACTTTTAAATGACTTTGCCGTAATAATCAGTGGTTTAGTTACTGGGTCAGTCATGCTGATTTCTTTATTATAATGCATTTGTTTATGTACCTCTAGCAAACCTTTCTGCCTTGAAAGAATTCTGTATTTGGTTGATGAATTTCATTTTTATCACAAACTTGACAATTCCTCCTTTCTTATATTAAATAACATTAACCCTTTGACGCACCTGTTACTTCCAATCTAAATAAGTGCTTCAATTATCTTCAAATAAGATTTGTCATATAAAATTTTGCACCCCCATATGAACATGTTTTCTGCATACAAATTACTAGTTCAACATTTCTTAAGATACTAAATTTCTTGGAAAATATTGAGATTTAAAGTATGAAATTGTTCCTGCCTAAGTATGGATTGATTGACAATTCACAGAAAACACTTCTAAAAGGTCTGCTTTAAAAATCTGTTTTAATTTCTAATAAAAATATTGGAGTACAAATAATTTTTTCACACACATGTACAGCAATTGGTTTTATAGGGTGTATAAATTGACACTTAAATATTACACACTTAATCTAGAATATTCTTATGACTACAGCATTCATCTAAAATATCATAACTAGAATTATACATTTTAAAAGCTTTTCATAAATACATGCATGTGTGTGCAGGTATGTTTGATCTCAAGTGCGCTAGCAAAAGCATTGCCTCAGTCTCAGTATCTTATTTTTGTAAAAATGGAAACTGCTTCATCTCTTTGCATGTTGGCTAGAAGTTATGGCGATCTCCCCTGTTCATTCTCCCACACCCATCACCTCTTCTCTCTCCCCTCTTCCTCGCTCCTTTCCCTCTCTCTCTTTCCCTAACCAAACAGTAAAAAGAACACTAAACAAAAACACCTGGAGGGCTTACTTCACTAGCAAAGTTCAAAGCTCTTTGTAAACATTGTGCTGCCTTAGTAGTAATTAAACCACCAAAACCACTTCCTGAGGTACAGCACACCTATGAAAGCTAATTAACTATTTCAATGCATCGGGGTATCATTAAGACACCATTACTTTATTGCATAACAACCATAACTTTAGAAGTTGTATAAGCTGAACTATGAAAATAAACATAGACCCAGGGCCTCAGAAGCTAAATGAACTTTGTTGTAACCACATAGGAATTTCAGTGTTAATAAAACAAAATGAAACATCTTTTCAGGCTATTAATGATGCTATCACATCTATTATTTCAATATATAATAAGCATATAGATGTCATTAAAATTTTAGTCAGATGACAGTGTTTTTAATTTATTTATGCAACAAAGGTAAATGGGTTTTTCTCTGCAAGTATATACTTTGAGTAAAATATTAATATTGCTAGGAAATCTAAAGAAAAAAAAATCATAGATAGTAATGAAAATATAACCAGAAAGAAAATATATAGGTAAATAGCTAATAAAATTCCATGCAAAGTATTAGATTTTCATTATTAAATAAAATATAAAATAATACCTACCTTTTTAAAAGAATCAATTCATTTTTAAGCTTCATTTGATTATAAAATGCCTATGTTTAAAATGCCTAAATGTAGTCAAGTATTAATTTTATCTATGTAATGTTCAAAATAAAATCCGTATTTATATAGAAAGTAAAATATATGACGCACTATTTTCCCAAGCAGCTCCCCAAATTAGCCTCCTGTGTTTCATGAATATCATTCCAGATAAATTCTTTATTAACGCAAAGTATGCCTTTAAGCATATTAACCACTATTATAGTGGAACCTATATGAGTCCACACAGTTCATGATATTCTGTCATAGCATATTTTCACTTGGCCAAATAGGTGTTTTTCCATATTAATTTATACTATTTTACTCCTTCTTAAGACCTGTTTAGTAAGCCATTCTAAGACCATAACACATTCATTCAAATGATCTTAGTGACTGAGATTTAGATTATTTTTAAGCTTTTAATCTTTGTAACTAACTATGCTGGAATATTTAACCAGTGAAATAATTTAGCCATTTTATATATTGATAATAACTTTTTGACTTTCCATGTATGATAGTTCTTACTTCTTCCAATATTATTATTGATTATTTATTATTATTGATCTTTGCAGGCTTTGCAAATTTGATAATTGATTCATTATCTCATATATTTATATTTTCTTATGACCGATGCTATTCATTGTTACCATGTATACATCTTCTCTGCTCTTTCACACTTTTAAAAAATTGCTGAATTTGATCCTTTTCCTTCTGATTTATACATTTTTTTATAAAAAGGATACCAGTTTTCATCTGTTATATGAAGATTGAGTAAATTTTGTAGGTTTGAAATTTTTGATTCTGTTTTTCTCAACTTTGTGTTTTTTGTTATGGAATTGATTTTATATATGAAAGTCTTTAAAGAAATTTTATATTAATCTTATTTTATACCTTTATTTTTCTGGGTTTCATGCCCTACACCAAGATCATATGAAACAAAATACCTCCATTCTAAACATTTATTCTTTCTTACTTGAAAAGTATTAGGCACTTGTATCTTGTTTTATGGATTAAAGCAAGGGTACAAATTTATTAGTATATACTTATAAAAACTTATTCCATTACTATCCCTTTGTAATTTGAGTTTCTGCCTCATCATTCTTATCATCACATTCCCAGGGATGTTCTAAACATCAAATTTTTATTCTTTTTCAATTACCAGCAATATTTAACATTTGAAATTCTTGTCCAACCTCAGTATTTTACCTGTCCTTTTTATGAGGAAATGACTGAGCAAGGGGTTGAATGTTCTACATAGTAGCAAGACCCTTGGACCACATTTTAGCCACTTGCTGAGACTTGCCAAAATATTCTAGCTTTTTCAGTTATTGCACTTTGAAAAACATGGACACTAACACTCCTGAGAAGGGTCATTGTAAGGATTGTTGCACATGAATTAGGTGCCCCGTAAGTGACATTTTTATTGTTTCCAAGTGAGTTGTGTGCTGATGTATGTGTTATTTATTTGCAATAACCCCCAAATGATTAATTATACCAAATTCTTAAAAAAGGTTAGAAATCGGAGTTAACCATTTCCATCTTTCCTTTCATTTACTTGTTGTATCTTATTAACTCTCTATCCTAATCACACATTAACTAGTCGTAATATTCCTGGACACCACTCTGATTTAGCTCAATAAGTGGATTCCACATTAAATGGTCTCCCTGATCCTAAGTTCCAAAAGTCCAAAACTCATTTTTGAACAAAATTGTTATTAAAAATAGTAATAGTGGTATTTCAGGCATTGTATGGCATTTTCATTATATTAAGTGTCTATCTTTTCCTAACATCTAAACATCTGAAATTCCTTAGGATTGTGTATGAAGATAGGAAAAGGCTGAACATTTTGAATGCTGAAACTGATGTTTGTTCAAAATATGGAGTACAGTCTGGGAAGAGTGGCGTGAATAATTTCTTTGTCTCTTGGCAAGAAGTTTAATTTTCTAAAGGAAAGAAATATATATACATGTACATACATTTATACAAATGTATGTATTTATATATACATATTATGGGGAAAAGACTATGAATTGACTAAAATCAAATTATCCTCATTTATTTCATAGTTTTTCTTAGGGCTGGCATTGTCTGAACATGTTCCTCTCCATCCCAATGATCTCAACTTACAACCCAAGGCCATTTGGAAGTTTGCTTCTCTCTATCATTAATTCCTGCCCATGTGGTGGTGTGAGGTGACACTGAGTCCATTTTTAATGTCTTAATATACATTGTAATACAAAATTTAGCTGTTAGTGATCCTTTATTATTATGTGAGACTTCAGTTCACAGAAGCTACAAGTCAAATTCCCAAGAATTCTGGAAGGGAGACAGTAGTGTCCGTTAATATCATGCTTCCAGAACTGGAGCACAAACATCAGCTCGCATGTGCTGTCTCTCTTGAGAGTATGTCCTGTATGAGCTCATGTCAATTGAATGTGTAGACTCCACACTCATACAGGTTCTCGGAACAAGGTTGGGATTATGGTCTGTGCTGCTGATAAAGGTATTTGAGCTGGATTTTTCAGGCTCAGATAATCTCCACTGCTGTCTTTCACTTTTTTTCTGGCCTGTAAATGTGCACTTAATTTCAAAAGTGATATATTATCTCATTCTTGTCATATTCTATGAGCAGTCTCTGATTTGTAAACTTCATCGAAGACAGGAAATGTAATGAAAGCATTCTATTGGCCATAATAAGGCCAGATGCAAGCTGTGTAGAATAACAATGCAGTTCTCTAAGCAAGCCATCTTATTGAATGGATGATAAACACTAATCTTCCTGTTTAACACGGATATATATGCAGCCCCATGCCTTTTCTGATTATTGACCTACCTGGTAAAATAAGTCTTGAGCTTATCACAGCAAGCTAACTGGCCAAAATACAATAAATATTCAAATGAATAGGCATAATCCCAAAAGTACTGATTTCATGATAAATCAGAAGACTTCTAAAGCTCAGTTTATACTGCTCTTACAATTCCCTCCATAGACTTTGCAAAATATTAATAATCCTTTACTTGTTATGGATGATATTTAAAAATAAGTATGAGGTCAATGCCGCTTTGCATGTGTCTGTTGGTATTTTATGCATGCTGTGTTTGAACGGTGAGATTGAACATTTTCATTTGTCGAGAAATGCCTTTCTCATTAATGTTATCTGTGAGCAGACATCTAGACACCGTGTTGAAGCATCCTGTTAGCACTTAACATGTAGGGCATCAACATCTGGTGGCCCTTTATCTCCATAGCAAGTACCTCAAATTTCAGGAGGGAAATGTTTCTCACCTATGGCTGTGTTCAGGAAGCCTGGTTGGCTGCTTTTCAAAGGAGAAGAAAAACACAGGAAATACATGAACATGTGCTCTAATTTGGGTTCCATCTACTCTCTGAGTGGCTTGTAGCATGAGTAATTTAGCTCTAATCCATTTTCAAAGCTGTGTTATAGCTGTTGAGCACTGTGACCTGTCAGCACACGTGATATGACCTTGACAAAGGAGGAATGAATGGTGTAATTAAAGAGTTCTGCCTTATGACCCAGTTTCTTCTTTATTCCTACCAATAACATGCATTTATTGGAATTTTTGAAAGTAAGAAAAGGAATACAAGTTTATGGCAGAGAGTTGAGAGACTCCAATAACAGAAAGACTAAAAATAAAAGCGTCTAATTATTCCAATGATTGTCATTTTGAGGATTTGTTCTGGACTTTATTCATTTATGTAATATGTATTTTTTTCATGGGAGGGCATGAATATATATGGCTGAGTATTATATGTTTTTACAAAATGTAGATCCCATTTTGTATGTTTTGTATGACATTGTTCTACATTTCCACATCTTAGACATTAAGTATTTTCATTCACAAACATGTAAGTTGTTCCTCAAATTGTAATGCTGCAGTAGATGTTTTGGGATCACATCATTGGTATCTACTTGGTACCTCTAAAATGGAAAACCCTTGCTAATGTAAGGTGAGAAGGGATGTGGTGAGCTTCCTAGTTCAATCAAGGTCACTGCCTTGCACATGCACCTTGACGCTGATGTAAGTATAAAATAACTTTATTACACCACAGTCTCTCTGCCACTACAGAGAAAATGAGACCTTCTCCATGCCCAGGTCTCTGTCCTGATTTTAGTATCATCTTTACTCTTGAAGATCCAATTGCCTATTGCACATGCATAGCATAAATACCACAAAACGGGCACTCATGTGCACCTCTTCCAATTCCTTGCTCAAGGAGAGGGATGGCTGTTTCTCAAAATGTCATGTTGAGAGTAGTTATACCAGGGAAATATACAAAGGCCAACAGCTCATCTTTCCTTTTATATGGAAAGTTGGTAGTGGAACATTCTTCATCATACTGTTATCTGAACTGGGGGATAACCGGTTTCAACCAATAGGAAACTCCTACAAGGATTTATCAGATGGCAAAAAGAAAAAGGCAGGGAAAGACTTTCACCACAATAGACTTTCCTCTTTAGATTAAGATCTCCGCAGAGAGGTTCACATAGTTTTTACTTCCAATGGTAATCCTGGTCCTCATAATAACAATTCTTTGTCCTGCCAGCCTGCTGAAGGTAGCAGCTTCCTGCAGTTGCTCTTCTCTGCCACCGACCCATCTGTTTTATTCTTCAGAGCTGCATGACCAATCCCCTATGTAAATTGTTTTTTTATTTTTAGTTGCAAGTGTGTGTGTCATCCAATATCAATTAGATACAGCAACCACACAGCAATTTAAACAGTAGAAATTTAATATTAAATACTTATTAAGCTATGAACCAAGAATGGCTAAAATGATGGGGGAGGAACTCTTGGTGCTGAACCAGAGTATGACAGCGAGGTTGGGCCATGAGCAAGGCTGGCTCATATCTAAAGGAGGAGGTGTACCTGCTACCCACTGGATGGCAGAGAAGTCTGTTGGGTAGCCCAGACCAGAGCTGGTCTGCAGTCACCAAACCAGCAGGAAGCAATATAGGTGAGCAGGCCAGGAGGACACACACAGGGGTCTGGAGCAGGTATGTCCACATTAGGGATGGGCGAGGGGCAAAAGTCTAGGTAGATAGTCACAGGGCTGGGCCTGGCAGTAAATGAACATGCTCTCTGGGTGCTTTGCCTAGATAAGAGTCCTACAGAGCATTCTCACACACCCTCATGTAACAGGAGTCAGAGATGGTAGAATCAAAAGCAAAGCGACCAAACCAAAAAACTTAATGTCACTCCAGTGCCCTCTGTTGACAAAGCTGGGCTGCGTGTGCTTATAGGGAGATGCTTAGAGCGACCTGTCCACTATTTCAGAGCTGACATTGAGCACTGTGTTCAAAGCAGAGAGTGCACATCGGCACAGTGTATTTTCTGTGTCCTGGGTCTGACTGATGAAATGCTCAAGTGACTATCCTCATTTTATAATATTATCCCATCCAACATCTCATCCTGTCATTCAGATCAAAAGTTAGTATCATTCCCATCTTGTCATGCCTCTGTCATGATTTAACACCTGTCTTGAATGTGCCATCTACTCTCTCTGCTATCATACTAATTTATATACTTATCACCTATTCTATGGAATATGACATATGATCTTTAGGTAGTAAATGGTTGGAAGTCTATAAATTGACAGACACCGTGGTTGGCACTTGGCATAAACAGATAGGATTAATTCCCGATGTAACTTAAATTTTAGTTTACATATTAAATAAAGACACTAATAGTTCTATAATTTCTAACATCAGAATGGTCCTGAAATAATGCTAATGTTACAAATGATATCTACGGTCTTGTATAAGAAAAGAGGGAAACCATCTGAGATCCAGGAGTTTGGGTCTGAGGAATTGATATTAAAACTTAATAAATGGCTGAATATAGCACAATTAGGGAGAAAGGTGGAGGAAAGCACTCTAATGCAGGGAACACATGCTAAGTCAGCAGAAAGCTGACTGACAAGGATCGTTAAGGGGCCAGTGCATCTGGAATACAGACAAAGTAGGAAAAAAAAGGAGAACTATGCTAGGAGAGGAGGTTTAAGATGGAGCCAATTCATTGACCGTGTGAAGACTTGAGAGTTATTTTTTTCTGAAGGGAAAAAGTAGCTTTTTAATTTATTTAACTTTCCTTTTATAGATCTCTTTGCCAAACTTTCAATCCAAATGCTAAATACACTTGCAATGTCCCTTTTCTACCATAAACTCTGAGATGTAAATACCCATCATTTACATAATCTATAAATACACTTTTTTCCTCTACCATTTTTCAAATCCCATTGGATTAACACCCTTCAACACAGCTCTCAAAGATCCCTCTTTGTGTGAGTAGACATGAGTTGTATAACTACTTTAATTTTTTTAAATATTTTATTTTTGCCTAGAAGAACTAGGGTGTAGGCCAGAGGTGCAGGGGGTGAGAGGATTCACCAAAGACAGAGTGGGGAGCAGAACAGATCACTCTACCTAAACACACTGCTAAGGGCAGCAGAGGGCAAGACAGGTGAGGTCTGTTGCGCCGTATGTGGGTCAGCTCCCTGGCTGGGGATTGAACTCAGGCCATTGCAGTGATAGTGCTGAGACTTAACACCTCGGCCACCAGGGAGGCCCCCTGTGTAACTAATTTTAGATTGTAAAAGTAATGATGTTATTCCTGGCATCAGCTTGCACTCTCTCTCTTTCTTCTCACATCAATTGCTCTGAATGAAGCCAGATATCATATTTTGAGGGTATGCAAAAAAGCCTACAGGCAAGTTGATGATGCAAAGAATAGAGGAATTCTGCCAAAACACAATGAAAGGGTCAGAGCCTCCTTCCAAAAGGCAACAGAACTAGAGACTCCTGCCATGAAACACATGAATCTTAGAAGTCGATCTTCCTTTTCCAATCAAACCAAGAGATTATCGGAGACTTACATCTTACCTGCAACCTTACAGACTTTAAACTGGGACCATCTAAAGCACTCCAAATTCTAGATAATTAACATACTTATAATTACCCATTTATACTTTTACCCAATCAAATAGTCTTAGACTTTCAATAACTGAAACTATATGAACTGTTATACCAGTTAAAATTTCAGAGAGGTGACTTGCAAAAAAGCCACCAAGTATTGAGATTCTTTTGTCCCTAATAGTCTGTATGTTATTGATATCTGGGATGAGATTCTACATGATTCTCTGGTACATGGAATTTATCACAAGTTTGGATGTTCGTCTCACCTGTAAGTAGAAGAAGACATGGGGTGTTAGAGCAGTCACGTCTTGTTAACTCACACATTAAAATCTCATATTAAACATTTTTTCTAACAAGTTTTCCATAATTGTTCAGTATAAGTTATATCACGGTCTACTATGTTTCAACATAACTTTTTGCAAATTTCTCTCTCTCACACACACACATAGATTTATTAATGGGTATTGGGTTTTTGTTCTGTTTTGCTTTGCTTTGCTTTAGCTTTTAAGACTCCTAGTACTCATAGTAGCAGCAAGCTACTACTTCTTTTGAATCTATTGACAAATGTAATGAATTTAGAGATTATTGGAGCATCGTTGCAAAACACTATATTATTCATTAATTAGAGTGTCCTAATATTTGTTTGTGACTATGTGCATGTAATTACGAATTATGAGTGGAAATCAGAGAAACATATTATATATGGAAATATGAGAAATCAGAGAACCAAGAATTCAAGACACAAAATAAATACTGAATAATACCAACAAGGACAATAATTTCCCAGGTTGTTTGGAAATCCTGAGAAATAAGACAGTGTTTGGTGGGGAGAAAATGCCCTAAAAAGCTCTATGATTCTTTTCTGTGGAGTGATTAATTAAGTTCAACAGCATTTATGCAGTAATATTGAATCTCAGATATAACTCAGTGAGAAGCAAGCATCTTCATCTGTGGGAGAAATAACAGAACATTTAAAATCACAAAAGTTAAGACTGATAGATTGCTCCTTTTAGGCAATTATAAATCTTCCTTGTCTGCCTAAGCTTCTCAAAATATAAATGTTGTAATTAGCAGACAGTGCTCCTTGCTTTAAGCCCCAGATTCCTAAATCCAACTGCCTACCTCGTACAGTAAAAGACATTTCAAAATAAACACATCCAAAACTGAATTCTTGACTCCTGCATCAAAGTATTTCACAATTTCCAAAACCTAGTCCTCATTTGGTCTTCAAAGTTACTGTAAATTGCACTGCCATTCATGCAATTACTCAAATCAGACAAACACTGTGTATAGCTTTTGATCGCTCCTTTTTCGTCATACCAACATTTAATATATTAACATGTCATCTGTAATATTTTACCTTAAGATAGTTCCTGCATCTGCCTACCTCTCTCTAACTCACTGTCATATACTAGAGAATGCCATCAATATCTCTCCTCAGAATGCTGAAAACTAATTACTTCTCTAGACCTCTTCTTTCCATTTTCTCATTCAGTTCACTGTCTCACAGAAACCAGAATAATCCTTTTGAAATAGGAGGAGATCAGACCACTCTCCTGTTTAAAATGACTTCTTGTTGCTCATATACTCATTTATTACATATGTTTATTTTTGACCAGGCCTTGCAAAGTCTTGCATGCTGGGCCTTCTGGCCAACTCTCAGCCCCTCATCCTATGCTGCTCCAACCCCCCTAATTCTAACTTCAGAAGCAATAGAGGAACACCAGACATTTGTCTTTATTGTGTTTTGCATATTCTGATCCTTGTATGTGGAAAGTCCTGACCCCATTCCCAGATCGTTATTAACAACTTTCTTAAACTTTCAGGTTTCAGCATAAGTGTTAGGTATTCAGAGAGTGTTTTCTTACCATGCTGTTAGAGACAGTGCCCCAGATTCTGAGCTACTGTTCTCTTTTCAGTATATTTCATTATTCAGCTCCTTCATAATATATTTATTCCAAGTATCTGGTCTGTATATGAAATCCTATATATCGTTAGAGCAGACGTTCTATCAAGGCAAGGACTAAATCTATTTTTTTCACCTATATCTTGTACAGTACCTAGAAATTTCTTAACAGTCATGTGTTATTGATAAGTAAATGAAAATGAAATCATTTCCAGAATGAATTTATGCTTAATTACTGTGGAATACTACAGAGTTTTGCACACATTCATGTTGTGTAGAGTAAAAGGTGTTTGTTTACATGTGCAAAATACTTCCAGTTTAATTTAACATATTTTCTTCAACATTCAAACAATGTTATGTGTCTAACAATTTTTCAAAACATAGGATGGTAAGGATAGGGTTCCTAGTTCACCTTTATTCATGATCCTGTGATTCACTCTTAATTTTCAAGATGTTCCAAATAAAATTCTTCACCAATTTTCCTTTCTTTGGAGGATCTATTAATGATTTTGGCTTTGTCAAAATGTCAGAGGTACTCTTTATTTTGACTTATTTGCTTCTTCAGGTTATTGAAATCAAAGATTTTGTTTATATCAAAATTACTGTGAAAATGTTATAGTTAAAAACATATGCTCTAAAACTGTACATAAATCTGTGTATTTTTTTTCAGTATGCATCTTGATACAAATGAAGAACATAGTGCTTGATATTCAGAAAGCTGCCATAACTTATGAGGTGCCAGAATGTTTTCTAAGCATTTCACATTTATCACTTCCTTGAATGTGCCCAGCAGTCTTAGAAAGCAGATATTATTATCTTCATTTTCAGAGGAGAGAAAGAAGTAACAGAGAGGATAAGACACTTAGCCAAGACTAAAGTGTCAGTGAGAAACAAAGCAGAAATCTAAACTCAGGAAGTGTATGCTCCAGAACCCCACCTCTCAACCAAGGCATTGTACCATCTGTCTGAAACATCTCAATCAGTGTTACAGAGTGCCCAGAACCAGTTCCGAAGAAGTCAGTAAAATGACTTTAGCCAAATGTGAAAGATGAAGTTGCTTGTGTGTGTCGCCATGTGTGTCTTCATTATTATTGGTGGGTGCAGATAGTTTCGATTTAACCCAAACTGAGTATAGAAACATACAGAGAAAAGTTTTTATTGAAGAGTTAGCTTCTCCAAAATAATATATCTTTTGGAGAGATCCTTTATCAGGTAGAGGAAGTTCTCTTCTCTGAGTAATTTACTAATATTTTTCAAGATGGATGTTTGATTTCATCATTCTTTCCCCTTCTTCTACTGAGATGACCATATGGCTTTGCTTTTTCTGTCTTGTAATACAATGAACTATACAGATTTATATTCAAAGGCTAAACTAACTGTGACTTCATAGGTAAATCCCAATTGATTTTAGGCTATTTTTTCTTTTTTGTATATGGGTGTGTTTGATTTGGTAAAGTTTCGTTAAGAATTGCATTAGTTTTTATGAAGGATATTGCTTTTTAAGTTTTTTTAAATTATTATTATTTAGATTATTTTGAACCTTATAAAACTTAGTTGTGGAATATCCCCCCTGTGTAATTTTCAAGAATTTGTTTAGATTTGGTATTTTTTCCCTTAAATCATTGATAAAATTCACAAGGGAATACATCTAGGATTGTCAATCATTTTTTTGTGAGAGATTTTTGAACTGTGAATTGTTTCAGCAGGACACATGTGACTACATGTGAAATATGCTTATGATAATTTCTCTGTTTTTCTTTACTGTTTCTCAAATGCCTGTTACATTAATTTCTAATCTAAAATCTATTATTTTCTTCCTTCTGCTTTCTTGAGGTTTGTTTGCTTTTCTTTCACAGTGCCTTCAGTTGAAAGATTAGGTTATTGATATTTTTTTCTTTAAGAACTTAAAAGATATTGCCCACTGTTTTTAAATATGCATTATTTCAGATGAGAAAACTATATTTTTGTCATTATTAGTCTGTACATAATGTGTTTTTTTGATGCTTTTAAGATATTTTTATCACCAGTTTTTAATGATCTTATTATAATTTGACTTTATATATCTCATTTATCTTATCCTTGGGATTAATTTAGTCTGGGTTTCTACTTTTATCAAATTTGGAAATTTTCCAATCTCTATTTTTTTCACTATGCTCTTCTTTTTTTAAGTCTAATTTTAAAGTCTAAGTCATTTTGCATTAGTTTATATTTCACTGATGTTATGTCTATTTTTCATTATTTTTCCTCTACTGTGCATTATTTTTGATAACTGCAATGCTTGGTTGTCAAATTCACTGCTATTTTCTTCTACAGTATAAAATCTTCTCTAGTTTTAATCATAGACATACTATTCAACTCTAGAAGATTAATTAATACTTTCTTTGAACATTTTTCATGACTGTATATAACCTGGTCAGTCTTTCCATTATTTTCTGAAAACTGTAGTAGATTTCTGCTTAAAAATTCTGTCTACTATTATTATGATCTTTAGAGTTTTTGTTGTTGTTGTTCTGATTCTATCAATTGCTTTTCTTTCTCTTACTCCTTATGTGTTGTATCTTACAACTTCTTTGTTGTGCTGGAAATTATTTCTTAAAAATCCAGTATTATGAATTTTGCTTTACCTATTGTCATACATTTTTAGATGTAAATATTCCTATGCTTCATTGTGTTACTTGGAAACCTTATGGTTCTTTCTGGAGCTGTATTTAAAGGTAGTTAGAGTCAAGAGACCAGAGCATTCTCTTCGACTGAGAAAAATAGTTACTGATTACACTATGTCCCATGAATTACGTAGTTCACCAATTTGACTGGTTGAAGCACAAATTATTATAGGCTTGTGTGATCTCCATGGGCTGATATAATATATAAATAGTTGATTCAATACTATACAAAGTATTGAAACTAAAAATCTAAAGAGAGTGGATACCACTGGGATGTGAATGAAAAAGCTATCACCCAAGATGTTTTAGGAAACTTTATGTTTGATTTTGCTGTTTATGCTTTGACTAGATACCAGATGCTATGATGTTACATCTTAAGACTGCTGCCCATAGCCCAAAGTTATACTTTTATTGTTTTAAAGGGTATTAAGCTATTTTTTACATCAAACTAGAGATTTTATCCTAAGACTTCTTTCAAAATGCCTAGAAATAGTTAATAATCAAGATGATTGTTAATCATCTTTGCCATTTTATTGATATTCTCATTAAGGAATGAGTTGGAAAAAATCTTTGTGTTTTTGTTTTTAATATTTGTATGCAAGTCATATTTTTTACCTTTTTGAAAGTTATGTTTGGATTATGTTAGAGGTTATTTTGCAAAATGCTCAAGTGGACGCATCTGTCAGATGGAGTTCAAGTCTGTTGTCAGAGAAGTGCCATCCAAACATGTATTTTCTTGCATCTCGAATCCCAGTGCCACTAAAACTTTACTTTTGATGACTCTGGCTTCTCTGGATTTTCCCCCTCCTTCCACCTTAAGGTTTTGTTTCTAGTTCTTGACCAGGCAATCTATTGGTCTGTTTGTGTATTACCTAACTCATGACTTGATTTTTCTTCTCAAGCAAAGGCAAGGACCAATGGACCCTAGGCTAGCCTCCGTAGTCCAGTTTAGGGAACAGCCTATGCAGACATGAGTGACTTGGTTTGTACATCAGTGACTTAGAATCTGCTCCAGGTTGAAGAGAATCTACTCTTTCTACAAGAGTAGATTTTATGTTCACCTTCTTTTGTTTGCTCATTTTTATGCATAAACTCTAATGCAAATTATTTTTGAACCCTTGGAAAGTCTTCAAAAGAAAGAGTTCAAAAGAGCTCTTAAGTTTGAGTTTATGTTTCCTTTTTATTCTTGATCTATAGAGGAAGTCGCAGAAATGAAGCTGTCTGTGTGACTACTTGAAAGTAGACTATCTCTCATTTTCTGAATTTGAATTATTTTCTTCCCTGTAGGGAATATTTTTACACTAGATTATAAAGTACTCAAGTGTAAGATGTTCTATGTGATTGTTTTTTGGAAATAAGTGATCATATAAATCTAGAATTTTCAGAATAGTAATGAAGCCAAAATTTTAATACTGTAAATCTGAGAGCCTTTTAAGAAAAGTAATCCTCACAGAAGCCATTAACTACAAACATTTTTATGTAATATTTCAAGTCCATGACTTGAAGTGAATCTTTGAACAACTATATTGGCTTAATAATTTCACTTAAAAGTGAATAAAGAACTATATATACTTTTTTGTCTTTATCAGATTATGCAATAAAACAGGCATACATATTATTTACATTACATTTTATTTTCTAATAGAACTTGGGCTTGTTATTTTATGAAGAAGATATTTCATCTGAACTGCTTCCTTTTTTTATAATGTTATACTGTGCAGAAAATATCATTGCGTTGACTGAATATTTAGGAAGTGGAAAGTGGAAAGCTAGTGTCCCATGAAAATGAATAATAATTCTGCCAATATCTTTATATCAAATAACAATGATGTTCTGTGTTGTGTTGATTTTTTAAAAGTATAGAATACTTAGTAAATAAATAACTTTATTAAATAAGAGAATAGTTAAATCTTGTGACAGAGTGGTAAGCTCCCAATATAGTAATTAATATGTTCATCTTATCGGTCTTAAAAAGTTTTGCAGAAGTAAAGTAAATGACTGGAGTTTATACCAAGTGTGCCTTTACACTGAGCTGGTTGCTAAAATACCTCTGCAGGGCCTTCCCGATAGTGCAGACGTTAAAGTCTCAGCACTATCAAGCTCTCCCCAGGCACTGCAGCACTGAATTCCATCCTGTCCAGGGAGCTGACCCATGTGGCTCAGCAGACCTCCCCTGTCTTGCCCACTGCTCCCCTCAGCAGTGTATTTCAGTGGATTCTCATGTTTTGCTCCCCATGCTGTCTCTGGTGACTCCGCTCCCCCACCACACACACACACACACACACACACCCTCTGGCCTATCCCCCAGTTATTATATGCATAAATAAATAAATCTTTTTAAAAAATTGGTACTATTTAAAGTGGGGTATAGGCCAGAGGTGGGGGGGATGGTGAGAGGATTCACCAGAGACAGAGTGGGGAGCAGAACAGCTGGATCTACTGACATACACTGCTGAGGGGAGCAGCGGGTGAGATAGGAGAGGTCTGCTGCACCATGTAGATAAGCTCCCTGGCCAGGGATCTAACTTAAGCTGAAGTGGCTGCAGATAGCTTCATAGTGCTACTCCTTAACCCCTTGCACCACTAGGGAGGCCCCAGTACCAATTTTTAGATGGTAGCAGAATTTACAGGATTCTTATGTTTATATGAGCAGTTTACTTCTTGACACATGTCAGCAGAATGCTGCCTAAGACACAGGGGAGCAAGAAATCATACATAGCGCTAAGTAAGTGGGTGAGGGTATTTACTTTTGATTATTTTTTAGAATATCAGTTTTTCTGACTATTGAGGGTGTTTTAGTATTCTGTTTTCTCCTTTTATATTAGGAATGTCTTTCAGTGATCTCTTAGACTATAGAATGCTTTTTTGGAGTCTTCCTACATGACAGGGACAAGTTATTTTCTGGGATGCAATGAGAATCTGACCTCTTATTGTGTGAAATGCCATGCTTAGAGTGTCATGTTTATAAATGATCATTATTTTATCAGTCATGAAATACCCATAATTAAAGAAAAAGAGTGATACATATAGAATCTATGTGTAAAAATTTCTCTCAGATCAACTGCTCTTGTACTTGTTATCCATTGAGAACTTCAAGTCCCTTTCTAAAAATCAGAATTTATCAAGTTTGGAGGCTCTCAAGAAAAGCAGAGTGATCAAAATCTAAATGTACTACAGTTGAAAACATCCAGAGAACATATTTTTTTTTTTACTTCTTAGGTTTAGGAGAGAGTAACAAATAGTAAAAGTTATTAATAGGCCCAGTCTTAACTTCTAAAATTTAATTTTTACACAAATGTTCATTTTACAGCTTTAATATTTGTTTAGTAACCTAAGCTCAATAAGTAATATGGTTAATTCATATCTCCTTCATATTGTACATAGATAAACTATCTACTAAACATAATGGAACCAGTCTCCTTGGAAATGAAGAAAGGTCTTTGAGAATTATTTATTAACGAAATGGAGGAACTGGATCATTATTAAACAAATCCACCAAAACATTATTTAGAAGGATCTAACTGTGTTTGTCACTGTCATGATTTTATTAGAACTTTAATAATTTAAGATTTATGCTCTTTTATGTGTTCAGAAGAAAAGATAATATCAGTTAATCAGTGTATTGTCCTTTAGTATATTAACACATTTTTAAATCTACATTAGAGGTTTTAACTACAGCATTTTTTCCCAAACTGCTTCATCCATGATTTTTGAGTCAACTTTACCACCTTACTAATATCTTTATCATTAATAACTTCCAAAAATTATCAATATTTGACATATATTAATTTTATGTTTGTCTGAGAGTACTGTTTTGACATTTGGAAGATTTACAATGAGAATAAATACAGTAGTACCTATGCATCAAAGGTACTTTGCAGAAAACTCTTGAAAAGTTCACTAAGTTTATCTGTGGTGGCATTCCATTGTTCTCCATTGCTTGAGACTCAGGTTGTACTCAGTGGAGCATTTAGAATAGCAGTATTCTGAATTCCACATCTGCCAGCTTTGCTTTGATGTCCAAAGAAAATTTATAAATATTTTTCCGAGCAGTGGGTCAAATGGCATGTCCCAACTTGACATTATAGATCCAAAGACAGAAGCTAATGCAATAAGTTATGAAGCTTTGTTCAAAATGGCATATGCGTTTAAGAGCTTATATTTGTCATAGAATGACTTACTTCTTTTAATTCTTCTCATTTTGGAGGATTATGGCTTCTTTTACCTATAGATACTTCAGAATTTATGATTTTTTTAAATTGTTTTTAATTTAAAAATGCACACATGTAAGTGTGTGTGTGTGTGTATGTTCATTCTTGGTTTGTTGAAGGACACAAACTAGCTCTGTACACTCATTGAGTGTAGGGAATAGAATCAGTGACTGGAATTTCAACTATCTCACAGTTGGTATTTTCATGCAAGACTTGGAAACTCAAGTGAATGAACTTTTCAGAAATATTCAAAATCCAGTAAAGGAAAATCAAGGTGCCTGGTGTTTTCATGAATTTTTACCTTTTCTCTCCTGACAATGTGTCAATATACTTGAGATGGCGGTGGTCTGTTCCTTTCAGCTCCACACTGTTGTAAGTGTCCTCTCAGGAGAGGAGAAGCCAGCATAGCAATAGACCTGGCAACTCTCTTACACCTGGGGGCCAAGTTCCTGCTGCCCCCCAGCTCTCAGTGCCACTAGTTTGCTTTGTGCTCCCTTCACCCAACTGTCTGTATTGGTTTTACTATTTCAACCACATATCCCAAAATAGCTTCTGGCATGCTGTCTTCAGCACAGAAGCTCATAAAAAGTCAGTAAGAGGAGTTTTGGCTTTATTGTTCTTCTCTATGTGACTGAAGCTTTAAAAAAGAAAGAAAGCCGGAGGTAGAAACTTGTGACAAGCCTGGGGCTGAAAGTTTTTAAAGAGGCCACATGCCTATTGTTAATCTTCAGTGGCTCAAATGAAGGAGCATTCAGATTACTTAGCACCCAGCTTTAAAAGGTGCTGATCTCAAACTGCATTTAGTTAGATGAAAAACAGGCCAAGACCTAGGAGTTGAGACATCTGGTATGTTATTCCCCACACTGTCATTAGCTACTGTGTGATTTTCCTCCATTTAGCTTCTTGGATATTCATTTAATCATTTATCTAAAAAAAAAGTAGAGGGGGATTTGCTGAGAGAAATGCATGGAAAACCTTTAAAACCATTCTTTGCACAAAATACAGGCATAATATATGTTAATTAAAATCTTGAAAGATTTTGTGAGCTTCCTTCTTGACCCAAATTTAATTTTCCATGACTTTTGAGAGAGTACAATTTCTCTCAGTACTATTCTTCAGGATCCAAGAATAATACACACATGATGATTTAAAAAGTGAGACAAGACTACAAATTTTGGTGCTAAACAAAGAGACAGACTCAGAAAAATGATTAAGAGGAGAAAGGGAAGAGCTCCCACTTCCCCTCCACCTGCCTTCAAGTTATTTTTCTGCATCTTCACCGTTCTCTTTTCTTTGCCTTTCAGAAGCAAAATGGACTCCCCCCCCCCAGGATGTTCATTTCCTATTTTTTTCTGCCTCCCTCTCGAATAAATATTCCAGATTAAATCCCTTTTCTTCTTTGCACATCAACAACTCCTTTTCTTCTTGTTCCTTCTCTCCAAATTAGAAACAACTCAACTCTTTCTGAGTAACAAGCTGGAAGTAAATGCTGCTGTAGCTTAGATTGCCAATCAGCAAACCATTTGCTTGTTTGTTTTGTTTTTAAGGCTCTTCTGGTCCCAGAACAGAAGTATAGAATTATCATCAATCTCTACAAAGTCCTTCTAGTTTGTGTTTTTATATATATAAAATATATATATTTGCATGTATATAGTATTTTCCTTCAACTTTCTTCCCTTTTTAAATTCTTGAAAATATATTATTTTGTGTATATTTGTGTTTAACTTTCACATAAAGAGTTTAGGATTATTAATCTTAAATTAGTAATATAATTATTATTGCTTGCTTAGGGAAAAAAGTCATGTTTTTGATACCTGTATACCTAAGACAAACTTGGATGGGTATATAAGTAATGCCAGTTATTCTGCCGTTAGAATTCCTTCTTCTGGTTATATTTATATAGAAAGAGGGTACCCCTGTGGCTACCAGTGTTTCATTACAGTACACAAGCAACAATGACTGGCCTTTTAGGGGCTGCTACAGAATCTGAGATTTGTTCTGGCAAGTAAGATACAAGTGTTAGGGGAACTGTATGTTCTCAATGATCTCCATCCACTAATGTTTTATGTATGTCACCCCCCCATCCATGCCAAAGAGATCCCAGTACAGAGGATTACAACTCCCATCATGCCATGAATCTGCCATGACTCTTGACTTCCTGAAAGGGGATTGCTGGGAACTAAGGGTGGAGTTAAGCAGTCATCCTTGGTATAAAACCAAACACATGTGGGCGTGAGCTCCCTTGGTTTTGCCTGTCTTCAACATGTCTGAGCTGGGCTGGTCAGACATATCAGCCAATTAATCTCTTTCAGATTTTCTACACAGATGATCATGTTATCAGCAAAAAGAGACAGTTTTATTACTTCCTACATAATTTAGATGCAATTTATTACTTTTATTACCTTCTCGCTTTAGATAGGACTTCAGTATTATTTGAAAAGGTATGATGAGAGAGAACATCTTTGCCTTATGCCTGATCTTAGTGAGAAAGTTTTGAGTTAGCTGGAGTTAGCTGTTCTTTATAGACATGCTTTATCAACCTGAGGAAGTTTCCTTCTGTCCCTAGTTTACTGAGTGTCTTTATCATGAATGTTGTTGCTAGGTCAACTACATTTCATATGAGCATTTGCTATTTCTTCTTTAGCCAGATGTGATTGCTTATATCAGTTGATTTTCTAATGTTGAACTAACCTTACATGCTGGGAACAACCCATTTAGTCAATATGTATCACTATCTTTACACATTGTTGGCTGCAATTCTTAGTGTTTTGTTGGGATTTTTGCATCTATGATCATGAAAGATATTTGGCCTGTAGTTTTCTTTGACTATTCTTAGAGTGTGTTAGAATCTATGACTTTTGTTTCTACGCTCTTGAAGAGATTGCAAAGAATTGATTTAATGTCTTCCCTATGTTTGTTTTTTATTTAATTGGTGAATTTATCTTGTTTTTTGGGGGGATGATAATTACCAATTCACTTTCTTTAATAAATGTAGACACATTCAGATTATTTATTTCTTATGTTAGTTTTATGTCTTTCAAGCTAGTGGTCTGTTCCATTTGAGATATGAAACCATGGTTATATAGTTTTTCACAATAGTCTATTACTCTTTAATGTCAATGGCATCTTTTGAGGTCCCCTTTTTCACTTCTGATGATAGTACTTTGTGTCTTCCCTCTTTTTCCCTAGTTAACCTGGCAGAAAGTATATTACATTTATTAAGTTTTTTTAAAGAAAAAATCTTTGGTTTTGTTGATTTTTCTCTACTGATTTCTTATTTAATTTCATTAATTTCCTTTTTAATTTGTATTTGTTCATTTTTTCTACTTTTTATGGATTTAATTTTCTCTTTTCTTATTTCCTAAATTTCAAACTGAGGTAACAGACTTTAGATTTTCTTCTCTTTTAATAATTCAGTGCTATAAATTTTAATTTTATATTTTTTTAAAAAGATCTCCTGTGTATCCAGTTTTGTGAGAGTGGATAGTAATCTCGCTTCACCAATAGAATAAAGTCCACTGAGCAGCAACATTGACTTCATCCATAAACTCACTAAGAATGCAGAATCTGACCATCTGACTTAAAATGTGCATCTTGAAGTGCATTTTATATACATACAATAGTCTGAAAAGCTGTGTTTTAAAACAACAACCCAATTTTAAACTTAGACTTAAGTCACCTGCTGGAGTTTGACTCCTGCGCCTGTCACTTTTTTGCAAGGCTGCAGATGTGCAATGTAAATTCTTTTTGCTCAACATCTTCATCTTTAAAAGAATAATGTTATTATATAGGCCTTAATGTCATTGTGATGAAAAGTGAATTTGTTTATTAAAACACTTAGAATAATGCTGTTAATATAAGCTGACATATAAGTGTTCAATAAATCATTATTATCATTATTACTGAAAATAATGGAATATGCAATAATTACCTTTAAAATCACTGGAATGAATGTTGGTTTAATTAGAAAATTGTTACCTAATTAGTAATGATGCCTCACAAGAAGTTAGTAGATGCAGTTGTAAATCAGTCTTTAACATTTTTTTTAACAATAACCAAGCAGCATACATTTTTTTGAAGTTTCTTACAGAAACTTTCAGTATGAACTTTTCTAAAAATGTATGTCTGAGTTCAAAGGACTGAGCAGTAAGATGCCAAAACTTTCCTTATTTAATTTTGACAAGAAAAAATATTTCTGGAGCATCTGTTCCCATCAACCATAATAACTAATTTTTATGATCACATCTAATATCACCTTGGCGACAATGAAATGTATCTTACCTGAAGTAGAACTCTTGAGGAAAAATACCCCAAAAAAGAAATCAACTACTTTTGGAAATATCTAGAAGAACATGTGTTTAGTTTACTTATTGGATCAAAGGTTATTTCATGGACACCTGTAGATAATTAAAAGAATAAGTAATTCAATCAGAAGTCATTTAAAATATAAACCATTGATCAACTAGGGATTTGGATGAGTCTTTACATCTGGGAAAGAAAGGACAAAAAAGTACTCATTTTTGGTGAAATAAATCAGTTTTTAAATCTGGGACTAGAAAGGCATTTCCTTTAGAGATGAGAGTACAAGCTAATGGTATTTTCTTAAATCTGTCATTTTCAAATATATTACTTACTTGAGTAAACTTCAGGTTCATTTCTGAAAATGGCAGCCTTATTTAAGATAACAAGATCTAAACTATAATATCCCAAAGGAGAAATGTTTTTGAAGTGTGTTGCCAATGGGCAGGACAAGAATAAGGTTGGAGAGAGTGAGCATTGAAGGATTCCATTGTAGTTTCTAGAATTGCATTGTCCACTGTAATAGGAACTAGTTACATGTGATGATTTAAATTTAAGTAGAAAATATAAATTCAATTAAATCTAAAAGTTTTCCAATAGCCACATTTAAATGATCTATAGCCACATGCAGCTAACAACTTAATTTATAGAACCACAGAAATATTTTCTTTACATAAGAATGCACTGTTAGATACTACTGCTATAAATATAGCAAATAAAGGTACAAATTTAGAATTATTATTGATTTAGAATAGAAATGTTATCTTAGTTCTATTGGAACTTAAAAGAGCATCTATTCTATTTTGTAGAAGACTAAATACCAGCATATTCTTTTAAACTGGAAGTTCATTGAATCTGTGTGAGATTTCAGGTTCTGTGGAATCTGATAGTAGAATTCTTATTTTCCTTGAAACAAAAGACTTCTTCAGACTTTGGCAGGGACTGGGGAGAGGGGAGTTTCTGGTTTGACAATAACCCTTAAAGAGAAATACCAGATATCACGATGAGTGATTTAGCAACCTTGAGGTAAGTAGGCAGAGCTACTGGTTTCTAATTTCTACAGTTTGATTTAGGTATTTGTTCTTATGGAGATAATTCAACACAGCTAAAACTAGTCTCATCAGAGGAACAGGTATTGAAATCCAATTTGACTTTTAAAACATTTATTTAGTAACCAAAACATAAGTGAAAAAAAAAGAACAAAGGTATAAAGGCCATATAAGAGTAAGTGGTAAATCATGATCCATCTGGATTCGATTTGGGAGCAAACATCTTTTATTTGGATCTTCTGGGAAACCCACCCACAACAGGTAATTGAGAAACTAGAAGCCTTGTTCCTCTTTCATCTCACTCTCTTCATCTCTTTCCCACTCCCTCTAACTTATGGTTCACCCTAGACATATTGAGAAGCTATGAAATCAGGACATTGAGTAACCATGTTTTGATATCTAGCTGTTTTTCAAAAACAAGAACATTGTTTGATATTGGAGTTTCATGTCACAGATCACCTAAGAATTCTTGTTTTAAATAATATTCTGTCTTCAATAAATGTCACTGTATTATGAACATCATATTCAGATTCTCCCATATTTGACATGTTACGACAACATACCAGGTCTATTCATTGCCATCGTTATGGCTGTCCCGTACATGCATCAGAATAATTAATTTCCACTGCATGAGAATAATAGGGATTCATTCAATATCTAACTCTTTGTAGTTTGCAAAATAGTTTCTGTTAAGGTATTTTTCTCTACTGACAGAAAGGGAAAATTATATAGTCCTCCTTAAAGAAGGGGAATATTCTATAATGTAAGAACATCTGAAAGTTGCTCAATGAAACTCTTTCATAAAAACATTGTGGCTATATAAAAGATGGTCAAATGGCTGGTTGCTAATTTTTTATCAGTACTAATGGCAATGTCAACCTATATAGGATTTGAAAATCTGAATTTAGAAGGCACAGAGCCATCTTTGAATTTAATAATTACCTACCTAGATTGCCAAAAATAAATTAATATTATGACCAAAAAATATTTTGTGTGGTATTTATACCTTTTGTGCAGAAATTACATTTTTTATTCAATGGTTCAATATAAACATAAGAAGAATATAGTCCCCAAGGCCTTCTTTATTCTCTGAATGACCATGGTTTTTATTTTTTAATATGATCACTAAACTGTATCATGCTTAATTTCATTCTTCTGACATTATTTTCCCCTCAATTGTAGATTGATATTTACTGTTAACACTGGCTACGTTTAGTTCAAAAAATAAAACAAAATGAAGCAAAATAAAGCTATGTAATAGTCTAAAATATATGCAAACATTGATTTGGAAATCTGCTATCATTTTCTAAAACAATAAACCTATTTAGCCGGTAGAGGACATACACGAAAAACTTCATTTATAGAACAGATCATGTTTTTAAGAGGTCTGTGAAGGTAAATAATGGTTTTGATGGATTTATGGACATGTTTGTATACTTCTTAAGATTCCTGCACCAAAAAATGCTCAGTGCCAAATACCATAGGAACCTGTGCCACACTGAATGGACCATAGAGTGACGGACAGAGACTCCTGTGGGTCACTGTGTCCTGTAGTTTTTACATTAATCACTGTCTTCTAGAATAGCAGAGAAGAAGTGAGAGGGGAGAGAAATGGTAATCTCCTGTCATTTCTTATTAAAAAATATCAGAAACTTCTCCAAGGTTATAGAAAATTCTGGAATAAAGCAACAGTGCTATCAGTTCTTTTCTGAAAATATAAAAGCTCCACCTTGAGGAAATCTTGTTGTTGTTATACTTCAAGAGGTTCAGTTTAAAATAGTAAGCTATATTTGTGTGGTGACCAGTGACCAAAAGTCTCTCATGGAAAAAGAAACATAAAAGAACTAAAAAATATATATAATGAGTTTGGATGTGCTCCTTGAGTTCCTACTTTTGGTCAAAAACAATGGCAATTTTAAGAGTGGAATTTCATTTGGTCAAATATATGTTGATGAAATTTTATTTGAGTTGTTCAACAAGCAAACTAGAATTTGAAAAACATATTCTTTTGGTCTCAGCTGATAAACACATTAATTATCTAGGGAATGAAATATCCACATGTAACTTTCTTTAGAACCTACCATTTAGATCTTACTGTTGGCAAAATGTTGGTACTTGAATATAAAAAAAAAAAAAAGGTGAAATTTAGTAGAAAAAATTCCATGTTTCATTCACTTTCTACAACTTAGTCTTTTTTTTATCATTTCATTATTTTTTTAAAGATTTTATTTATGCATACAAGCACTGGGGTACAGGCCAGAGGTGTGGAGAGGGGTGAGAGGATTCACCACAGAGAGCAGGAAGCAGAACAAGCAGATCAACAAAAGTACACTGCTGAGGGGAGCAGCGGGCACAGCAGGAGAGGTATGCCAAGCCATGTGGGTCCCCTCCCTGGCTGGCAGCAAGGATCGAACTCGTGCCTCAGCGGCTGCGATTTGCTTCATAGTGCGTTGCTTAACCCACTGCGCCACCAGGGAGGCCCCTACAACTTAAGTCTTAAGGTAGTTTTTTTTTGTTTGTTTAGCTGTTCTTTTTAGCTCACCCAGCAAGGGTCAAATTTAAACCCACAGCAAAAAACGTGGGGAAATTGAAATCTGCCACAAGCAAAGATTAGAATAATTGCCATTATCCCACCCCTGCTCTTCTCCTGCTTACAAATATGCTAGGAAACATTCCCACTGTGATTTTTATAAAATATTTTTCTATATTTTCTTTTGATTCGTTTACAACTTTGTATAATTTATTTAGACATTTAGTTTACTGGAACATGTTCATGCGTGTACGAGCGTGCATGTGTGTGTGTGAGTCTTGGTGAATGATGTATATGAATTTTCTTGATTGCTAGCCAGTTATCTCCACCATGCTTATTTCTCAGTGATCACTACATGTATATGAGCAATTTATTTATTATTCATGTTGTATTAGTGAAACTTTATCCATTTGAATTGTTTTTCTAGATTTTGAGACACAAAGCTACCGCTCTTGAATCAATGTTGCCAAAGGTTTTTTCTCAGAATATCATGGATTTATTCTAGACTATCCTTCATCTTATAATTTTCAACTCTTTATATCTCTCCTATGTACTAGTATTTAGGGTTTATTGTTAAGTTTCAGGCACTTACACATGAAGCGACGAGAGCCACAGAACCATGTCGTGGGATGAGAGTGGAGGAGGGACCACCACAGTCCTTACTGGACGGATGAGCACCACTTCCGCTAACTGCTGCCCATCACGTGCGGCTCTGGCCTGGTCAAGAGACTTCACCCGGAAGTAAAGTTGGAAGATGGTGAGAAGGGTCCGAGTGAGCCTTGAGCAGAAGCTCTCACTTTCCTATTTGCCAGTTTCAGTCTGAGAAAAGCAGCTGGGTGCTGAGGACGCAAAGCTCATTAGAAAAACACTCCCTTATAAATGTGCCTGCTCTCCAGCTGGTAAATTCTATTAAAATGCCCTTCTCATGGTTCAACCTTAACACCTTCTCCTGACAGCTACAGATGATCTTTCAGAGCTTGGGTGGTGAGAGATGCATTCAATACAGGACAAAAAATATATATATTTGATGTATATTATTATAATAGGAGAAGAGGTGATAGTTAATTGAGCTTGGCAGATGTGTTAAAATTATTCATAAAAACTAATCTTAGGGATTGAAATCCATATTCTAGCACTATATTAAAGCATAAGTTTCCTTCTAGAAAATAAAATGCATTTAAACGTGTATTCACTGGGATTAAATATGTATTTTTTAAAAATCCTTGCCATAAATATTTTATGGATAATTTATAATGACACACTTAGAAATTGGGATTGTAATTTTTTGTGTTAGAAGCAATGGACAACTTACAATTCTTGGTTTCTTTAGACACAAAGAACATAAAGTAACTGATATATGCTAGATATTTTTGCAGATTAAATATTAATGCAGCTCCAGGGAAGAGAACTGTCTCAGGTTTTTTAGATGAAAAAGAGAGATAAGTAAATCTACCTGGTGACAGTAACTGCAAAGTGATTAAAAACCCTGAATTGAAAGATTATTAAAAAAAATGTGTCGAGTCTTAAAACCAAAGGAAGCTTTGAGTATTTTAATGGAAATGCATGCACTTTTTTTGCTTGATGCCAAATTAATATGTTTTATAAAACCTGATAGAAATTTGCCTTTAAGCAAAAATTTCTGAAAAGGCTGTTTTACTATTAGTTCAAAATAAGCAATTCTTCAAATCCTTTCTTTGAAATTTCATAACTTCATAGGTGGTAGTTTTATATAAAAGGAGAAAAAAATACTAGTTTTTCACTTTCTATATGGAGCTAGAGCCACATTGGAAATTTAAACTATATTTTTGATCTTCAGTGAAAGGGTATCTCTTTTTTAATTTATTTTTTTTGTTTTTGTTTTTTTTGGGGTTTTTTTATTAATATAATTTTTTTTAATTTACATATACTTGCCATCAATTGTAATCCCCATGTATTCCCCATCACCATCTCACCAGTGCACCATCACCTCAGTCCCTCGTGCTCCCATCTTCCCTCAACCCTCCTCTTCCCCTCCCCACCAGGTGTCCCCAGTCTGTCCTTGTCTCCTCATTTTTGGTGTCTGTGTCTTTATTGCTGTTATTGTTATTATTATTGTTCTTATTCCTTTCCTTGATCCTCATTTGGTTCCCTTACGTTCCTCCTAAGGGAGGAACCATCCGGTATTTTTCTTTTGCCTTCTGACTTGCTTCGCTGAGCATAAGTCCTTCCAGATTCATCCATGTTCCTATGAATGAGTCTAGTTTTTCATTTCTGATTGCTGAGTAGTATTCCCTCGTGTATCTGTACCACAGCTTCCCGATCCACTCATCTGTTTTTGGGCATTTAGGTTGTTTCCAGGTCTTCCCTATTGTAAAGAGTGCTGCTATAAACA